>CM067374.1:67237421-67307630 GCA_034401795.1 Chaetoderma sp. LZ-2023a
GGTCCAACAACCCGATTTTGCACATGCAATTCATATTGTGACAGCTTATGATTGCTTTGAGTTTGAGGTCAACGGATCAACTCTCTAGGTCATGGGGTCACTAAGTGCATTGCCAAGACAGAGAGCAAAGGTGTGAGTCAGCATCTCCCTCGAACGCATTCTAGTTTGTGTACTGGTCAAGCTCATTGGCTATGTGAATCGACCAACGGATGGCTAACTATAGTTAGATGGTATCAGATTCAGTATGGAATAATCATTGCGGAATATTTTGATCCGGGTACAAGTCTCGGTTAATCCCTACTTATGCCTCGCGCAGACGACCGTTTTTTACCCGCTCTTCAACGCAAGACTGACGAACGCTGCCGCAGATCAGATGAACGCATGTTTCTGCGGGGACCTCCGCCTCCGTTTCCGTTACGTTTTTGTAACGGGTTGAAAATCAAATAAGTAATATTAAACGGAAGAACGCAGTGTCATCGTCATGAAAGTGACCGTGTGCGGCGGGCTCCGTTTTCATGTCTCTATTTTGACTACCTGATGTCACGTGACTGAATTGTAATTTGCTAAATTTGTTATCTGCATCCGTCACAAACGATTCCTAAAATATAATAAACCCAGGCCTGGCGGATCGATAGCAGGGCATGGGTCCATCTTTGTCTTGCGTTTTCTAACGCAAATGGACCCGTTCAAAACCGTCCATGTGCCATTAGCAGCAAAATCGGCTATTTTAATGGACTATGAATATTGGTATTTTGGTACGCTAAAACATAACAACAGGTGAAACAGCGATACTAGGCGATACGGTCGGAAGGGATTAAGCCTTGTGAACATTGACATACTGCGGAACACCATAATTTCATCAAACTTACATTAGCTACGCAAATATTTACACGTTTTATGTGCATTTAACCGTGCCAAGCTAGAGTTGTCCACCATTTTTGAAATTTGCGTGAAATTTAGAGCTCCGGAGGTCGGTCGACTATCGTTAACTAGCTAGTTAACTATTTAAAGTTCTACTGGACTTTAATTAACTATAGTTAACGATGGTTCGTGAATCGACATTGACCCGAGATGTAACCACTAACGTCAGACGGTGACATAATATAATTAGTGTGATATATTGTGCACCTATAACCAAGTGTATGTTATAGAGCATGGTGATGTTCTTGCAATGGAACTTTTCCAGTTTAGTTTATGCATCCATCATATGACGTCATAATCAAGTAAGTGAAGTGTAGGATAACGTCATAATCAATGACTCCATGAACGGCGTAGATACGTACGTCACGAACGCATAATTGACGAACTAATCGTTGTTGTACGAATTGTATGTCTTTGCTATTTAATTAACATTCTGTTGAATATTTTGAAACTAATTTTGACTGGGCGCTGTTGCTGCCATAGGCAGCAACAACACCCAGTCAAATTAGATTCAAAATAGTCAACAGCTTACTTGCTTAGTTATCTGAAAATTGATAGTCAGGGCGTTCGGGGATCAACCGATCCAAACACGAGCGAGGTGTGGGTGGAGATTAACTAAGGAACTGGACACGCCCATTGAATAGATGGACCAATTTCTAGCCATGGTCCGCCCATTTATAGCTAAGACCCGCTTTGGAAGTTATTGGTTTGATTGCTGTCTCTCGAATCCCCTAGTCCTGGTCCCAATCACGCCATATCCAGGCTGGATTATATTTCAGTCTATTATTCGTAACCTCCCCAGTTTTACACGGGTACCCATTCATACTCCTGGCTGGAGAGAGGTAACGAGGAGTGAAGGAGATTGTCTGTTTCCACCGATTGCTCGTCAGCTACCTGATCACCTGACAGTCGAGCGAGATTTGATTCGATCAGCCCGACTGATTACGTCCAGTCGATCACGCCAACGGCACGGCCAATCGTCTCTCCAACGCTTTGGACACGTTGGGATCGATTTATATACTAATGTTTGGTATTCGTACAAAAAGGGCATTCGAATATTCATTCGTATAATTATAGGAATGAATAATCGAATTATTCGAATATATCAGACGAGAGATACATAGAAACAAAATATCGTCGGTAAGCGTTAAAACAGGGAATGTTTCGGTGGTGAAAACTACGTCTGGCACATTGGCACCATAGGGCCGAATATGTACTAGATAGCTACCAAGTGTCCAGTCATTCGGTTTAAAACTCAATGAGAAAAAGCAGTATAAATATTGCTACCAGACATTTTTTACCTTTGGCCCCAAAGTCAGCAGACATTTTGGCAAGCCAAGGGAGTCGATTTCTATGGTGGTGATACTACAAAGACTGTCCGCAAAGTCGCGGTTGAAATCTCCATGATGCTATTTCCTATACCAGTCCTGGGTATCTAGAAAATGATTGGATTCGATTTAAAATTAATACCAAATCAAGTCAATATAGGTCCTAGAAACTTACAAAGTTTTGCATTGACCATACGCCATTTTGCCAGCTATTTTGAAGAAGAAATTAAATTCTCACTCCACTTTAAGACAAATTTGTAATTTATTGAAATTGGTCTATTTGAATGAATATTCGAATATTCGGATTGAACACTACTTTGAGCCCTGAATTATCAAAATCCTATTTTCAAGCTAACTATTCATGTAAGCTGTTGCTGCCAGCCTATGACAAATTTCGAGCTCAGCAACAGCGCCCAGTGAAATTAAGTTCAAAACATCCAAGGTAATATTTACGAAATGCTAAAGTCTCAAAAGATATACAATCCGTGCACGTGACGAACTATTCCAGGTTTATAACGTAGTATTCTCCATCAATTATGATTGTGACCTCGGCCTCCATATGACGTACTTGATTATGACTTCATATAATCGAGTGACATATCGGATTTATCCATATCATCTATCGCGTGGCCCGGGGTGTAGACGGCTTAACGAACCAGCACCATCAACACATAGAATTTGTGTCTTAATGCAAGCAATCTAATATAGTTAAAACATCACGGTGTACGAGCTAGCATTGAGGCTTCTAAATGCGGTCACATGTGAATCGGATTGACTGACTAGCTGTTTCGCAAAAGATCCAACGTGTCATGATGCGTATTTTCTAACATAATAGAAATTGTTTATGCTTATGAAGTTATGACTGTTTACGCGTCTATAGAGAATTAAAGATGAATATGGCGGGCTGCATACTCTCTTGAGAAAGTACCCCTATCTCATCTTAGCACAATAATAATATTGCTCTAACGTATGTATTTATTTATTTCAAAGTTCTGCCTAATAAAGAACTGTTCGTTTGTTTAACCTCTCTTATGTCAACGGCGCTTCAAAGCGCCCTTTTGCAATTAACCGTTTAATTATCAAGATCTTTCAATAAAATTATAATATTTGCAGGCCAGGGGAAGACTATTTTTGTAAATTTACCACTGAAAATTGCAAAAAATAGCTTTCTGCCCTCGAGACAACTACAGAAAACGTGTTTAACCAGGTTGGCCGCTAAAGGGGGGGGGGGGGAATGGTTAAGACAATACGATTTTTTAATTAGCCAGCTTTTATTTCCAGGCCAAGAGAATCGTATCTTTGAAACTTTACCACTGCAATGACTGGCTCGGTTACCGAGCCAGTCATTCCAGTGTTAAAATTTCAAAAATACGATTCTCTTGGCCTGCAACTGAGCAGTCTTAAGACCATTCCAGTGGGAGTTTCTTGCTGTCTTAACCATCAAATGTTAAGGTAACGCAAGAATGGTTAATGACTGAGTAAATTATTTATAGTATGCCTATTTAGTCTGACAAACAGCATCTGGAAGTTACATCACAATCCGTCATAACAACGTGAATGAAGAAATATATCCCGGGGAAGAACAAGCTGCATTGCATAAGTTTAATAGATAGAGGAGAGCTGGAGGGACCCACCTGTCGGTCAAGTATGTGACGTCATATACGTAACATATTAGCAGACGTTGCAATCAAAATGACATAGAACTCTCCGTCATGAAACTCGAAAATGCTGTCGAGAGTACGAATTGTATGTCTGTGATGTGTTTAATATTTAAGAAATAGGCCTACGCTGTTGAATATTTTGAAACTAATTTCACTGGGAGCTGTTGTTGTCGTAAGCAACAACAGCTCCAGTCAAATTAGTTTCAAAATATGCAACAGCTTACCTGTATACTTACCCTGAAATATAGATTCTGAGAATTCACGTTTTAAAGTTTATAATCTATCTCGACATGAAGAAAAAGGTGTGGGTGGGGGGGGGCGGCTTAGATAGAAATGGGCGTGGCATAGCTAGAAATGTATATCTCTGTTATTTGAGGGGAAATTAAGAAACCCTATACTTGTGTAAGATCATAGCGACAGTCTCAACATTGCATAGCAAACAGCAGAAACATCCTGAATGCAAGGGATACTGTGCTCGTAAAGCTGACATTAATTTGACCAGGATATGAAAATATATTGCTGCTGAATTCAGCTCCAGCTTTCAGCCACATTTACTGCAGAATAGTCAACAGTTTAGCTGCATGAAGGCTGTGTAATTGAAATATTGTAAACAGTGATGAAAGATTGATTTTCACAAAGTTAATTCTCTACAGCTGTCAGAAATACCAGTAAATTATTCTGTCTAATTTCGTACTAAGTTATAATCCATGTCAGACAATCCGATACGTGTGACGGATAGAGGATAGCCTACTGTGTTTGGACAACTCGTGTATTCAAGATAAAGTCGTGGGAACACACCACAACAATATGTATGCAACTAAGTAACGAGTGGGTCAACCGGGCTGGTACCGGACTTACCATAGCTTGTGTGGCGTGTCCCTGGGTCGGGATATGGTGATCAATTTGAGTTGGGTACCAATTTATGTGTTGTATTGATCTTGCAACAGTAATATCAGTAACAAGGAGCAATACACCATTCTTACAGTACCTCGGGAGCGATGTGGATGCGGGGCTGTATGCGGAGGGTTGGGATTGGGGTGGGGCTGGGGTGGGAGGGGTGTGAGGGTGGGGCTGCGCTAAACTATGGGAGCGCCCAAAACCTAGGGGGTGGTGTCGTTATGGGGATACGCTGCGGGAGAGAAAATACGGGGTGGGGTTTTAGGGGGTGGGGTGGTGGTACCCGCCATTTGCTCCCCATGCTCCTATGCATATGCAGGCCGCAAATCAGAGCACAAATGCTGGAGTGAAGAGTGAAAACCTCTTTTGAGTGCAGTCTATAGTGACTACTGTAAGAAGGTATTTAATCTTATTTAAGCGTGGGCGAGAGAGCGATGGGAGAGAGACAGATGGGGGAGAGAAAGAGGGAGCGAGGGGATCGTGGACGAGGGGGGGGGGCGGAGTAGAGGGGATACCCGTCGAGAGGGAGTGAAGGGGAGAGGGCGTGGAGAGAGGGAGAGGAAGGGCAAACCTGATATATCTAGCTATATATGCAACAGTAAAACTGGAATGTACCGAGAATACCATTAGAAGTGTACAAAGATAACATCAATATTCAGTCAATTTTCTATTGCGAAAAAAAATCAGCATATTTGATTTAGAAATTATTCAACATGCCTGATGAAAAGATCTAGATAAGATATTTTGTTAGCGATTGTATGCGCATTATTTCGCTTCCAAATCACGGAAACTTCCTATTCGTCTTTGTCCGAAAGTTAATGCTTGTTTTGACGATAGTTGTGCTAATGTGATTGCAATTTAATTGAGTTAGTGTGCCTTTGAACGAACCCTGACGTAACGCGATCTTAGGTCTGCAAAATAGATGTTTAGATAATCCGTTTGAAGCGATGCAAACAATTTGATTACATTGAGTCAGTTCCTGGCAAACTCAACGCTATGCTGTCAATAACTGCTTCCTCAGCTAAAGAGACGCGCGATTTAGGGAAGACTGGGGATGATTGTGATATCTTTACATTTTTGCACTTCAGTGTATGACGAACCACCAGATTCTGGTAGATGATGAAATCATTTAATGCCATGTTTCGTGGCCAATAACACATGTCTACTTACCAGCGTGTGTGTGTGTGTGTGTGTGTGTGTGTGTGTGTGTGTGTGTGTGTGTGTGTGTGTGTGTGTGTGTGTGTGTGTGTGTGTGTGTGTGTGTGTGTGTGTGTGTGTGTGTGTGTGTGTGTGTGGTGTGTGGGCGTGTGGTGGGGTGGGGTGGGTGGGTAGGGGGTGGGGGATGGGGGCGGGGACAATGGAGCTTTCAACTTTTGGCTATGCCCCGCCTATCTCAATCTAAGCTCCACCCACACCACGTCCGTGTTGGGATCGATCGATCTTAAACTCCCTGACTATTAATTTCCAGAAAACTATACATGTAAGCTGTTGAATATTTTGAAACTAATTTGACGATGTGTCAAATTTGTTTCAAAATATTCAACAGTATGTTTATTAAATAGTAGAGACATATAATTCGTGCAACGTGTCGGATTATTAAGAGTTAAAGATGGGCCAAATAGCACCATCTATGATCTATGACGTAATGATTATGCCGTCATCCTATACGCCACTTAGCTGATTATGACGTCATATGACGTCATATGATGAATGGATACTCTGGAAAGGTGAATTGCCACACGATACTGGTACACTAAGTCTTGTAACAATAAGGAACCATTAACAGACGCCATCACAATAGTTATTTAATGACACAAAATACAATAGCTCGGTATAACACTAATTGATGAATCCAATCCGTCACTCAAGTCTGTGACGTCATAATGAAATACTGTCATATGTATGCTTACGTCACTATCATAATTGACAGAGAATACTCATTCGTGAAGCTGGAATAGTCCGTCAAGTGTACGAATTGGATGTCTTTGACGGAGTTACTGTTTAATAAACATTCTGTTGAATATTTTGAACAGTGTGTTACTACAACACAGCAGCAACAGTCAAACTAGTTTCAAAATATTCAACAGGTTACCTGCCTAGTTACCTTGAAATTGGGATTCTGGGATTTCTGGATTCAACGTATTTAAATCGACTCCAACACGTGTAAAATGGGCGGAGCTTAGCTATAAATGGGCGGGGCATAACTAGGTAAGGCGTGATCCGATCTGTCACTGCAATATATGCCGCCATGCTCAAATACATCACGTGTGGGCTTACACACATAGTGGTGTAACTAGCTCCGCTATGAACATTGAAAAGTCCGCCAAGTGTAGGAATTGTGTGTCTTTGAATGGTGTATTATTTAATAGACATTCTGTTGAATATATTGGAACTAATTTGACTGGGCATTGTTCAGCAACATCAGGAAGTCAATTTACGTTCTAAAAGTAGAAGGGGAGGGCGGTGTGGTAAGAAGGGAGCAATTTTGATTGGTTGAGAGCTGGCTATATATGGGCGTCACAGGTCACGGAATCATCTCTTGACCAATTAGACTCGCGCCCTTCTCAGCTTCAGGCATTGGGGTGGGGGCGAGTATCCAAATTAGCATGGCGATGGGGTTTGCTTTCTATTGTGTCCTGGTGATTGACAGGTGTAACGAGTCGTGAAATGGATTCTGGGGTAGGGTTGGTATGTAGATCTATGGTTCCTGGATGAAGACACAAGTGGAATGTGTATGGGGAGGGGTTGAACGTGTTTCTATCTTGAACGTCTATTATCCAATAGATTGTGTACTAAAGATTTGCAGAAGGATTGCGGCATGAAACGTATGGGGGCATGGCCAAATTAGCATAACAATGGTGTTATGTTCATATGGTGTCCTGATGATTAACAGGTGTTTTGCGTCGTGAAATGGATTGTGGGGTAGGGTTGGTATGTAAATTTATTGGTCCTGGATGGCGAGACAATGGGAAGGTGTGTGTGTGTGGGGGGGGGGGGAATGAACGTGTCCCTATTTTAAATGTTTATCCAGTAGAATCTGTGCATACAATTCTCTCAAGCAAAATGCCAGGGTCTATCCCTCTATTTCCAACGTTTAATGTTAGCCCCTTAACCATGTAGCTGAGTGCTATGTGAATGATTATGACCTTTTTCCCACTTTTTAAAACTACTGCTGCTATTACTACTACTGCTATTACTACTACTACTATTACTACTACTAAGCATGGATACGTCCATACTCATGAAAGATTGATGTCGTTGCATACCTGCTGAGCATATTAGACAATCAAATATGATCTCGATTCTGATTGGTCAATCAACCTCCTATGGAACCAATCAGGGATAGAGAATTATATATGCATATTATATTGGATAATGGACGTTCAAAATAGGAACACCTTCACCACACCCCCTACACACCTTCCCATTTCCTCTGCATTCAGGAGCAATAGATATACATACCAACCCTACCACAGAATACATTACACGACTCATTTCATCTGCCAATCATCAGGATAGAACAGAAACCTAACCCCAATGTTATTCTAATTTGTCCATGCCCCATCCATTCCATACCTCCTTACACCTATCAATCAACAGGACACATTCTTTTGAACAATAGACGTTCAAATAGGAACACTTTCATCCCTCTGCACACACCTTCCCTCTGTCTCTTCATTCTCAAACAATAGATCTACATACCACCCTCACCTTAGATTCCATTTCACGACCCATTATACCTGTCAATCATCAGGACACAATAGAAACATAACCCCATTTATATGCTAATTTGAACAGCCCCGTGCCAAGGTGATGAGAAGGCCACAATTCTGATTGGTTGAGAGCTGGTCACGTGGCAGACAGAACCGATCGCAATATCCTCTTCCCCGTATGGGCCGAGGGCAATAAACCACTAGTAGTAGTAGTAATAGTAGTAGTAGTAGTAGTAGTAGTAGTAGTAGTAGTAGTAGTAGTAGTAGTAGTAGTAGTAATAGTAGTAGTAATAGTAGTAGTGGCAGCAGCAGCAGCAGCAGCAGCAGCAGCAGCACCAACAGCAGCAGCAGCTGCAGCAGCAGCAGCAGCAGGAGCAGTAGTAGTAGTAGTAGTAGTAGTAGTGGTAGTAGTGGTAGTAGTTGTAGCAGCAGCAGCAGTAGTAGTAGTAGCAGAGGCAGTGTGGAGTGGCATATCTGGGTGCGTAAATAAAATATTGAATATTGAATGACAGTTATACTGTAGTGATGGCGACGACAACGACAACGATAGTAGTAGTAGTAGTAGTGGTGGTAGTAGTAGTAGTAGTAGTAGTAGTAGTAGTAGTAGTAGTAGTAGTAGTAGTAGTAGTAGTAGTAGTAGTAGTAGTAGTAGTAGTAGTAGTAGTAGGCGAAGTGAACGCACGGGTTTATTTAGCTCTGCAATTGCTGCCCGAATTTGCTAGTTTCTAGCGCGATTTTGTAGATAAATTTTATACATATATTTCGTATTAGTATTTCCTTTCAAACTTTATGTTTAATTTGTAAATTCTTGTCTTGTTTGGATCGCATTTTGTATCTCCATCTTCGAAAGGCACTCCTCTTAGCTGGCGGTTTCAGCCATTTAATAGGTCTCCTCTTACTGTGGTTAATGCAATACTTTCCTCCCCGCGCCAGTATGCTATTTCTATAGTTCGTTGGCTAGCGCATTATATTTGGCAAGATCGCTTGAGTGAGTGGATTTAATTCCTTTGTCATTGTAAGTGCAAGCCTAGTACTTTGATTATATAAATCTTTATAGTCAGTTGGCTGTCCCCGGTCAACTCTAACAGACTAACAAATATATGTCTGTAGTATGCATTAGGGAACCACTTTAATCGGTTAGGTGTTAGTGAACCACTTAGAAAGTGGTTCAAACTAACAAATATACGACTGTACTCTCTATTCATATATTTGTTGGTAGACGTCAGGGTTTCAAAAGGGGGCACTATTTATTTAGTGTTTAGCTCTTTCCCCGACGTCTTGGTGTTATATTTTTGTATTATATATTGTAGTAGTATGGGTTTCCTCTTTTTATAAAACACCATGGCAACCTATAAGCGTACCCTAAGCCTTAAGATAACAACTAAGGGGTGGTGTGTCACGGCTATCGACGTGTATCATGGGTTAAAAGACGTCGTTGGCGCGGGACCTGCTGCTTTGCAGGGGCTTATCAATGTTTCTAAAACTGTATGGAATGTAGCAGTGTCAAATGAGGGGGTCAAGGAAAAGTTTCTAGAAGATGTTCTTATTGTAAAAGGCGAAGTTTGTAACGTAGAGGAAATCTAGTCAGATAGGTTGCTAGTGAAGATGAAAGTTCCGCTAGAAATTCCAGATGACAGAATCATGAATGAACTCAAGAAGTATGGCTAAGTGCAAAAGATTGAACGGGAAACGTATCCCTTTGACAGAACGCTAGAAAACGGTGTAAGACGCATCTGGTTTAATAAAGTGGATAGCCCGCTACCAAGCAGATTGACGCTTTATGGCAGCTTTGTCCTGCCCTTATGGTATAGAGGGCATTTTTAAAGAGTGCCGGATCTGCCTAAGTACTGACCATTTGGCAACAGATTGTCCCAATCGGAACAAATGTTTGCTCTGTGGTTCAGTTGACCATTTTAAATGGCACTGTCCAAAAAATCACAGCAAGCCCTCAGTATCAGGAGATAATCGCCCATTAAATGATGCAAATAAGTCAAATGCTTCTGGAGCAATCACTACGGAAGCTGTTGTTGTGGTTCATGCCACTGAAAATGTCACAAACAAATCATCTATCATGTTAAAGTAACTACAGTTGATGAAATTCAAGTGTTAGAGGAGGGTATAACCTTAAGTCAAGAAAATAATCAAAATGCAGTGGAGCCAAACGTGGCTGTAATAGACACGCAGGAAAATGATGATCTTACAGAAGAGCCAGTTTACAATTCCTTAGAAGATGAATTAAAATTAGGACAGGATAAGTTTATGACTCAGAAGACGGAAAGTTCAGCCGATTTTCCGCTTAGCCCACTTGATTTAAGTCAGCTTGAAGATATGGTAAATGACGCTCCTGCCAAATATAACTTAAGTAGCAATAAGCGTGATTAAGAAGACAATAGCTCAGAATCTGAGATTGAAGTAAATGATATGGATGATGATACAATGTCAGTTGCAGAATCAAATGTGTCCATTCAAACACAGAGTTCACAGTTGAAAGATGAAATGGTAATGTACCGATCAGAAGGGGGTGAAGTGTTAGTGCCATATGTAACAGCGAGCGGCGTGAAATATCGTCTACTGCGCCATGATTCTGATATTTCCAAACATGAATATTTGTCTGTGGTAGAACTAGGAAACATTGAATTCGCAGGAAAATTAGGTAAATGGTCTAAGAAACGAGCTAAAAAAACCAAATCAAGTTAATCTAATGATGGCGGTTGTAAACATCATTTTACAAATTAAGATTATCTGCACCATCAATTGCAGAGGATTAAATACCGAATTCAAGCAGCGCCACTTGCTTGAAGAATTAGCAAATGAGAGAGTTGATATTGCTTTTCTACAAGAGACCAAAATTGAAAAAATTGAAGTGTATGAATCTCTCAAAGATATTTCAAAAGGGCAGATTTTTTATTCTTTATCGCAAGATAATAGCGCGGGGGTGGCCATTCTTATCCTGCCCTGCTGTCTCAACTATGTTGATGTTATATCGTCGTCATCAGATACAAACGGACGATGGATTTGAGTATCAATTGATGTACTAAACACAAGTTTAAATTTGATGTGCCTTTATGCGCCAACCTCTCATCAGCGGTGACTTTAATTGCATATTAGACGAAGTTAAAGACAGAAACTCTAGGTCTAATTTTAATGACACATCTCATAATATTTTGAAACACATCTGTGAAGATAAAAGCTTGTTAGACACTTATCGGATTGAAAATCCAGAGGGCAGGGACTTTACTTGGTTTTCAACCGATGGAAAGAAAGCATCCAGATTGGGCAGGATCTGTATAGAACGATCATTGAAAGGTTACATTTGTAAAACTAACATAAAACCAGTAACTTTCTCTGATCACAATATGTTTTCCATCACATTAGACAATGCTGACTGGATCAAACGAGGAGATGGATTTTGGAAACTCAATGTAGCCTTGTTACGAGATATTTGCTATCGCAAATGTGTAGAAAGTTGTTGGAGGCATTGGGATGAAAAAAGAAGTTTGTATGAATGTAGAACAGACTGGTGGGAGGATGTTAAATCCGACCTGAAACATATTTCAAGGCAGTATTAAGCGTAAAAAGGCGCTTCAGCGGTCGGTGTGTAAAATTAATAAGAAAATTAATGATAGAGAATATAATTATTACGAACCATTAGTTAAATTAAAAGGTAGACTAAATGAAATAGAGCAATATCAGTTTGATGGGACCAAAATAAGGACAAGAGCACAAATGCACACCGAGGGTGAAAAGCCTACACGTTACTTTTGTAACTTGGAAAAAGCAAGAGGTATAGAGAAACTAATGCGCTCACTGAAGACTAATTATGGTGTATCAGTGTCCTCAAATGCAGAGATGATGAAAACAGTATCCACATTTTACAAATCATTGTATAAATCTGAGGGACGTGATGAAACTGCAACTAGAGATATTTTAGCTAATATAACGCAAAGACTTCCAGATGCATGTCGCGAAAGTTGTGACCAATCACTAACAATTGATGATTTGACAAAAGCCCTCAAACGTATGAAGTTAGAAAAGTCTCCTGGCTGCGACGGGCTTCCAGCCGAATTTTATCAAACATTCTGGCACATATTTGGTCCAGTATTAGAAGAAATAACAGCTAGCATTTTTAAGCAAGGGCATCTCCCTCCATCGATGGCCCAAGCATATGTTCGGCTTATATACAAGAGGGTGACAGAAATAAAATACATAATTATAGACCAATCTCTCTACTCTATGTAGACTATAAGATTAGTACTCGGGCACTAACTAAACTTGGCGCAGTCCTAGGCGAAGTAATTGATGATGATCAAACGTGCTCTGTACCTGGAAGAACGATATTAAACAACACATTGCTTATACGAGACCTTATTCAATTAGTTGAACAGGATTGCATCCCAGCAGCAATAATAGCACTTGATAACGAGAAGGCGTTTGACAGAATTGAATGGGATTTCTTGTTTACGTCTTTAGACCATATGGCTTTGGTTCCAGATTTATTAAATGGGTCAATATTTTATATACTGATATAACAAGTTGCTATTTAGTAAATAATCATCTATCTGAACCTATAGTGTTGGAACGATGTGTCAGACAGGGTTGCTCATTGTCTCCGCTTCTATTCGTCATAGCTATGGAATCGTTGGGGGCCACATTGAGGCAACGTAATGATTTTCAAGGAATTTGTATACGTGGCATAGAAAGGCCACTAAAGGTGTCTCAATATGCAGATATTGTGTTTGCAGGTAAAAATTCAGATTTTAGAATTTTAAATGGAGTATTATCAGATGTTCAAAAGGCATCAGGCTTAAAGTCAATAGAGACAAATCTAAGGGATTCTTTTTGGGCGCTTGGAAGGACAGAACTGACAATGTTATGGCTATTAACTGGTCAGATGATGTCATAAAGATTTTGGGTATTTACTTTAGTAGAGAACAGGATGTAATAATAAACTGGGAAGAAAGGCTATCCAAGCTAAAGTGTACATTAGTAAATTGGAAACGACGTCGCCTAACTGTATTTGGCAAGACATTTGTCCTTAATAATTTAATTTTATCTGGACTGTGGTATACCGCTTCTGTAGTTCATATGCCCAAATCAGTAGAGTCAAAGATCAACACGTTACTTCTGTCCTTCTTATGGGAGGACAAAGCCCATTTAGGATCGCGGTCAATCCTCACCAATGAAAAGCATGATGGAGGCCTGGATTTGGTTAATGTTTTAGCAAAGTGTGCTGCGCTAAAACTGAAATTCTTGAATAAGTTACTTACTTCATACTCATCTTGGCCAAGTGTTGCAAGGACACTTCTACAAAGGTACGTAGATCCATTTCCAGTAGAATGTTTATTTTTGTGCAATAAACTGCCACCTAACCATCAGAAGATACCAAACGTATATAAAGAACAGCTCGAAGCTTTAAAGATATTTACACGATCAATGCCACAGCCCAGTTGTTGGGAAGATGCCTTAGGGCAACGTCTTTGGGGGCAACGGGTGATTCGTGCTAATGATGCTGTATTATATTTGCCCTCTATGGCCAAAAATGGCATTCAATATTTACGTGATTTAGTTAATCCAAAATCTCGCAAATGGATGGCGATGCAGGATGTAGCAAGAGCAACATCAATGAGGCATATTGATGCCCAGCGCTTATTTCTTAGAATAAAGAATGCAATACCGGGTGAATGGTTCAAATTGCCGAAAGCACGTGGCAACAGAGATATATTGCAACCAACATTAGTATTTAAGTCAGAGCATATAAAATACAACATGGCATCTAGAGCCTGGTATGGAATGTTAATGCAAAGTCGGAGACAGACTCCTGTTGCAGTTAGGCATTGGATCACTTTAGGATGCACGCCAAAGAACTGGAAAAATGCGTTGAAAACAATACATCTACCTTGTCTACCAGCAAACGCACGAGACCTGGCATGGCGATTACTCCATCGAAGGCTATGGGTCGGCCATCTGACTTATATGTGCAAAATAACAAGTACAGACCGGTGTTTATTATGTAATACCGAGGAGGAAACAAAAGATCATCTGTTTACACAGTGTCGCATAACTACAGGCTTTTGGGTATATATCAATATGCTCCTTGCTAAATTTGGAATCAAATATGTGAAATTAATGGCTGAAACAATTATGTTCAAAGATTGCTTAACTATCGGCACGAATCATTAATAGCAAGGAGAAAGAATTGTTAGTAACCCTGTTATCTGTAGGAGTGTGGGCCATTTGGAAGCATCGGTGTTCAGAGGCCAGAGATAAAACAGGAAACAACGACCAAAGAGCCATACAACCTATATTTCGATCATTGTTGATAAACTGCATTCATTGTGAATTTTCCAGGCTAGTGGAACATGGAAAAGAAAGTAGATTTAAAGATATATGGTGCAAAACTGGCCTAGTATATATTGAACATGGATATCTAAAAATAGCGGAAGCAGAACTTGTATAAGCTAACACACTCGCTGCTTGTTGTATATTGATATATGGTATTTTATTTAATTTAATTGACTTAATTTTAAAATTTTAATGTCTTAGGAGATGATAATTTTGACGAATAACCTAACCTTGGGAATCGGTATATTTAAATATCAATTGAGCATCGCGTCAATATTCTGGAAGTGATCCGACTTTCGAGTTCATTAGGTTAACAGAGTATGACATCTTACACATATACAATTGACATCATGTTGTAAATGTTTACTGTAGGTGTATTTGTTCCATGGTAATTTACAAAAACTTACAATGAAGCAAATTTAACATGTGACCCCAGAGCGCCATCTATGTAGTCATAGTTTGTATACTTTTGCTTTGTGCATTTTACGACATAAAGGCTACTACGCCTGCTCGGTATTTAAGAATCGGCCAACTGGCGTCAATGAGTGACCTTTTGTTACTTATTGACGAGTCACCTCGCCACTAGTTGGTGCGCTGCACTCGCTATTTGGGCCCAATACTATACGGTGTGCTACGTTAAACTACATATGATCTACTTAGCCTGCCGGTCATGAATCGGCTCAATGGCGTCAATGAGTAGCAGTAACTTACTGCTAATTATTGATGAGTCGCTTTACCACTTATTGGGTAACTATGCTCGCCATGTGGGCCTACTACTACACGGTGTGCAAATAGTAATGGCTTTGTTGAATTATATTATGTTATCAACTCTTTATTAAGCTTTTTTTCTATGTAGTTATGCCATGGGTGTGGTATATGGTAATAGAGTATTTTAGCTTGCACTGTTTTGATATGTTAAGTTTGTATTGTTATTCATATACTATTAATAAAGCATGCTATTTCACCCGATTTTTTATGGGGGTTTGCAAGCCTTTTTTAAAGGAGTTCCTCCGTGAGGTGTGTCTGACTGCGTCAGTGTCGGATTTTCAACAAAAAAAAGTAGTAGTAGTAGTAGTAGTAGTAGTAGTAGTAGTAGTAGTAGTA
The DNA here is from genome assembly GCA_034401795.1 of Chaetoderma sp. LZ-2023a. NCBI lineage: Eukaryota > Metazoa > Mollusca > Caudofoveata > Chaetodermatida > Chaetodermatidae > Chaetoderma > Chaetoderma sp. LZ-2023a. Next base: position 67,253,388 of record CM067374.1, read on the forward strand.
GTAGTAGTAGTAGTAGTAGTAGTAGTAGTAGTAGTAGTAGTGGTAGTAGTAGTAGTAGTAGTAGTAGTAGTAGTAGTAGTAGTAGTAGTAGTAGTAGTAGTAGTAGTAGTAGTAGTAGTAGTAGTAGTAGTAGTAGTGGTGATGATACGTCTGTCTAGGTCTAGTGGGTGGTGGGTGGGTATGAATTTTGATTGGCGTATTTTTGGTCTCTGTGTAGCGTGTCCCATTCACGCCAGACTAAATTCTAAATTCTAAATCTATAATAATGCCTAATGCATATCGCTAATTCCACTCAGAGATCTGTTCCCTTGATAATGAAGTTGAACCGCTTAAATGTCGAAAGCCGGTTGGGGGCGTGTTGGGCTTAGTTCAAGACACACCCAACGCTTCTGAAAAGCAAGTGTATTATTTACAATGCAATAAGTCCCTAACGCCAGAAAGCGTGTCTTGTATATGCTCTTTCGCCTCCGTCTAATGCGTATTAGATCCGAGTTCTTTATTAGCTCAGGTATTTAATGACAGTTAGTTGACGAAATGAATGGCTCATAGCACCTTTCATTCAGCTTATATAATATATTATCGATAATACTTATTTAACCCTTTCACGCTAAAGCTGATCAAACCTGGTCTCTGATGAGAAGACCTATTTTTGAAAATTTACCACTGGAATGGCTGGTCGGTTACCGAGCCAGTCATTCTAGTGGTAGATTTTCAAAAATAATTTTCTCTTGGTCTTCAAATCGCCATTCAATAAGCAAATATCTTAAAATTCCTACCAAAAATCTGCCATTAAATGGTTACATAGTATTTTTGAAGTCGCATGGCCATCAACAACTTTTAGTCAAATAATTTTCGCGAATATTCACATATTTAATATTTATTGAGTTTTCCTAGAAACTTTAGTAGGCATAATGTTTCTAGTTTGTAGATATTTTCAGATAATGGTTAGCAACGCCTATACATACTGTATGTGAAAATCGGTATTATGTACTAAAAAAATATCTGACGCTCGCGCTCAGATTTGCTCATAATACGTTCAGTGATAGATTAACTCTTTGAATCAAAGATTTCAAAACGTCAAAATGATTTTACGATTCAATAATTACTCTGTTGATTATTTTGCAACTAATTTGGCTGGGAGCTGTTGCTGCCTGCAACAGGTTCCTGTGAAATCAGTTTCAAAGTATTCAACAACTTACCTGTATGGTTACCTCGAGATTGAGGGTCTGGCAGTCTAGGGATCAAACTGTTAATAAGTAATAACTGCCAATATGACGTTTTGAGCTATTGTGTTACTTTAATAGACGCTTTGAGCAAATTAAGTACTTTAATCGAGAAATTGTGAAAAGCACTTCGAATAAATAAGTATAAAATTAAATCGCGCATTGTAGCAATTAACCTGTATAATTTTGTATATCATACTCGATTATTATTCTCCAATATTTCATTACGAACATACTGGTAGGCGCTTATTCCGGTTGTCAATCCCTGTTTGTGTCTTAAAAGTTCCTCAACCGTGAGAAGTACCAAACTTTCCCTGCCGCGTGAACCGGACGCCGGCAGGAATCAGCTGCAGTAGTTAGAACATATCCAAGACAAAGTATTAGAACTCAGTCGGTGAGAGAGTGTATAAAGCTTTACGCAGGCACCAAGCGTATGGGAACAGTAACCCGTTACCTTGGTAAAAACGAGAAATCAGTGCTTTTCACGCGTTAGCGTTATGGATGGTGTGTGAGCGAGCTATCGTCTATTCTTGCATACTGTGGACTATCTATATGGTGTTTTGAGGATAATTAGTATATTCTAAGACTTTAAAACTGGAATTTATGAGAAGGTCGCCATCTAATAGATATGCTGCATAAAGGTAAGTTAAGTTTATTTAATTTATATAAAATGCATTCTTTCTCGTTCATAAGAGCTATAATATACACATTCTCGCGTTTTTACCTGATTGATTTCAAAGGATAGAGGATTGTGATTGCTTTTAAAATATAACGCATAGTTTTCGCAACTTTCAAGGCATTAGCCGGAGAAACTCACCAAACTACTAACGCCAACTATGCCAGAGACAGATTAGTTGCTTGATTCATACGGACACAAACAGACAAATGATCTGAACAAATTCTCGTCTGTTTCTTTATTTTTGTTGGAGAAACGGGGTATCGACATTGTATTGGTCAGTTATTCTCGCAAAGTTTAAATGACCAATGAACTCTGTGTAAATATCTTCTAGTACAACATGGAAGAGAAGATTTGAAGAATGGACAGTCTATTTCATCAATGTTTTCTTTCTAAGTACACGCATCAGCAAATTTGCATGTCAGCGAAAATCATGCAAACCCTAGATATATTAACTTTCGAATATGTTCAAGGGAAACAGAACAAATCTTATTTTAAACATTATTATAATATAAAGTTTACTGCGCCAGGCTTGGAAAAAACTGAAGCATTTTACTACCGCTGCTGCTGCTACTGCTGCTGCTACTGCTACTGCTGTTGCTACTACTACTACTACTACTACTACTACTACTACTACTACTACTACTACTACTACTACTACTACTACTACTACTACTACTACTACTACTACTACTACTACTACTACTACTACTACTACTACTACTACTACTACTACTACTACTACTACTACTAAGACTACTACTACTACTACTACTACTACTACTACTACTACTACTACTACTACTACTACTACTACTACTACTACTACTACTACTGCTGACGCTGCTGCTGCTGCTGCTAACGCTGCTGACGCTGCTGCTGCTGCTGCTACTACTACTACTACGACTACTACTACTACTACTACCGTCACTGCTATTACTGTTGTTGCTATTGTTGCTATATTATTCTGTTACTCTTGATTGTGCTGTAACATTCTTGTACAATTATCGGTATGAATGCGGTGTTTGATGTTCTCACTCGGATCAGCTCTATAACAACAAACACGATGTTTTTGGATGAACATCAGATATAGCTATCCTGCTGCTCTATCATGTATTGGCCCACAGGCGATGAAAAAACTCTACTGTAGACCGAATATTCCGATATTTGACCCATGAGGAAAGGGATATCAAAGGATGTAGGCTACTTTGCATTTTCCATTCTACCGCGGATAAAGAACAAATGACAATTGAACGCAGCTGCTTTTCTTCTCTGATCAGAATGTCAATAATTGAATAGAGAGCCAAGAATAACAGCAACAACAATAACAATAACGACGACAAAGACGACGGCGGCGGCGACGGCGAAGACGACCCCACCACCTCCAACAACTCGTCCACCACCACTACCACCACCGCCGGTACCTATCGACAGTACAATGAGGTCTGCATGTTTTTAGACAACGTACGGCCAACGGCCCATGTTAACCCTTAAGTAACAACCAAAATGCCAATTACGAACAACCATTTGCGACTTCGCAATTATTATTTGGAATACTTTGAATCTAATTTTCCTAGAGCTGTTGCTGCATATTGCACATATAGATTCCACTAGAAGTTGAAATTATGTGACTAGTTACGTGCCTAGCGGTCACCAAAAACTGCTTGATAAATACATATGAATGCATTCTTAAACATTTCATCTACACAAGCGGCTACAACAATTCCCTTGCAATGTATGAAACTTAATTTGGAAATAATTCAACTAGAAACCGCTGCTGTCTAAAGCAAATCTGCTTTTCGACGTTGCTGTCGATATAAACTTAATAATTAGTTTCCAAATATTCAATGGTTCTTGTGTTTTCACTGTCTTGAAAATTACACGTTACGATTTTAGGTTGAAATAAGTTTACCATTAGAAACCTCCTTGCGTGACGAGACAATGCGTGGATTATTCGCTTAAAGGGCTGCTAATCCCATCTCAAATGTTGTATTGTGCCGATAGCGTATGGTTTATAGATTCCATATCATTCATATCCTGTCACATTCCCCTATCTGTATCACAATTATCTGCTTTGTAATATCGCGTAAATGTTTAACGGTGATCGCCACCATTTTGTCTCCTCAAGTGATGTCATGTAAGTGCCAATGAATTACGTTCTTCAGTATGTAATATTCATCTCGTTGAATATTTTGAAACTAATTTGGCTTGAAGTTGTTGCTGCCTATGGCAGCAACAACTTCCAGTCAAATTAATTTCAAAATATACAACAGCTTACCCGTATGATTGCTTTTATACCACGTTGTCAAACTGTAGCTGGCACCTCTATGACTGAGCGTATATCCCGAGGCAGACAGGCTAGGCTTTTTCTGATTGGTTAAAATGTAAATCATGACAGCCATCAAAGGCAGTAGATATGTAGCAACATTTAGCTACTAAAGCCTGAATGTCTTTCGTTGTCGTTATGATAAAAAACTAAAATATCAGGAATGGATTACGGGTGGGAAATGAATGGTTAGTATAAGATAAGGTGAGATTTCCTTTATATTAAAGCTGATTCTTTTCAATTATTGCATTTATTACCTTCACTCATGACCACGCGCATCAGTATATGGCGTGCCATGTATAGCACGGCCACGGCACAATTTTCCGGACCGTATTATTTTCCAGAACCAGACCCTTAGAAGTCAGCTTTCAGTTTCAAATCGATTCCACAACGGATAAAAGTGGGCGGCCTTTATCTAGAAATGGGCGGGGCATAGCTGGAAATGGATCCCCTCCATTTATATTCATTACCTGTCAGACACACATCAGACATGACCGGAGATAGAGACAATAATTTTAATTCAAGTAGAAGGGTCATCTGTAGCCGGTCGTATCCAGTGGTTGTGATTATCTAAGGCCGTGTTCACACTAGATAGTGAATCCGGAGTAACGCCATATCTACTGTGAACAGGTCCTAAGACGGGTAGCTAAACGAGTCTCTGGTACCAGAATTTAGGGCTTCATTTCTAGCCATGCCCCGCCCATTTCTAGTCAAGCTCCGCCCATTTTTCACGTGTGTTTGTTTGAAACGATTTTGGGAACTTTGAACTCTGAATTCATAGAATTTTTATTTCAAGTTAACTATAAAAAATAAGCTGTTGTTTGTTTTGAAATTAATTTTACTGGAAGTGGCTGCTACCTATGCCAGCTAATTGTATACTTATCTTGAAGACGGGATTCCAGGAATGAAATCAGGTTTCAACGTTTCAAATCTTTTCCTATACGGGTAAATAGTGGCTGAGCTTAGCTAAAAATGAGTGGACATAGCCTGAAAAGGACCCTTCCATTTTCGCCATACATGTCTTATGAAACATATTTGTGTATGAAAGCTAGCCTATGAAAACAAAAAGAAAAGGCTCGAATAATAGTCGTTGTTATTCAACAATTAAAGCGAGGAAGGGTGTCAAAGGAAATATTTCGCTCAGCGCGTCTGGCTCTTATACAGCGTTTTATGGCAAACAGCCACCGCATTTCATCGAACATCTTGTTCCATACATACTACACTGTTGCGGGATAAAAAATCCTCTTAGAAGTGCGATTATTTTTAGCATAGTAAAATGGTACTGTAGATTCTTGTGGAAAGTCAGTGAGTACCAGTCGCTTGCCAGATTGAGGGAGACTTGAGTCACGAAGATGTTTGTGGTACGTCACGAAACCATCCCAAGATAAACATCATCTGTCATCAAGTCTTCAAATCTTGGCGATGTCTAAAGGAATAGCTAGGGATCGCGAGTATTTCTAAGCCGAATACCTGATAACCCGGGCCTGCACTGGTCCAATATCGGCCCGGTAACATGCGTTAACGCGGTATTGTCACCGGCGCTTTCTCTGATAGAGTATGCTAATATAACCGCGGGCCCTGTCTAACGCCAGGCAGTTCTGCTACTCTAAATACAGGTACAGCTGCTCAGGATATTAAAACTCAACAAACCCAAAGGACTATTTGAGCTATAAAGTGTTTGGAATCTGCTCCTATGTGGGTACGAAAAGTGGAAAGCGTTAATGCAACATATAGTAGGCCTATTAACACTTTAACCAGCGAATTTGTTCAAGGAAACTTCAATCTTCTCAGGGAAAAGGTCATTTTGCAGAATAAGAGAAGACTATTTTTGAAAATTTATCAATGTAATGACTGGCTCGATTATCGAGCCAGTCATTCCAGTGGTAAAATTTAAAAAACAAAAACTTCTTTTGGACATTTCTCAAGACCACTGCAGAAGCCGCCTTTGGCTGATGTGAGTAATAAAGGGTTAATAGAGCTACTACTAATTGCTGACATTCGCGTAATGACGCTCGCGCTCATAGGCACGCTTCCATGCTCAAGACGTGAATGCCTGTTTTGCAATAGAATATTCTAGAAGATTAGATGTCGATGTAGCGGACATTGCAAAGGGATAGGTGTCGAAAGTAACAACTGACCAATCTGTCGATTTTTATGAGTACAGCACTGTTATTAAATGACATTCGATAGCTATCGTAAATACAACATGTTAACTATTCTGAACCAATTTACCTGGAAGAGGTTGCAACCAAAGACTGCAGCAATAGGGGTGGAATGGGAGCGACCCCACTAATTAAACGTGATGGCATGTTTCACGCAATCATGTATATTTTTCAGCCGATGCCAATTATTGTACTCAACGATTGTTATATTTCGGTTGAGGTCGGTGGTAGATTTTTTATATGTGTACGTTGTATTTATAGAGTTGGTATTCCAAATACTGTTTTCTAGGCTGCTGATTGATATTCCGCCTGCCACTATGCTTGCTCTATAGACAATGGACCTTTTCAAGTTTATCCATCTGCCATCTGACGTCATATGACGTCATAATCAACTATGTGACGTGTAGGATGAGTGCGTCATAATTAATTATGGCATGAATGACTGGATTTAGTCCGTGTTTAACGCTTACTATTAATAGTACAGCATGTACGAATTATATGTCTTTACCATTTAATACACATTCCGTTGAATATTTTGAAACTAATTTTACTGGGCGGTGTTGCTGCCATTGGCAGCAACAGCACCCAGTCAAATTAGTTTCAAAATATTCAATAGCTTACCTGCATAGTTTGCTGGAAATTGATACTCTGGGAGTTCATGGATCGATCGATCTCAAAAGGAGCGAGGTGTGGGTGGAGCTTAGCCGGTGATGGGCGGGGCATAGCTAAAACTGAAAGATCCATTACAATCACTAGGAGAGGTAACTTCCAGCGAGTCAATTTCCACATGGCTGAATTTCTGTTACGTCTTGTTACGTGTTAGAATGATATTACCGTCAGTTTTTACAATCAATTATATCAACTCCTTTTCTGATGATTAATTTCAATATTTTGGAATTCGAAATTCCATTTCAACAATTTCTATTTTAGGGCCACACCAACCTTCGTGCGCAGCAATGACAAAATCAGGAATGGTTTTGGCATTACTGCGACGCGCCTATACCGTGCTTTTACTTACGTCTATCTACAAAACTACGATCAATTTTAGAGCGTGTTTAACACCTCTTGTGTCAACTTAACCCTTTAATGGTCACACTGACCAAAAACCAACTTTGCTATGGTCTTCAGACATGGCTATTTAAAAGGCCTAGAAAGAGTATTTTTGATTATTTGTCACTAGAATGACTGGCTCGGTAACCGAGCCAGTAGTTCTAGTGGCAACTTTTAAATAATGATCTTCCCTCGGCCTTCAGATAGACAATGGCTAAGTAAAAGCTTTATCACTACTCCTTTAACGGTCAAACGGGCGAAAAAAATCAGCGGTAAATTTACAAAAATATTATTTTAAAATTAAAATGTCTTGAAAAATATTGACCATCAAAATGTTTAATTGATATAATAAGTAGTAGTTTGAGCGCCTTAGGGCGCTATTGACACAAGAGGGGTTAAAGTGTGTTATTTGATTCACTCTCAACAGATGGATGAATAATGTCAGGAAATACAGAGCGTGTTGACTAATGATTGTATCGCCAAACTATCTGTATTCATTACCATTATAACCAAGTTGGCAATGCATTTTATTACATTATTTTTCACATTGCGACTTAGTAAAAGCTTTCAATAGCGCCGTTACTGAAAAAGAACAAAGTCTTCCTTACGACCTTTTAATCTTTTGCACACCTAATTCTCAGAAACGTAATTTTAAAACGAGCATGCAGGTAAGCTGTTGAGTATTTTGAAACTAATTTGACGGGAACCTGTTGTTGCCATAGGCAACAACAGCTCCCAGTCAATTAGTTTAAAATACCCAACATAATTGTTATAAAATCGTCAAGGATTTTGGTGTTTTGGCCTTCTGGGTTTAAAAGATTAAAAGTAACTTAATGTGAACGAGAAAATGTAATATCATTGAAGCTAGACTTAGAACAACAACAACAACAACAACAACAACAACAACAACAACAACAACAACAACGACGACGACGACGACGACGACGACGACGACAATCAAACTATTTTAAGAATATTGTAGCGAATGGTTTCATAACACCCAATTACTAAATTACTAAAATAGGAATTGATCCTCCAAGGAACGTCTTTCAGTAAAATAATATCCAAAATAAGATAGCAAAAGAAACGCATGGTAGAAAAATGGACACGTATGTTGAGTGAAACGGTTAATAATCGTGTGTTGTAATATTTGAGGCGTTTATATGCTAGTTCCCAATGCTAGGGTCTAGAGTTGCGGTTAATAATCCCAATGCTACGATGCTTTATAGGAATACGTGGCTCCAACTGCACATGTGTTAGCAATTGGACCACACCATGTGGATGTCTCTTGTGGCACGTGTACAATACATAGCAGTAATTGAAAGACGGACAACAGCGCATCAGTAATCATGCACACGCGGTTTGAATTGCATGTCAAGTGCGAAACACTCACTGCTTCCTCGTAGGAGTCTGTGTGAAACACGCGTGTTTGCATTGTGCAGAGCATCCGGTACTACAGGTCCAGAGATATAACAAACAACTCAGAGAATATTAAGTCTTCCGTCAGCCTCCCACAATTCATTGCCCTTACTACTGGTTAACGTTAACTTGAACCTGTGTACCTATGGTCGAGGTTCCGGTTAATGTTAGACGCAATGAATTGTACGCAGTTGGCTGAAGACCAAACACAATGATCGTAAACTATGATATGCCTCTAGGATCCACACGCTTCGAAAACCTACTTTCACATTACCAAATTTTGAGCCCATTAGGCTATTACCATAAGCAGCGCTTTCAATGACGGACTAAGCCAGAGTATATGCGATAACGATATTGGTAAACCAGCGTCACATTCGTAAGAATTACACTGCAATGGCTATATAGTCTCTGGACTTACCTGTATACGGACTGAAAAAAAGTTCAAGAAAATCAACCTATTCGGTATTATTGTGTGTGGGGTGGGTGGGTATTGGTGTGAAATGGACCATTCCAGTTTTAGCTTTGTCCCGCCCACCTCTAGCTAAGCTCCACCCACACTTCGCCGTGTTGGGATTGTTCGATAGCCGAATGCCCTAGCTATGAATTTCCTGAAAACTATACAGTTAAGCTGTTGAATATTTTGTAACTAATTTTACTGGGCGCTGTTGCTGCCCATGGCAGCAACAGCGTCCAGTCAAATTAGTTTCAAAATATTCAACATAATATTTATTAAATGGTAAAGACATACAATTCGTTCAACAACGCATAGTCCGTCTTCAAATATGCGTTCGTGACGTGATTATGTCATTCTATACGTCACGTAGTTGATTATGACGTCATATGATGGATGGATACGGTGGAAAGATCCATTATTATAAAATATATGATAATCAATTTATGTTGTTTCCAGAGATGCTCATATACAACATGCAGATAATGATTTCAGTATTTCATAGTACTACTACAATGTTCTTCATGCCATTACAATACCCATCTCATGTATCGGTTGATTTGCTCAGAGTTGTATTCTGATTAATTTCATATGGCATTCTTCAGGTAATGTAACTGGCCACTTGTGGGATATTCTTAGTTTGAAAATAATCATCGATTCGTGGATACCTGGGCAATATATATATAGCGAATGGCGAAGCCGGTCTAAACAGGCCTTTGTAGAGGTCTTGAGGAATGTCAATTTGCAGGCTAGGAGAATAGTATTAATGACACATTGAAATGACTGGCTCGAAAACTGAGCCAGTCGTACTAGTGGCAGATTTAAAAAAGCAATGTTTTAAATTTCTTGACCAAATTTAGCCATTAACCTTGAAATTACAGTGATTCCAATGGAAGAATTCAGTTTTAGCTATGCCCCGCCCATCTCTAGCTAAGCTCCACCCACGTGTTGCTCGTGTTGGGATAAATCGATCACAGCACTCTCTCAATCTCAATTTCCAAAAAAACCATACATGTAAGCTGTTGAATATTTCTTTTATTTAATATTTTGTTTAATAAACTTCTGTTGATTGTTTTGAAACTAATTTGATGGGTCCTCTTGTTGACTTTGGCAGCCCAGTCGAATTAGTTTCAAAACATTCAAGATAATTTTTATTAAATAGTAGAGACATACAATTCGTACAATGTGTCAGACTATTAAAAACGAAACAAATAGAATCACTTATGACGTAATGATTATGACGTCATCCTACACGGCGCTTAGCAGATTCTTCTAAAGATTTGGTACTAAAATACTTTTATATAGAGTCAACGTGGCATCTAATCCTAACATAATGATAACAATTGTACAGAACACATAGCGTACGTTCCCGATGCATTTCCTAAACATTAGTGCAAACACTGCGCGATGTGCTTGTAACATCCATCTTGTTAGAGAGCTGTAAAGCAATATCAGCCGTGATTTACCAGCTCTATCCTCTTCAAACTAGAGTATTGCGTATAGGACCCCTACTTCCTCACAGACATCTATCTTCAAGGCATTTCACTAAGCTAATTTCACCTTTCCAGAGGATCTATCTATCATCTGACTTCATCTGACGTCATAATCAGATAAGCGGCGTATATGATGATGTCACAATCACTACGTCATAAATGATTCTATTTGGCCCGTCTTTAACTCTTAATAGTCCGACACGTTGTATGAATTGTATGTCTTTATTATTTAATAAACATGCTGTTGAATACTTTGAAACTAATTTGACTGGACGCTGTTGCTGCTATAGGCAGCAACAGCGGCCAGTCAAATTAGTTCCAAAATATTCAATAGCTTACCTGTATAGGTTTCTGGAAATTGAAAGTCGGGGAGTTCAGAGATCGATCGATCCCAACACGAGCGGTGTGGGTGGAGCTTAGCTAGAGATGGGCGGGCATAGTTAAAATGGAAACGTTCATTTCACTCGAACTTCATGCTTCTAACAAAAATACCATGCTCAGGTAGATTATCATGTCGTGGCTTGCATCATCTGGCTCCATTGGCAGTGGAGGGAGCCATTTCTAGCTATACCTCGCCCATTTATAACTATGCACCGCCCATCTGTAGCTATGGCACGCATAATTCTCGCTATGCCTAACCCATTTTTAGCTATGCCAGACCAATTTCTAGCTATGCCACGCCCATCCCTAGCTATGCCACGCCCATCTATAGCTATGACACGCCCAATTCTCGCTATGCCTCACCCGTTTATATTTATGCCACGCACATTTCTCGTTATGCTACACCCATTTCTAGCTATGCCATACCCTTTTATAGCTATACCACGATAATTTCTAGCTATGCCGCACCCATTTCGAGCTATGCTACACCCATTTCTAGCTATGCCACACCCATTTCCAGCTATGCCACACCCATTTCTAGTTATGCCACACCCATTTCTAGCTATGCCACACCCATTTCTAGCTATGCCACACCCATTTCTAGCTATGCCACACCAGTTTCTAGCTATGCTTAACCCATTTCTAGCTATGCCAGACCAATTTCCAGCTATGCCACGCCTATCTCTAGCTATGCCACGCCCATCTATAGCTATGACACGCCTAATTCTCGCTATACCTCACCCGTTTATATTTTAGCCACGCACATTTCTCGTTATGCTACACCCATTTCCAGCTATGCCACACCCATTTCTAGCTATGCCACATCCATTTCTAGCTATGCCATGCCCATTTCTAGCTATGCCATGCCCATTTCTAGCTATTCCACACTCATTTCTAGCTATGCCACACTCATTTCTAGCTATGCCACACCAATTTCTAGCTATACCATGCCCATTTCTAGCTATTCCACACTCATTTCTAGCTATGCCACACCCATTTCTAGCTATGCCACCCATTTCCGGCTATGTCACGCCCATTTCCAGCTATGGCACGCCCATTTCTAGCTATGCCACACCAATTTCTAGTTATGCCACACCCATTTCTAGCTATGCCATACCCTTTTATAGCTATACCACGATAATTTCTAGCTATGCCGCACCCATTTCGAGCTATGCTACACCCATTTCTAGCTATGCCACACCCATTTCCAGCTATGCCACACCCATTTCTAGTTATGCCACACCCATTTCTAGCTATGCCACACCCATTTCTAGCTATGCCACACCCATTTCTAGCTATGCCACACCAGTTTCTAGCTATGCTTAACCCATTTCTAGCTATGCCAGACCAATTTCCAGCTATGCCACGCCTATCTCTAGCTATGCCACGCCCATCTATAGCTATGACACGCCTAATTCTCGCTATACCTCACCCGTTTATATTTTAGCCACGCACATTTCTCGTTATGCTACACCCATTTCCAGCTATGCCACACCCATTTCTAGCTATGCCACATCCATTTCTAGCTATGCCATGCCCATTTCTAGCTATGCCATGCCCATTTCTAGCTATTCCACACTCATTTCTAGCTATGCCACACTCATTTCTAGCTATGCCACACCAATTTCTAGCTATACCATGCCCATTTCTAGCTATTCCACACTCATTTCTAGCTATGCCACACCCATTTCTAGCTATGCCACCCATTTCCGGCTATGTCACGCCCATTTCCAGCTATGGCACGCCCATTTCTAGCTATGCCACACCAATTTCTAGTTATGCCACACCCATTTCTAGTAATGCCTCACCCATTTAAATTTATGCCACGCACATTTCTCGTTATGCTACATGCATCTCTAGCTATGCCACACCGATTTCTAGCTATACCACGAACATTTCTAGCTATGCCGCACCCAGTTCTAGCTATGCCACATCCATTTCTAGCTATGCCACACCCATTTATAGATATGTCACACCCATTTCTAGCTATGCCACACCCATTTCTAGCTATGCCACACCCATTTCTAGCTATGCCACACCCATTTCTAGCTATGCCACACCCATTTCTAGCTATGCCACACCCATTTCTAGCTATGCCACACCTATTTCTAGCTATACCACACCCATGTCTAGCTATGCGTAACACATTTCTATCTATGCCAGACCAGTTTCCAGCTATGCCACGCCCATCTCTAGCTATGCCACGCCCATCTATAGCTATGACACGCCCAATTCTCGCTATGCCTCACCCGTTTATATTTATGCCACGCACATTTCTCGTTATGCTACACCCATATCTAGCTATGCCACACCCATTTCTAGCTATGCCACATCCATTTCTAGCGATGCCACACACATTTCTAACTATGCAACACCCATCTCTAGCTATGACACGCCCGATTCTCGCTATGTCTCACCCGTTTATATTTATGCCACGCACATTTCTCGTTATGCTACACCCATTTCTAGCTATGCCACGCCCATTTCTAGCTATGCCTAACCCATTTATAGCTATGCCACACCCATTTCTGGCTATGCCACACCCATTTCTAGCTATGCCACACCCATTTCTATCTATACCACACCCATTTCTAGCTATGCCTAACCCATTTCTAGCTATGCCGGACCAATTTCCCGCTATGCCACGCCCATCTCTAGCTATGGCACGCCAAATTCTCGCTATGCCTCACCCGTTTATATTTATGCCACGCACATATCTCTTTATGCTACACCCATTTCTAGCGATGTCACGCCAAATTCTAGCTATGCCACACCCATTTCTAGCTATGCCACACCCATTTCTAACTATGCCACACCCATTTCTAGCTATGCCACATCCATTTCTAGCTATGCCACATCCATTTCTAGCTGTGCCACACCCATTTCTAGCTATGTCACACCCATTTCTAGCTATGCCACACCCATTTCTAGCTATGCCACACCCATTTCTAGCTATGCCACTCCCATTTCTAGCTATGCCACGCCCATTTCTAGCTATGTCACGCCAATTTCTTGCTATGCCACACCCATTTCTAGCTATGCCACACCCATTTCTAGCTATGCCACACTCTTTTCTGGCTATGCCACACCCATTTCTAGCTATGCCACGCCCATTTCTAGCTATGCCTAACCCATTTATAGCTATGCCACACCCATTTCTGGCTATGCCACACCCATTTCTAGCTATGCCACACCCATTTCTATCTATACCACACCCATTTCTAGCTATGCCTAACCCATTTCTAGCTATGCCGGACCAATTTCCCGCTATGCAACGCCCATCTCTAGCTATGACACGCCAAATTCTCGCTATGCCTCACCCGTTTATATTTATGCCACGCACATTTTTCTTTTTGCTACACCCATTTCTAGCTATGCCACGCCAATTTCTAGCTATGCCACACCCATTTCGAGCTATGCCACATCCATTTCTAGCCATGGCACACCCATTTCTAGCTATGCCACATCCATTTCTAGCTAGGCCACACTCATTTCTAGCTATGCCACACCCATTTCTTGCTATGCCACACCCATTTCTAGCTATGCTACATCCATTTCTAGCCATGGCACACCCATTTCTAGCTATGTCACACCCATTTCTAGCTATGCCACACCCATTTTTAGCTATGCCACACCCATTTATAGCTATGCCACACCTATTTCTAGCTATACCACACTCATTTCTAGCTATGCCTAACCCATTTCTAGCTATGCCAGACCAATTTCCAGCTATGCCACGCCCATCTCTAGATATGCCACGCCCATCTATAGCTATGACACGCCCAATTCTCGCTATGCCTCACCCATTTTTATTTATGCCACGCACATTTCTCGTTATGCTACACCCATTTCTAGCTATGCCACACCCATTTCGAACTATGCCACACCCATTTCTAGCTATGCCACACCCATTTCTAGCTATGCCACACCCATTTCTAGCTATGCCACACCCATTTCTAGCTATGCCACACCCATTTCTAGCTATGCCTAACCCATTTCTGGCCATGCCACACCCATTTCTAGCTATGCCACACCCATTTCTATCTATACGACACCCATTTCTCGCTATGCCTAACCCATTTCTAGCTATGACAGACCAATTTCCAGCTATGCCACGACCATCTCTAGATATGCCACGCCCATCTATAGCTATGACACGCCCAATTCTCGCTATGCCTCATCCATTTATATTTATGCCACGCTCATTTCTAGCTATGCCTCACCCATTTCTAGCTATGCCACCCCGATTTCTAGCTATGCCACACCCATTTCTAGCTATGCCACACCCATTTCTAGCTATGCCACACACATTTCTAACTATGCCACACCCATTTTTAGCCATGCACCACCCATTTCTAGCTATACCTCACCCATTTCTAGCTATACCACACCCATTTCTAGCTATGTCTAACCCATTTCTAGCTTTGCCAGTCCAATTTCTAGCTATGCCACGCCCATTTATAGCTATGACACGCCCAATTCTCGCTATGTCACACCCATTTATATTTATGCCACGCACATTTCTCCTTATGCTACACCCATTTCTAGCTATGCCACGCCAATTTCTAGCTATGCCACACCCATTTCTAGCTCTTCCACAACCATTTCTAGCTATGTCACACCCATTTCTAGCTTTGCCACACCCATTTCTAGCTATGTCACACCCATTTCTAGCTTTGCCACACCCATTTCTAGCTATGCAACACCAATTTCTAGCCATGTCACACCCATTTCTAGCTATGCCACACCCATTTCTAGCCATGTCACACCCATTTCTAGCTATGTCACACCCATTTCTAGCTATGCCACACCCATTTCTAGCTATGCCACACCCATGTCTAGCTATACCACGCCCATTCTAGCTATGCCACACTCATTTCTAGCTGTGCCACGCACATTTCTCGTTTTGCTACACCCATTTCTAGCTATTCCACACTCATTTCTAGCTATGCCACACCCATTTCTAGCTAGTCCACACCCATTTCTAGCTATGATACACCCATTTCTATCTATGCCACACCCATTTCTAACTATGCCACGCCCATTGCTACCTATGCCGCACTCATTTCTAGCTTTGCCACACCCATTTCTAGCTATGCCACAGCCATTTCTAGATATGCCACACCAATTTCTAGCTATGCCACGCCCATTTCTAGCTATGCCACACTCATTTTTGCCTATGACACGCCCAATTCTCGCTATGCCTCACCCGTTTATATTTAGGCCACACACATTTCTAGCTATGCTACACCCATTTCTAGCTATGCCACGCCAATTTCTAGCTATGCCAGACCCATTTCGAGCTTTGCCACACCCATTTCTAGCTATGCCGCACCCATTTATAGCTGTGTCACACCCATTTCTAGCTATGCCACACTCATTTCTAGCTATGCCACACCCATTTCTAGCTATGCCACACTCATTTCTAGCTATGCCACACCCATTTCTAGCTATGCAACACCCATTTCTAGCTTTGCCACACCCATTTCTAGCTATGCAACACCAATTTCTAGTTATGCCACACCCATTTCTAACTATACCACACCCATTTCTAGCTATGCCACATCCATTTCTAGCTGTGCCACACCCATTTCTAGCTATGTCACACCCATTTCTAGCTATGCCACACCCATTTCTAGCTATGCCACACCCATTTCTAGCTATGCCACTCCCATTTCTAGCTATGCCACGCCCATTTCTAGCTATGTCACGCCAATTTCTTGCTATGCCACACCCATTTCTAGCTATGCCACGCCCATTTCTAGCTATGCCTAACCCATTTATAGCTATGCCACACCCATTTCTGGCTATGCCACACCCATTTCTAGCTATGCCACACCCATTTCTATCTATACCACACCCATTTCTAGCTATGCCTAACCCATTTCTAGCTATGCCGGACCAATTTCCAGCTATGCAACGCCCATCTCTAGCTATGTCACGCCAAATTCTCGCTATGCCTCACCCGTTTATATTTATGCCACGCACATTTTTCTTTTTGCTACACCCATTTCTAGCTATGCCACGCCAATTTCTAGCTATGCCACACCCATTTCGAGCTATGCCACATCCATTTCTAGCCATGGCACACCCATTTCTAGCTATGCCACATCCATTTCTAGCTAGGCCACACTCATTTCTAGCTATGCCACACCCATTTCTTGCTATGCCACACCCATTTCTAGCTATGCTACATCCATTTCTAGCCATGGCACACCCATTTCTAGCTATGTCACACCCATTTCTAGCTATGCCACACCCATTTTTAGCTATGCCACACCCATTTATAGCTATGCCACACCTATTTCTAGCTATACCACACTCATTTCTAGCTATGCCTAACCCATTTCTAGCTATGCCAGACCAATTTCCAGCTATGCCACGCCCATCTCTAGATATGCCACGCCCATCTATAGCTATGACACGCCCAATTCTCGCTATGCCTCACCCATTTTTATTTATGCCACGCACATTTCTCGTTATGCTACACCCATTTCTAGCTATGCCACACCCATTTCGAACTGTGCCACACCCATTTCTGGCTATGCCACACCCATTTCTAGCTATGCCACACCCATTTCTAGCTATGCCACACCCATTTCTAGCTATGCCACACCCATTTCTAGCTATGCCTAACCCATTTCTGGCCATGCCACACCCATTTCTAGCTATGCCACACCCATTTCTATCTATACGACACCCATTTCTCGCTATGCCTAACCCATTTCTAGCTATGCCAGACCAATTTCCAGCTATGCCACGACCATCTCTAGATATGCCACGCCCATCTATAGCTATGACACGCCCAATTCTCGCTATGCCTCATCCATTTATATTTATGCCACGCTCATTTCTAGCTATGCCTCACCCATTTCTAGCTATGCCACCCCGATTTCTAGCTATGCCACACCCATTTCTAGCTATGCCACACCCATTTCTAGCTATGCCACACACATTTCTAACTATGCCACACCCATTTTTAGCCATGCACCACCCATTTCTAGCTATACCTCACCCATTTCTAGCTATACCACACCCATTTCTAGCTATGTCTAACCCATTTCTAGCTTTGCCAGTCCAATTTCTAGCTATGCCACGCCCATTTATAGCTATGACACGCCCAATTCTCGCTATGTCCCACCCATTTGTATTTATGCCACGCACATTTCTCCTTATGCTACACCCATTTCTAGCTATGCCACGCCAATTTCTAGCTATGCCACACCCATTTCTAGCTCTTCCACAACCATTTCTAGCTATGTCACACCCATTTCTAGCTTTGCCACACCCATTTCTAGCTATGTCACACCCATTTCTAGCTTTTCCACACCCATTTCTAGCTATGCAACACCAATTTCTAGCCATGTCACACCCATTTCTAGCTATGTCACACCCATTTCTAGCTATGCCACACCCATTTCTAGCTATGCCACACCCATGTCTAGCTATACCACGCCCATTCTAGCTATGCCACACTCATTTCTAGCTGTGCCACGCACATTTCTCGTTTTGCTACACCCATTTCTAGCTATTCCACACTCATTTCTAGCTATGCCACACCCATTTCTAGCTAGTCCACACCCATTTCTAGCTATGATACACCCATTTCTATCTATGCCACACCCATTTCTAACTATGCCACGCCCATTGCTACCTATGCCGCACTCATTTCTAGCTTTGCCACACCCATTTCTAGCTATGCCACAGCCATTTCTAGATATGCCACACCAATTTCTAGCTATACCACGCCCATTTCTAGCTATGCCACACTCATTTTTGCCTATGACACGCCCAATTCTCGCTATGCCTCACCCGTTTATATTTAGGCCACACACATTTCTAGCTATGCTACACCCATTTCTAGCTATGCCACGCCAATTTCTAGCTATGCCAGACCCATTTCGAGCTTTGCCACACCCATTTCTAGCTATGCCACACCCATTTATAGCTGTGTCACACCCATTTCTAGCTATGCCACACTCATTTCTAGCTATGCCACACCCATTTCTAGCTATGCCACACTCATTTCTAGCTATGCCACACCCATTTCTAGCTATGCAACACCCATTTCTAGCTTTGCCACACCAATTTCTAGCTATGCAACACCAATTTCTAGTTATGCCACACCCATTTCTAACTATACCACACCCATTTCTAGCTATGCCACACCCATTTCTAGCTATGCCTAACCCATTTCTAGATATGCCACACCCATTTCTAGCTATGCCACACCCATTTCCAGCTATGCCACATCCATTTCTGGCTATACCACTCCAATTTCTAGCTATGCCGCACCCATTTCTAGCTATACCACACCCATTTCTAGCTATGCCACACCCATTTCTAGCTATACCACACCCATTTCTAGATATGCCACACCCATTTCTAGCCATGCCACACCCATTTCTAGTTATACCACACCCATTTCTAGCTATGCCACACCCATTTCTAGCTATGCCACGGCCATTTTTTTACGCGTGTTGGAATTGATCTGAAACTTTGAAACCTGAATACACGTAATCTATATTTCAAGCTAACTATATACGCAAGCTGTTGAATACTTTGAAACTATTGTCACGGATGGCTACATCATCTTCACGCCAAATTAGATTCAATATCTTCAACAAAATGTTTCTTAAATTCTTAATCCATCAACGATATACCATTCATACACCTTCGTGACCGAGCTTCAATTTTCTTACATCATTTTGATTGTGGCGTCAGCTAACGTGTGACGCGTTTGATCACGACGTTAGATACTTGAGTCACATATCAAGACACATTCATTTAACTGTTTCAATAATAGCATTATGTGTCCGGATTGTTGTTTACAAAATATTCAAACTCATAGCAATATTGCTGGACGCTTTTGCAATGTCTATATTTGCAGGCAAGGAGAATGCTATTTTGTGAATTCACACCTGGAGTGTCTGGTTCGGCAAACTTAATCTGTTAATTGATATTCACTAGACATTGCGAATCTTGTCCATTGAGTAATTAAATGATCGGCACGTAAATGGTTAAACTACACCCACGAATTGTGTTAGCCATTGCACCGATGAATTTCCCGAGGCAACCATGCAGGACAACTGTTGAATATTTTAAAATTAATTTAATTGGAAGTCATTGCTGCCTTAGTTTCAAAATATTCAACATAATACATTTTGCATCGTAAAGAATATACTTTTTCCGGGATTTGTCGGTGAAAGGGTTAAGTCGACGTGTGTGACGGGCACAATCTGTAACAATTTCTATTAAATAACTGTCGCTTCCACTGCCACTTTCTCGGTAACATTCGATGTCGTTTCCACTATCATTCCTGCCTTCCTAAAGGATAATTCGATCTGAAGGGTCAAGGTTCAGAGTTATTTATTTGGTATTAACAGAAAATTACAACTGACAATGCGAACGCGTTATTTGGCAAAGACCTTGCGTATTTCTCAGGCGGACACAAAGCAGCATACTAATCATTGTACAAAGACAGCCCGTGCCGTTGTAATATATAGTAGAAATACACAAGATATATTACGGGAATATCACCTACAATCAAATAAATATAAGGTGATGTAATGTCTACAGAAACTGAAGAGAGAGGGTTTGTGAGAGAGAGAGAGAGGGGGGAGAGAGAGAGAGAGAGAGAGAGAGAGAGAGAGAGAGAGAGAGAAAGAGAGACTTTCACGCTTCCGGGATTACAGCTTTATCTCCCGACCACATTAAAAATTATTCAAATTTTCATCATCCAACTCACTATAGATGGTGTACAGTTGCTTGAAAATACACGAATCTGCTGATTGGCAATTTAGCAGGCAAAATAGTCTCATAGAAAATCCAGCCTTTTACATCTGGAGAACATATTACCTATCGTGTCTGGGGAAGCAGCGACGCTCATACAAGGAATTTTCACAATAATGTTCATGTTTCACAGGACATTAAAAACCAAACTCCTATAACATTCAGCATAAATGGCTTCTTATAGTGTTTGCTTAGCTATTCCCAAAACATCTGTATATGACAGTCGTATAAATCGTTTTCAATTAGGTCAGACAAAGCCACACCATCACTGGCGCATTGCGCCATTCAGAAAATATCATTATTTATTTAATGGTTATTACAGATTCTTTCACTTTGAATTGTTCCTGAAACGGAAAAACGGGTTTGATTTTCAATATGCTTACAAATGAAAGCTTGATGGATGAATGTCTTTGAGGCCTGCTATAGCTGTCACAAGCAAAGATAGTTATTTGAACAAAACATCTATTCATTAAAGCCTTTATTAATTATTGGAGATCAGGTTTAGCAAAAGTTGTAATTAATGTCCGTGTTTCAATTATATTTACTTTGTTAAACAACATCAGAAATGTGGCATATCTTGTGAATCTATACTTCTATGCGTGCGTGATAAATTGTTAATACATGTATTATCATTTATTACTTGAATATTATTCACAGTTTTATATTACTTTCAATATATACAATCGCATATTATTGGCCAATCGCAAGCGTTAACTGGTTAATATTGGTTGTAAGGAATGGCGAGGATTACGGTACTGCAAGAACGTCATTTGCGACATGAATACATATAATGTGGAATGAATGCCAAGTTTGGGTTACTTAAATTAGACTATTGTTAATGTAATGCAGATGCAGTTAGATATATATATTTATTGACTTTTAGTTAATCCAGGATTATGTGGAACGGTAAAGCCGTTCCTAGACGTTCCCACACTTTTGGCATAGATCCTGGTTTGTGGGAGATCAGGGGCGCCTTTTAGAATGGCACTATAGCTATGGCTATTCAAGGTGTTTGGTATTAGCAAGTTCAATTTATTTACACTTAGGATTTGCAGCATATGTGTTATTTGTCGGTATAGTCGTTGCAGCTGCAGTGATGGTAGAAGCACCAGCTGCGACAGAAGCGGCAGCAGCGACAGCGGCATCGGCAGTAGTAGTAGTAGTAGTAGTAGTAGTAGTAGTAGTAGTAGTAGTAGTAGTAGTAGTAGTAGTAGTAGTAGTAGTAACGGCAGCAGTTGCAGCAGCTGCAGCAGCAGCAACAGTAGTAGTAGTAGTAGTAGTAGTAGTAGTAGTAGTAGTAGTAGTAGTAGTAGTAGTAGTAGTAGTAGTAGTAGTAGTAGTAGTAGTAGTAGTAGTAGTAGTAGTAGCAGCAGCAGCAGCAGTAGCAGCAGCAGTAGCAGCAGCAGTAGTAGTGGTAGTAGTAATAGTAATAGTAATAGTAATAGTAATAGTAGTAGTAGTAGTAGTAGTAGTAGTAGTAGTAGTAGTAGTAGTAGTAGTAGTAGTAGTAGTAGTAGTAGTAGTAGTAGTAGTAGTAGTAGCAGCAGCAGCTGCAGCAGCAGCAACAGTAGTAGTACTAGAAGTAGTAGTAGTAGTAGTAGTAGTAGTAGTAGTAGTAGTAGTAGTAGTAGTAGTAGTAGTAGTAGTAGTAGTAGTAGGAGTAGCAGCAGCAGCATCAGCAGCAGCAGTAGTAGCAGTAGCAACAGCAGCAGCTGCAGCTGCAGCAGCAGCAGCAGGTGCAGCAGCAGCAGCAGTAGTAGTAGTAGTAGTAGTAGTAGTAGTAGTAGTAGTAGCAGCAGTAGCAGCAGTAGCAGCAGTAGCAGTAGTAGTAGTAGTAGTAGTAGTAGTAGTAGTAGCACCAACAGCAGTAGCAGTAGCAGTAGCAGCAGTAGCAGTAGCAGTAGCAGCAGTAGCAGTAGCTGTAGCAGTAGCAGTAGCAGTAGCAGTAGCAGTAGCAGTAGCAGTAGCAGCAGTAGTAGTAGTAGTAGTAGTAGTAGTAGCAGCAGCAGCAGCAGCAGCAGCAGCAGCAGCGGCAGCGGCAGCGGTAGTAGTAGTAGTAGTAGTAGTGGTAGTAGTAGTAGTGGTAGTAGTAGTAGTAGTAGTTGTAGTAGTAGTAGTAGTAGTAGTAGTAGTAGTAGTAGTAGTGGTGGTGGTAGTAGTAGTAGTAGTAGTGGTAGTAGTAGTAGTAGTAGTAGTAGTAGTAGTAGTAGTAGTAGTAGTAGTAGTAGTAGCAGCAGCTGCAGCAGCTGCAACAGTAGTAGTAGTAGTAGTAGTAGTAGCAGTAGCAGTAGCAGTAGCAGTAGCAGTAGCAGTAGCAGTAGCAGTAGCAGTAGCAGTAGCAGTAGCACCAGGAGCATCAGCAGCAGGAGCATCAGCAGCAGCAGCAGCACCAGTAGGGGCAACAGCAGCAGTAGCAGCAGCAAGAAGCTACATATGTTGGAGCTTGCTTTAGCAGATACTAGGAATTTGCATAGTTTTATGCCTGTGCATTGTACATTATATTGTTCGGCTATACACTTCTTCTAGAGTATTGCAGCCATATGTCAATCTTACATCGTTATATATTTTAATTTTTCGACAAAATTTAGTCACTAAATGGTTAAGTACTGGGTTTCTAATTCAAGAGTACGCCCCGCGTGTGCGTCCGCGCATCCGTGTGTGCGTGTCCGTGAGTGCGCGCGTGCGTACGTACATGTGTGCTAATGTCTCAGTGAATGAAGTAACAAATCTTGCACCTATCCATAAACCAATAAATCGACATAAAGCATGTCAAAAGGTGTCTGATTTAACTGTCAATTTATTTTTTACATTTATGACCTCATTAAGCACGGATTACGCAAGTTTATAATACAGAGCAATGAAAGTGAATTATATTATCTAAGAAATGAGCAATGCAACAATGATAACGCCAAGCGTGTTAGATTCGCCGTCTTTAGCTTGTATTATTGCGCCATGTTTTGAGTTATATCACGTTACGGGTTGTCAGAAGATTAGATTTCCAACAAACGATCGATCTATAACGATCAGCGCAATTAACAAGCTTTTAGGCGCAAGCGAATTGCAATAACCATGTTCTCTAGAGCGTGTGCTTTTCAAATAGTATTTATACTACGCCAAATTACCCATTGGGTTCAGATCCCTATAATATGAAATTGGGTATGTTCTGAAAATGGCATTGGTGTACTGTGTTGCTGCTTACGATAGCAACATTTTTACGCAGATTCAATTTTAAATCGGACACCGGTATTTCGTCATGTCATACGATATCTTGAGTTTTTCGGTGCAAAGAAATAACCGTTAATATTCCACGTTATTGGGAGGCAAAAATTACGTTATACCCAGATTACGTCGCTCAAATGACAAACTACCCTTCAAGGTCGTCTGCACTTTCTGAAAGACAAAGCGTTCCATTGCGGAATTGTTCACCGTTCCCACCACCACTAGCGCAGCTACACCCCCTCTCCCGACGAGAAAATTATCAGCCTCCACGACTTCCACTGTCACCTCTTCCCACTGAGAGGCGCCGAGATTTGACGAGAATAAGCGGAGTGTCAGCTTCGGTTAACTGACCTCTCTTGGTGCGTCACCGCGATTATGGGTGAAGTTACTGGTTTACGAATGTTAGCCGGCAATAACCGGCCAAATGCTGATCAGTAGGGCCTAATTGGCAATTGCCGATGAGATATTTATAATAATGTTCTACTTGAATGCATAAAGTGCATTGCAATTGCACAAGCTGTAATCTCAGCTACTCCCCCCCCCCCTCCCTCTACATCTCCCCCCTCGCCCCCTCCCTCCTCTTTCTCTCCCTCCCCCTCTCTCTCTCTCTCTCCGCTCTCTCTCTCTCTCTTCCTCTACCCCCCCCCCCCCTCCCTCTACATCTCCTCCCTCGCTCCCTCCTATCTCTCACCCTCCCTCCCTCCCCTCTCTCTCTCTCTCTCTCTCGCCCCCTCTCTCTCTCTTTCTTTCTCTCTCTCTCTTTTTCTCTCTTTCTCTCCCTTTTTTTCTCTCTCTCTCTCTCTCTCTCTTCTAAAAATTTGATTGAACGTATCATCGATAAGGAAGATATTCATCAAATGACAATTTTGAGTGACGTCATATATCGTTGTCCTTAAGATTCATTTACTAAAAGAACAACATGCTCCTTATATTCTGCACCTTAGACAGCAACACCGCTTACAGTAGAATTAAATTGAAATAGTTAACACATTTCTTGCATCGTAAAGAATTTACCATATCTGGTCATTAAGTTTAGTTTGAAGATGTTACCATAGACTTAGTGAATCAGATACGTTTGCTAAAACACACTACCGTGAACAGTAAGGTAGACAGTATTGCATTAATCCTATATTATGTATCGATTAAGCTGAAGAAATGGGTTTTAATTGTCTTTTATGCATTTATTGCTATTTAATTTGATGGCTTTGGTAAAAAACTGATATTAGTTCTTGCACATTTCTATTCCTTAACTACATCTTCGTACAACCGTGTGCCACGAGATATTTCGTCTATAGCAATGAGAAAAGAGACAATCACTTATTCGTGTGGAAGCATATCAATTTCACACATAGAGACATAACAGGGTGGAGCACAATTCCGAAATTAGAATGATATTTCTTGTCTAATATACTGACATAAAATTAGACTAGTGCGATTACGTGATTATATCGAAAATCGCGATTATTTCTTAAATCGTTAATTTATATGACTAAAAATTAAATAATCGAATAATCATGAATAATTTCTACTGCATATAATATTGCAATTCCAACATTTTAATAACTTTTTAATGAGATCGGTCACGTAAATTGGCATTTTGCTCAGTGAATGTATGGCCATTTACAGGCGAAGGGAAGATTATTTTTGAAAATGTATCGCTGGAATGACTGGCTCGAGAATCGAGCCAATAATTCCAGTGATACGTTTTCAAAAATGGTCTTCTCTTGCGCTACAAATGGACTTTTCTACACACCATTGCAGCTTTCGTAATTGATATGCTTTTGTTGTTATGTCTTGGTAATTTGTACCCAAGCTGATTAATCGAGTAATCGCGATTATTCCTAAATAATCGATCGTGATCTTTCACAGCAATAATCGTGCATGACTTATATGAAATGGAACAACCCCAATAACATAGCTTACATGCCAGTACTGGACCAATACCAGCCCAATACGTCCCAGCACTGGCAGTAAACTGTGCCATCAGGGAATGAATTTCTCAAGCTGCATCACGATTGTTATATCCCCTCATAGGAAATTAGGAAGGCTAATTGACGTAAAATGTCTATGTTGCTATTTCTTCACATGCTGTGCTGTTGAGCATCACTCTAGGTACATGCGTGCACGCGTTACACTGTCAATTCGCACTCTTAATGCTAACATTCTTGTACATAGAAATACATATTACACCTAGTAATAAGCATACTTCATATAATTATACACTACATTTATGTGAAATGCCTCTATTTCTATTCATAGTCAGGTTAAATGCATTCTTGCTAACTCCAATATCTGCATGTAAGTTATTGCTTCACTCAAACCTGTCTAACGGACACTTGTTTTCATGGCTGATAAATTGTGCTACCTTCAGAGGTGTGGTCACATGAGAGTTCATAGCCGGGTTAAGGAACCATCATCAGTTGGCCCACAAAACTCTTTATCATAGCAAATTGGCCTTTACAAGTTTATCCATCTATCATATGACGTCATAATCAACTACGTGATGTGTAGGATGAGGTCATAATCATGACGTCATGAATGATTCGATATAGCCCGTCTTTAACGCTTAATAGTCCGATCCGTTCACCATTTAATAAACATTCTGTTGTATATATGCCATAGGCAGCAACAGCCAGTCAATTTAGTTTCAAAATACGCCATTTATTGTATGGTAGAGTAGGCACAAAAATGCTAACAGGAAATCCAGACAACTTCAGCGCAAACAGAGTCGAACAGACAGCAACACAATTTGATCTACAATGGAACTATTTCTTATGTTTTCACGCAGCCGTCATTCTGCCTCTAGTGGATTTCACGACCTTTCTCATTACGTTTTCACTAGGTCTCCCGAGTCAGGGGCCAGATGCGCGGAGATATTCAATGAAGGGAAACAAATCTTATCGTATATTCAAACATGTCTTACATTTAGATTGCTGCTGCGTAATCCGCAACCCATTTAGCTGAAAGCAGTTGCTGCCTCAGGCAGTACATTGTTTAGTAAATAGAGAGCAATCGTTTTATTGTCTTTATCCTCGTAACGCATGGTGCTGGGCCGGTACTCCGCCAATACCAGGGCACATTGACCCAGTATTGGCTCAGTACCGCCCCGAGTAACCTGTGTTCTGAGGGTATGTTTCACGTTGCGTGTAGGGTTGTGGCTAGATGGCAGGTGAGTGGGAGGAAATGGCGGCGGGTGTGTGGATTGTACCGAGAAATACATAGTAAATATCAACGACAAAAACTGTAAAAAATATAAAACAGCCTTAAATTTAGCGTCTTGGTGAACTAGGTTTATTGGAAGGGTGCGGTGAGCGCAGCATACGTTGGTGACCTTTCTCTTGGGTGGGTAGGGGCCTATAGTATGTGCGGGGTGGAAGATATCCCGTGCATGCAAATAGTAAAAAAGTAGTTTAGTACGAACATAATACCGACACTATGACTTTATGTCATGTTTATACAACATTACCGCGAATTCTCGCTTCCTTGGAAAAGTCTGGCTGTATGTAATGAGTTGCATATGGGAGCTATATGGCAATAAACGGACTGGCTATATCATATATAATAGGCATCCGGTCATGCTTTTCACTCATTTATAATAACTAATACAACTAAGCGCGTGAATTTCTGCCAGTCACTTAGAATTAGGGCCATTATCCGGGGGTTTGAACCGTACAAAAAGGATACGCGTAAATCCTTCTATTAATACACTTTAGAGCATAGTTAGTGTGCCGAAAAAGTAATAATTATTGTTTATGGATAATGTATGGTTTCTGTTTAATATTTTTCAAAGCGATTACTCTTAAAATATTGGTACATATTTATAGAATAATCTGGTGCTATAGGTATAACAGCTGTTTAGATATTCACGTTTTGCTTTCTTCGAGAGGATAAATATATATATATATATATATATATATATATATATATATATATATATATATATATATATATATATATATATATATATATATATATATATATATATATATATATATATATATATATAACAGAATAGGTGTATATGGCTCTGACGTTGAAGCGGGGAGAGGTGGAGCGAGTGTTTTAATCCACAAACTGCAGGTAGGGAAGATTTGACGAGATGTACAAGATAATGATAACATCCATTAATTTTTTCACAATAGGCCATTGGCCCTTGAGCATATTATTTGTATAGTTTTCACCAATATATAACGTATTACCTATGGGATGACTAATACAATAATGCATATTTCGTAGAGCTAAACATGCTAAAGGTTTCTAGGCAGAAAGATAAAACAAATGGGCTATCGCTTACCGGAAACATGGGTCCCTCAGATTCCGTATAACAAGATATTGACCAAACAACGTTGTTTGTGAACCTATTTGAGAGCATACGGCCATATAATTCTTTTAACATAGTTTGGTAAATGTAGAGATGTGTTTTGACAGTTTCCGATGACTTCTTCGTAAAGTCTAAGATTTTCACCAAAATTTACTAATCAACCTATACCACTTTAGGATCCAGCCAAATTGGTCGAAAGCTGTCAAGGGCTTGGCCGCTCACGAGATGCATTTATGACAAATTTCGTCAAATTTCATAGAATCTAAGACCTTACACAAAAATTGACCGAGCACAATTCTGTATATAATTTAGGGAGATTACGGTGTCTTGCGGAGGAAGCACTCATTCTACAAATTCGGTCCGCTTAAAAAATGCGTTGTAACTAAATGCTTATAAACTTATAAGCTCATATTAACCCTTCGAGCCGTGCGTTCCAATATGTTGAATATTTTGAAACTTTTCAGAACTTGATCATTTGTGGAATTTAACAATTCTGTCAATTTATAAACACTTGAATGTTTCCAATAGTAGGATTTTATACATTTCTTTCCGGTTTCTTGATATAGTGGGAAAACTGAAATAAAATGGTACTCGTCTTCCAGATCGTCGCATGAGAAGCATATTCTCTCAATCAAAGGTGTTGCTAAAGGCTTATGCCATCGATCCGTTTCTATTTGTAAGTTATGCGAACCCGTTCGAAGCTGCCACAACGCTAACTGTGTCTGAATAATGTTTATATGATAGATCCGGCGAAATATGTTTATATAACCTACATTTACAGTTATTTTCTAACTGCACCTCCATCCTTGGCTGAAATTTGCTTGTACAGAAAAATAAATGTCCCCCCCACCCATATCGACATTCTCGCCTTGCTTTTCCCATACATAATTGAATCCTCGAATACATAACAAATCTCGCAATTTTCTGACCCAGTTATTACAGCTATTATCATTAACCCAGTCATTATACATTGCACTATACAGACATTGTACTAATTTGTGGTCGTCAGATTCCAGAATCTTGAACCAATATTTTAAAATTCTTACTTCTCTCATCAGATACAGAGGCACCCTCCCCAACTCCCCATATATAATACAATTTGGGATACTTTGCTTAACTTTTAAAATCTGTTTACAAAACCTAAGATGACACTTTTCGACTTCGTAACCTCAGTGGAACACCCATACCTCACTACCATAAGATAATATTTGTGCCACAAGTTTGTCAAACAATTTGCAGTAATAATCTGGTTGTACCCTACAAATTTGCTACATGATTGTTGTAATGAAATTACAGTCTTTTGTCCTTGATCCTCTAAAGTTCTCCGAGTCTCCATAAAGGAAACTGTGGTGCTAAATAAATTTTCTACGTATTTAAAATGTTTCACTATTTCTAGTTCAGACCCGTTAAGGTAACAAGTTCAAGTTCACGTTCACTTTATTTCTCCCATGCTATTACAATAGCATATCCGGGTAACAGTTGTTGGATCCAATAATTATGGCAGCGGAGCTATTTTTCATATGACATAGATTAAAATATGTTTATTTTATGCTAGCTGTGGGAGGTATGTGCTCTGTCGAAGTAAATAACTAGACTATTTGTTATCACAGTGGAGATAGAATATATGCAGTCAATTATATAATGTGCTATAATGATATACATCCTTAGGGCCTACATAGGCATACTTATATGCTCATATTAACCCTTCGAGCCGTGCGTTCCAAGAATCTCAGTTTCAACGTAACTGTATAGGAAAACTGTTGAATATTTTGAAACAGACCTGACCGGAGCCTGTTTCTGCCATAAACAGAAACAGCTCCCAGTCAGGCCAGCTTGAAAATATTCATCAGGATATAGTGAAGGATTTTGGTGGCGGTCTTTTGGTTTGAATGGGGGTAATATTCGGTATATTATACAGTATATTAATGCTACTGGAGCCATTGGACCAGTTCAGTGAATTTCATGTTGGGTGACCATTGGGTGCCTCAGAATGATAGTCAATGAGCTAACCCGATAATAACTTATCATTTGCCATATTCATATCTAAAATATTTTCATTTTCGAGAGTTATAAGCGTAATTCGTATAATTTTGATAGGTCTATTGCATATGGATGGCCTGTTGAAGAAAATAAGCAGGCAGTTTGTTTTGACAGTGGGGATACAATATATGCAATGAATTATACAATGCACTGTAAATATATACATGCTTAGGGCCTATGTAGCAATACTGATACGCTCATATTAACCCTTCGAACCGTTAGTTCCCAGAGTATATATATGTCTACCGTCCCCTCTCTTTCTATATAAATCATCTTCTAGATCGTTTGCATACATGGCAAAAAGGAATGGTGACAAACTTCCCCCTTGTCTTTCTCCGGTTCGACATGTAAACTATTGCGATAAGGTAGAATTTACTCTAACTCGAGTTTTTATGTTTCCCGTAATACCTACTTTTAACAATTTTTACCATAAACAGCTAGGCACCACGTAGTCAAAATCCTTTGTACAATCGACGAAGACACAGTACAACTTCCTCCCCTTATTTAACAAGTGAGAAATTACACCACTTATATATTATCTACGGTACCAATGCTGGTCCTGAAACCTGCATGCGCTTCTACGTATTTACCGTTTAATTCCGTCCATGTATTTAACCCATTGTTCAGAATTGTTGTCAATAATTTACCTAACGTACTTAACATTGCTATCAGTCTGTAGTTCTTATCTTCTTCTTCTTCTTCTTTTCGTTCGCTGATCATACCGCCAGTCCTGTAAGTGACTATCGACATGAACTAATAAACCATGGATCCACGCACTTAACGCTTATGTAGTTCTTATCATCCATAGTATTTCCCTTTTTGTGCAGAGGAACTAAAATGCCTTCCGACCATATTTTTGGAAAACATCCGCTACTAAAAATACTGTTGAACAGTATATTTATAAAAGGCAATAGTTCGTTCATAGCATTTTTTTTTAAGTCGTTTATCAGAATGTCAGCCCCGGCGCTCTTACAATTGTTTAATTGACTTACTGCCTTTCTAATCTCGGTATCGGTATCGTCGTGTTTAACTCGTCAATGGGACTAATGTTGTTCGTCGTTAGTTCTTCCCTGTACGTCGTTAATTATATCAGGCTCATGTAGAGATCGAAGATTGGGTTTGAAATCTGACATATTGCAAGCAGGATTCGACAAATCATTGGCTGATAGTTAAAATCATATTAATATATAGCCTATGTACCGCGCCGATATCGAATTCTATATGGGCGCGCCTGTTTGTCAACGTTGCAAGGGACGCATAGCAAATGGTATATTTGCGCAGATATGATTTCAGGTTTCAAAGTTCAAACAGATTCCAAGACGCGTAAAACGGTTGGTGGCTCTTAGCTAGAAATGGGGTCGGTTGGTCGGGTTGGGGGAGGGGGGGGGGAGAGCAGAACTAGAAATAGATGGACATAGCTAAAACTGGATGGGCAAAGCTAGAAATGCGTGGGCAGAACTAGAAATGGGTGGGCAGAACTAGAAATGGATTGGCAGAGCTAGAAGTGGATGGGAATAGCTAGAAATGGGTGGGCATAGTTAGAAATGGGCGGGGCATAGCGAAAAATCGGCGGGGCATAGCTAGAAATTGGCGGGGCATGGCTAGAAATGGATGGGGCGTAGCTAGAAATGGGTGGGGCATAGCTAGAAATGGATGGGGCACAGCTATAAATGGATGGGGCATAGCTATAAATGGATGGGCATAGCTAGAAATGGATGGGGCGTAACTAGAAATGGGTGGGGCATAGCTAGAAATGGATGGGGCATAGCTAGAGATTGGCGGGGCATAGCTAGAAACGGGTGGGCTTAGTTCGAAATTGGCGAGGCATAACTAGAAATGGGTGGGCCATAACTAGAAATGGGTGGGGCATAACTAGAAATGGGTGGGGCATAACGAGAAATGGATGGGCATGGCTAGAAATCGATCCATCTATTGCGCAGAGACGTTGTCAGAATGGAGGAATCCAGTTTTAGCTATGCCCCGCCAATCTCTAGCTAAGTTTCACCCACGCGTTGCCCGTGCCGGGATCAATGCATGCACTCTCATTTCCAGAAAACTATGCAGGTAAGCTGTTGAATATTATGAAGATAATTTGCCCGGGTGTTGTTGCTGCCTATGACAGTAACAGCGCCCAGTCAAATTAGTTCCAAAATATTCAACAACGTGTTTATTGAACGGTAAATACATACAATTCGTACAAAAACGCTTAGTCCATAATCAATTATGCGTTCGTGACGAACTTAGCTACGCCATCCATGACGTAGTTGATTATGACGTCATATGTTTGACTGAGAAACTGGAATCCTTCATTTTTTTTCTCGCGTGTGGAACCCTTTCAGGAACAATTAATAGGAAGCTATGCTTTCTCGTATTAAAATAACCATCGCGTGTTGTACGTTAGAAATGCTTTATTCTCCCTATATCTCTCAGAGCGAGTCCTTATAACTCACAAATCGATTCTAAATTGGACCCTGATAACCACCTAGCTTGGTCCCAGCAGGGCGCGATATGGAGAGTGTTTTATTATGGAGCAGTAAGAGCTCAACAAATCATTCCCATAATTCCACGTTTTACCCGCTACGCGCATCCGGTATTCTCGCAACTACTCATCGTCAGATTAGATGCTTTTTTACAACCTATTGCATTCTAAATATACACATCATTGACGATACCTTGTAGCAAAAATATCCAGCAGATCATTTTGTAAATACATTGTCTGAATGTCGCTGCTGCCTATTCTCAGTCAGACAGTCTGCAATATTGAAAAGAGTGTATATTTAGCATCACAAACCCACTCTCCTCGAAAACTACCAATATTTCTGACGGTTCTTCCAGAATGAAAAAAAGAGATTATTAGTGATAAATTTATAGGTCTATATCTTATCTGTCGTTGCACTCCCGAGACGGGTAAATAGAAAATAAAATAACATTAACAGTAAGTAGGCTGCTGAGCGTGAAAGATGAATTACCCCTTCAGGTGATGTGTAAATTAAAAAAACACTGAGAATATCGGCCCATTTTAACAAACTCGTGCTCTGAGGATTGAGAGAAAATATCATAGTGCTATATTCATTTCTATTTGGGCATACAACGTAGGAGCGTTAATTTTGAAAACTGCCTATGCCTAATTTTTCTTTCTATGAATAATAGCACCGATTAGTACCATTGTTGACGCGATCACCGGGCGTCCGTTATCCGATTGTATTTTAACATCCGGTCTTTTTAGTTTAGTAGTAATATGGTCTGGCTACAGGCACCTCATCCCGCTACACGGGAGCCGATCGCAGATAGATAGAGATACAAGGTCTATTCTACACACCGTTAAAAAGTTCCTTCTGTACGATCTATCTACTTTATTCTAACCACGTTTAAGTAAGAATATAAATTCGTTCGTGTTTTCTAAAATATGAAGTTATCAGTAAAGTGAATAGAGTGATGGTGGACAATACAGTTAGAGCCTGTCTATAGCGGACACTTGCTTTTGAGGAGAAAAGATGGCGGCTCCTTAAGGTGGGTAGTCATAAAACCATCCGTCTTAAGGGACCACCATCTCTTGACCTAAAATACTACGTATCATAGCAAAAGTGTTTTATCATGTGACCACCTGGGTTTGGTGACCATATTGATGGTCCATACAGAGTCCGTTATGGACAGGTTTTACTGTATTTAGTATTTGATTCCATGGTACAGTAGAGGTAAAATATAAGTTATGAAATATGTTAGTTAGTACAATTTTGAAAATGATGTAAGAAATGTTCTGTTGAATATTTTGGGCTTAATTTGATTGGAAGCCATTGCTGCCTTAGGCAGTAATGACTTCCAATCAAATTAAGTCCAAAATATTCACCAATCCGTTTCATTTAACTTAGGAAACATTCTAAGTTGCTTATGGGCTGTACTGCAGTTTGAAATATGAGAATAAAAAGAAAGTCAATATAAGTCTATGTGAGTATAATATTTATGGTTTCTGAGTAGAATAGATCTACTTTTTTTACTTGCGAGTTGCAACTCGTATAAGTCAGTTTGTTGGTCTATAGCGTTGTCTGTCTGTCAAATATTCTGCCACAAAAAAGAAGCAAGTTTGACCTGCCATAGTTGTGATTTAAGCAGCTCTGTTAGGAAAATAAACAAATTTGACATCCGGACAGACCAACAAACCAACAGACAACCGACAGACCAAGTTATTATAGTTCCAAGTCGGCAAACAAGTGCGAAGAGCTGTACTTGTTGTGACTCTTACAGACATACAAAGCGGCAGATCAACTGACCGACCTATCTGCGTGAGACGAAGCGAGTCTTAGAAATATGAATGAATTATTATTACCATTATTATTCTGTATACACATGCACGAGCTAGATATATGAGGTAGACACACGTGCGTGGCTGTGATAAACATTGCTTACACGTGTGTTTATACGCTTGCCCGGGGTTCTGCTTAATTAAATGCACGGTTTTCCAAGCATGCATGTTCGTGCACGTGTTTGGGATCGTCTTCGATGAAAGCTTTGATGGTTTGTTTGGGAGTTCACTCGCAGAAAGCAGCCATAATATTGGCTACTGACAGAATAATAGTGGCTCACAACATTACCTCAGCCATTCCAATAATTGTAAACAGACTTAATAACCGTGCTGTCTGGAGAAGACACTCGCTTTTTGAAGTCACTATTGCTCATTTAATTGCCAGTTCCTTTCAACATGTTACCAGTACAACTGTTTATTTTGATACTGTTGGTGCTGCAACTTCGGGTACCAAAAGCTTTCAGCAACGGCATTGTCAACGCTTCTGTCAGCACATCGTAAAATCTGACTATAGTATAGATTCAGTAGCGGAGTAAATAATACAGAAAGTACGACGCTAGCTAGCTAGCTAGATGATTGTGTGAGTCGGAGACTACATGTGTGTGTGGGTGGGTC
This sequence comes from Chaetoderma sp. LZ-2023a, assembly GCA_034401795.1. Taxonomy (NCBI): domain Eukaryota; kingdom Metazoa; phylum Mollusca; class Caudofoveata; order Chaetodermatida; family Chaetodermatidae; genus Chaetoderma; species Chaetoderma sp. LZ-2023a. Next base: position 67,288,856 of record CM067374.1, read on the forward strand.
GAATGAAAAGTGACTTGATAGACGGTGGGTGGATTGGTCCATGCGGTTGTTTTCGTTTCAGATCCTCTGCTGATGTAATGATATGTGAGTGGTTGTCGACCACATGACTACACTTCATGGTGATATTAATTGTTTCATAGAAATTCTTTTTCTATTTCTTCTAGTCTTTTTTTGTATGAATCGGAAAAGCTGCCAGCAAAAGCTTTCAATCAATCCAGTTATTCAAAAATTATGAAGAATGTTGGTAAACTTTTACGCCTTCGGTGAGGTCTGCATACCACAAACAACGCCGTGCCCAGTGGACATTTCCAGTTTATCCATTCATCATATGACGTCATAATTAACTACGTGACATGTAGGATGACGTCTTAATCAATGACGCCATGAATGACGTAGACAAGTTCGTCACGAACGCATGATTGGTGACGGTCTAAGCGTTGGTGTACGAACTATATGTCTTTACTATTTAATACACATCCTGTTCAATATTTAGAATCTAATTTGAGAGGGCACTGTTGCTGCCATAGGCAACAACAGCACCCATCGAAATTAGTTTCAAAATACTCAACAGCTTACCTGTGTAGTTTTCTGGAAATTGATAGTTAGGGAGTTCAGAGATCGATTGATCACAATTATTCACAACACGAGCGAGGTGTGGGTAGAGCTTAGATAGAGATGGGCGGGGACATAGCTAAAACTGGAAAGGTCAATTGGATAATAGAGCCTATCATTTTGATTATTACCTTCTGTCATCGATGTTTGCCATTTTCGTGAGTAAAATGATGATTGTTTTTGTACTTTCAGAAGCACATCATACTAAAGGACATCGCCTGCGGATAAATATCGCTATCCAGTTCACTATAACATCAAGGACATGATAGGCATACCACGTGATTGGATATTACACCATCTTTATGTTATCTGTGATTGCAGTTATTCTGTGACGTCGTCATTGTTTAAGCGCGTGTTCATAAACGACACCGGATAACGAGATATATCGGATAATGACGAATCTGAGCGTTTCCATAGAAACGATGTGGGCGTGGTTCCTGTTAGCGCTTCTTTCCGTTAGACAATGCCTTACAATCGCCGACACGATACGAGTTGGTAAGTATCATCACCACCACAAGCAGCAGTAGCAGCATCAGCAGCGGCAACAACAACAACAACAACAACAACAACAACAACAACAGCAGCAATAACAACAACAACAACAACAACAACAACAACAACAACAACAACAGCAGCAGCAGTAGCAGTAGCAGAAGAAACAGTAGCAGTAGCAGCACAGCAGCAGCAGCAGCAGCAGCAGCAGCAGAAGCAGCAGCAGCAGCACCACCACCACCACCACCACCACCACCACCACCACTACCACCACTACCACCACTACCACTACCACCACCACCATAATGTTGTCGTCGTCGTCGTCGTTATCATCATTATCAGCTCACAGCGAAGGCAAATGGAAGATAATACATTGACACGTTATAATCAGTGTCGAATTAACCCGAGAAATTACATAACATGATGTCTGTAAATGTCATGCATATTATTTCTTGCCTTGGTTTGTTTTGGCACGTTGACACATGCCATTAATTACTAAATTTGCCATTTTACTACTAATTATCTTTTTCAAACCCTTACGTTTAATATTACGCATATAATAACAGTTTATCCGGCAATATTGATGTGCGGGTAAAGTCCAACACATGCAGCAGCAGCAGTAGCAACGGAGGCAACGGCGGCTGCGGCGGCAGCGTCTCGCTCTTTCTGGCTAGTTACCTAACTTGTCAGAAAGGACTCTTGGCTATTACTATATCAATCCTAGTTTCCGCGGGGCCTGAAATCAACCGTTTGCGCGATTCGTATTCCCTGTCCCTGGACGAATCTGACTTTATGGCAATGCTCAAGAGATTGTAAAAATTCATGCTGGTTGGTGTCTCTGTACCTCTTCCAGTCAACTGAATGATGCACCGGGAACTTACTGGCATAACAAACTTATTATTTGATACTCTGTGGTCTCCGAACACGACCGGACGCGCCTCCGGAGCATTACCCTTCATTAACCCTTTAACATTCATATTAGCCAAAAACGGCATCTGCAGTGGTCTTGAAAAATGTCAATTTTCAGACCAAGAGAAGACTATTTTTGAAAAATTACAACTTGAATGACTGGCTCAATAACCGAGCCAGTCATTCCAGCGGTAAATTTTCGAAAATAGTCTTCTCCTTGTTTGCAAATCGACATTTTCTTTGGGAAAATTTAGATTTTCATGAACAAATTTAAGGCTTAAAGGGTTAGTACGGCTGACTGCGTGTCGGGATTTTTTTTAGAGTTCCGGCATTGTCTCTTATACATGCTCTTTGACTTACCATTATCCTTACTCTGTTCTACAGTCTCTAATAACCTTGTTTTATTATCTTTCTTCTTAAATTTATCTTGTCTGGTCTGTATTCCGAGCGTTCACTAACGGATAATAAACTCTGGGATTTTGCTCCGACTGCAGCAACCCGGCCTATATTGAGCATAGCCTTTCCTATGTCTAACTTTCTTAACGGAACGCAAGGTACAATGGACCCGTGTCTAAACAGACGTGATTGCCCTGTTGTACGTCACTTGTCACATGGTTGAATCGTGCTCTCTAAAAAGGAACCTATCTATTCTTCTTATCTGTTATCTTCTCCTTTCCTCCCGGGCTCTCGGCTAATTTTTGACAGAAAGTTAGTCAATAGATTGTTGGTTATAAGTAAGTACTTTGTGAATTGTTATTCCCGGTACCATTTTGAGTATTTGTTTCTCGGTAGACTGGCACCATGCATTTACTACTGGCCAGTACGTCTTCTTTAGCCGGTGATCTTGGTAGAGATAGGATGAACGGCTTTCTCTCCAATATGCGTATCTCTTGGACAGGATGGACTTGCGTAGTTCTGTCTCATTTAAAAATGTCTCCCATTTTCTTCTCCACTCATACTACTTGAATACTTCGTATGATTTCTTTCGGTTTCTCTATCCTACTACCTACGAATCTTTCCTTAAAATGGATGGAGCAGATCTCAATAACCTAAGGTACGAAACACCGATTTCTCTACACCATCTCTAGCGAGCTGGGTCCCAAAACGAGGTACATCAAGTCATGTAGCTTGATAGTCCATGTGCTGGCAAAGTGAGTATCTTTGATTGGTTGGCCTATGATATCCAGAAAAACCTTCTTCGAGTACTCACGAGGTGGTTGGACGTGTTCAAACTAGTATCGACGAATTACGAGATTGCACATAAGAGTTAATTTATGTTACTATTATTTCATATATGATTCTTAACTAGCACAATAATATGACAAAAGCCCAAACACATCCACTCCCGCCCACCCACGGGCCCGCCCGCTCTCCCGCCCGCTGTCGCGCCCGCACTCCGATCAGGATGCTCGACATATGTCAGAGTCCTCTATTTGGTTGGTTGTAGGTGTTTTCATCGATAATCTTTCTTCATATTCAATTGCCTGAATTTTTATCTTGGATGGTTATCATACCTCAAGCACACCTGAATTACTTCGTACATTTTATTAACACCATTCGGAGGAACTCTAAAGTATAGTAACTAATAATCAAAGGCTAAAATAATTAATGATTTCCAATGGAGGTAGCTCCAGAAATAATGAGGAGAAATCCGGTTTTCATCTTTTTATACATGTCTGTTAGTAGATGATGTGTATTTGGGTGTGCTGAGTATTTCGGAATCATTTGTCTACATGTAAGTAAACCATATATTTTTGATATTAAATGGCGGGGTGGGGTGGGGTTGGAGTGTGTGTTTGGGGTATGGGTTGGAGGGGGGGGGGGTGAGCGCTCGAGAACTATTGGGACTATTACTGTTTGAGCTTCAGTTTGTGAACATAGCTAGACAATCAATGGATGTGTAATTATCATTTAGTAGTTTAATCTCTCGATCCCAACACATTTTTCATGGTTCTGCCAAGAAATAGGGTAGCTCTCTGCTGAAATATTAAAGTCACCCCTCTGCTCCATCAGTATATATCAGTCAAAGTGCATCGCCATGCTCTCAAATCTCTAAAGTGTATATTTGGATAAACAAGTTAATTTTTCTAGGCATATGTCTGTATAAATAGAAACTATGTAGCATTGAGTTCAGCGAACATGCCGCCACGTGAACCAGCTGCCCTCCTCCCCACATCATACAGAAATAACTTATGCTTCGCTTGATGATATAAGGATTCAACTCAACATGCGGAGAATAAGCTGAAACGCTAAGTCGATATGTCCGGTTCATAAAATCGCTGCCCGAAGCGGAGCCATAATCCTGAATTAAAACGATATTATTTTGACACTAATCTCTAGATTAAGCCGATTGTGAGGAAAATAAAACCAAGTATATGTTTTACTTTCCTCACATATTCGAACAAAATGAACACTATCTAAGCAATAAAATATCATGAGACCCAAGCGACTATTGTCCGGTTTAACAATTGTCCGGTTTAACAACGTTATCCTTAATCGGCCTTTGTTGTGTCAGTATTTAGATTAACAACCAACACATCCACCCATATCGTAATTTAATGATTCGCAAGATTGTACACCCGCAACCAATCGCGTGCTAGTCAGTCTAATTTATAAAATCACCGAGGCAAAGCTGTATGGTGTTAGGAAAAAGCGTTTTTTATATCACGCTTTGGGCGCAACATGATCTATGAAAACGCACTGCCCACGGTAATGGACGGATAGAAAAAATAATAATAAGGTTTATTGTTATAGGATCTAGTCGAATGCGCTGATTATAAGTAGATAAAGGCTTAATATCTGCTTCAATATGTTCTTTATTGCATTAGCTTGTCGCTCGTGGCACAATGTCTGTGATGCCCAAGCGGTCAGACATACAATTATTAAGAGAATAGACACTTCATACAGATTTACAGCATTTCATTCTGAATTCAAGCATCACATTCTGCTCACTTGGAAATTAAATACGAATCTTGTTAAGTATTTTCGGAAACTGTTTGTTTTAGAGTCGTAATTCCTATGATATATATACGACCTTCAGTCAAATTATTCACAGGCCATCAACCGCGTATACAGAGTTATTATTGCTATATTGATGTGGAAACATAATTACATATGCTGTGATGAAAGTCAAGTATTTGGCCATCTATTAAATAATTGTTATTTCCAATCGTTTAGTAAGATGTATTATCACGCCAAATCGCTGTAGAGATTGGACTTCATCCAAGACATATTCTAGACGGTATTTGTCATAGAGACTGAATGAAAAATCACATATAGTCTATGTTGGGCAAAACGGCCGGCCACTTGTCGACACTGGGCAACGAGATATATGAAAAACTGTAAGAATCGTACATGTTTAACCTTTTCATCAGCCACCCTTTTGAAAACTTGTCAATTATAAGACGATAGTTATCTATTAGTGACAATTCTGAATATTAATATGTATATATTTAAATATATTATAATAAACCTACACATACCCGATCACATTCTTGTACACATTCCATTATCGCACAGGTTTTTCACCCAAGGCTCCACAATAATGCTATTCTGTTACCTTCAGTATGGATCAGCAACTTACCTCTAAAGATAGGTGGTCTTGTAAGGCACCTTTTGCTCAGAGAGATATGTAACGTCATTAAGCTATGCGGCCATTTGAACACAATATCGTTATAGCATCAGATTGGGAAAACAAGGACAATCATTTAGTGACAAAACGCTGAAGACATTTGCTATGTGATACAAGTCATTCTGTTAAAACAGTGATACTAGGACTTAGGGATTGGATATTTCTAGATTAGGGTTTTCAGAGTTTTAAAAGTCTTTGCACATCGACGTTATTTCCATGGTCCTTCGGAATCGCAGATGTGGACATATGCGTACCATTGGCCAATAGAGCTAATGATGAAATATCACAGCCTTCATTACCACTAGATACTAGACTCCCATGACTACCAGAAGCTTTGATAAACATACAATGCACATGCGCAATGTAATGAAATCACCTTTCGTACGCGGTTACAACTCAGAGAATGTGCTGATTGTCATGGGGCTTGACAACACAAATGGCATCATCTATGGTCAGGAATGGCATAGAATGGCAAATGAGGTTTAAGCAGGCACACTTCCAATGAGAACAGCTACGATCTGTTACTGGCTGTACCTGATGTCATAACCAAGTACATTACTGTATATATTAGCGGACGTCAAAATCAAAATGGCGTGCTGTTGTAGCGACAGTCAATGGCCCGTCACAAAAGTGTACGAAGTTTATGTCTTTGATTAATCCATAATCTAATATACATTCGTGCATCAACACCAAACAGTTCAATTAGTTTCAAAATATTCAACAGCATACCTTTATTGTTAGACCTGCATTGAAATTTAGATTCAGGAAATTTAGGTTTCAAATGGGTTCAAACACGCGTAAAAAGTGTGCGCAGCAGGGGATCCATTTTTCGCTATGTCCAGGCCACTTCTAGCTTTGCTAGAAGTGGGCGGGACATAGCGAGAAATGGATCCCCCTCTTGTCAGATGTCGCAAACAATGACGATGTTGTATGAGCATGTGCAAGTAGACATCATTCAGACTTCACGAGTTTCTCTATAGATTTCTTATCCTAAGTCCATTCAGACAGAAGTGATGAGGTGCAATCTTCACCATCACTTTCGCCGCCATTACGCTGCCATACCACCTCGGATTGCCAATACGCACATTCGCGCAAAAGCGAGCGTTAAATGCCCAATCAATGTTATGGATAAATGAATGCCATTCTGACACGGACAAATGATATAACAAAGAGCCAGGATGATAGATGAAATCTCGGAGACTGGACGAAACGTAATCAATCACACGCCAATTATCTGTCAATACAACAACACACATTTGTCAGGTATAGTTAGATATGTGCTTATTTCTACAGCAGCACAAGGGGATCATATCCTATTTACGCCACGCAGATGATGTAATAATTGTTCAGCTCTGACATTTCGAAGAAGTAACCCATACTCCTGTAGAAAATACGATGGGGTTATTTACAATTTGCAACAAACCGATACTAAACAGACTATGCCAATCTATAAGACTTTCAAAGAAAATGTAACGTGATGGGAATATGACAGGATAACTTGACGTGTGTATTTATAAAAATCAAATTTATAATCTAACATTATATTTCTTTCAAAGTACAGGAATTATGCAGGTGTGGCGAAATGTATGTTGAGGTGCTCATTTTACACAAATCACTTTTACAATGTACTCCATATTCTATTATCTAATTACTTTCTCAACTCATCTAATTACACATGTAGCGGTATACCTGTCATCTGCCTAGTTTTTAGCCATGCTCTCACAGAAATGGCAGTATGCTCACCCTCTCGACCATGTTGAGATTGGTTTGACAGGAGGCGGTTGATGTTTTTTTGTTTTTTTTATAGTAACGGCTACCAGGCTAATTAATTTCAATACATTCAACAACGTGCATAAACTGTATTTCTAATTTGATGAGTTGAAATTGAGACGTAAGGAATCTGATCTATGCATCTGGTGGCCCAGAAATGCGGAACGACACAGGTGTCCTAGATGCTGGATCCCTGTAAAATGGAATCTGAGTGGCAAGCGCACGAACAAATACAAATGGCTTCACTCGCTATTTGCATTGGTTTCTGAACTGCTTAGATTCCAATCATTCTTGAAACAAAACTAGCTGAAGAGACATTGACACAAACAGCATCATCTGTGTTCACAAGGCGTGCCACGTCGTACAATGAGTATGTTGAACAAACTGGATCAGGGATACATGGGCAAATTCCGGATGAGTTACATCAACCGTACCCACAAATTCCACGTTTCAGAGAGAGGAATTCGAACAAACAATATGATATGGTCACTCATGCACTAACACCAATCAACCACATGTTCTTCACTACAAACCATGTCAATGGACCTTTCAATTTTTAGCTATGCCACGCCCATCACTAGCTAAGCTCCACCCACACCTCGCCGTGTTGGGATTGATCGATCCCAAAATGCTCTAGCTATCAATTTCCTGAAAACTATACAGGGAAGCTGTTGAATATTTTGTAATTAATTTGACTGGGCTCAGTCAAATTAGTTTCAAAACATTCAACAGGATATTTATTAAATAGTAAAAGCAAACAATTTGTACAACAACGCATAGACCGTCTTCAAATATGCGTTCGTGACGTACTTAATTACGTCATTCATGACGTCACTCATTATGATGTCATTGTACATGTCACCCAGTTCATTATGACGTCATGTGATGGGTGCGTACTCTGGAAAGGCGAATTACTCACAGTGGCTCAGGATGTTTCAGTTAGATTTGGTGAACATGGGCAGTACTTACCCAAGGAGTGCATTCTATCTTGAAAAGCGCCGCCTTTACATTTAAATATACTGAGCAGATATTCAGCTGATGCGCGGTAGATTTTACACTGGAAGGGACAGTCAATTCAGACGCTGCATCCAGATGAACTGGAATATCATCCATGATAAACAAATCCAGCGCGCATCTTCGTTGGATGCTAACAAATTCCACCGAGCAGCATTTCAGACAGAAGGCATCACAGCTGAACGCCGTCCAGTCAGCATCAGGTATAGGACAGACTTGCATGAGGTTGTAAACCAGATACAATACTCATGCAATTGATTTGAGTGCACTGACGTACCGGGTAGGTCATATAGCATCAGCGGCGTTGAGGCTTTGACTAATTCCATCCGCACATGTTTACTGGACATCCGGGAGAAAGAGGAGCGATGTTCAGTGGATTTGATGATGATTCCAATGATCCGATTAGGTCTTAACGCCGAATCAAAAGTTAGAAGCTCGGAACATTAAGGGAAAATGGCACAGTAAATAAGTATAACACGGACAAACGTGTTGCAGTATTAGTGTGTACACATGACGTTATGCGACGTCTGGTTATCGCCGCCTTTTTTTAGAAAGCCTTATTTGTAACATGTATTTTCTTTTCACATACACTGATCACGTGCACTACGCAGCCCGGAGTGCTGTAGGCTATGCTCAGCATGGAGAGTGCCCTTTTGGAGAAATTAGACAGCAATGTTCCCACGGTCAAACCATGCCAAGTTGATGCCTATCTTGTTTATTGTATATTCCTGCTACATCTTCTGCCCCGCGTTTCAAGACGGGATGGAATTTTGTTAGGCGACATTTAAAATCAAGTCACTACTCTCTCTCGTGGACGAGTGCGTCTCATCTTTGACACATATCCAGTCCTGTCAACAAAAGCCTGTGGAGGAGAACACAGATAAGAGAGAATAAATACTCTGTGTCTGGATATGAACAGCACCGCCCTGGACATATCGAGGATTGTATAAAGTGAAGATGATGCAAAAAGCAGCTTCCAAAATCCCTGGCAATAAAATGCGAAGGCTAGCTTTATAATTCAAGTGTGACGTGTGCATCCATCGCTTCTTCGAGCATGCTACCCTTTCTACATGACTGATGGAAAGGTCATGAATGAAGAAGTAGAGGAGATAAAACCCAATCTTAACGAGGCTGACATCTTGATTTGCAGTTATGTTAGTCACACCGATAAGGAAACGAGGAACATAATAGTCAGGACAGATCCAACCTTTATTCTACTGGGTCATTGCAAGAAGTACAATGTGCATATTTGGATGGATGCAGGGGAAGTGGCATAGAATGACAGGTGGCTCATAGACAACACTCAAATTAGCATCGAATTCTTGGGAACCTAACTCGGTTAAGGACTACCTGGGTTGTCTGCCTTCTTAAAAATGGGAAGAAACGTCCCTCCTAAAATTCATTGAGGGATAGAAGGATGCACAAGACACATTTTCAGTGATGGCAATTGACAACCTTGGATTGGATTCAGTGAATGTATTTATGTCATTACATGTATAAATGTATGGAGGTAAGCCAAACCAAGCACTTTCACTGAATGCACACTGCTATAAAGTGTTTCAGAAAACAATACACTAAAGGCCACAGCGACAAATCCTATTGAGAACCTTCTGGTCACCAATGCAATCATGATATCACCGGAACTGATACTGATGCCAAGGATAATGACAACATGAAAGCAGACTATTTTGCAATCCAATCAATATAACGTACTGTATCTTTTCATTTCTCATTTGAGATATGATTTACAATAATTTCCCCTAGCATTCTAAGCAGTAGAAATTCATGACATGATGAATTCGGGGTTTGGTTTTCGTGCAAGGGGGCTTTGGGTTGAGCTTTATACCTTCTTAATCAACCAGGTGTTATCGATGTCGACAGCCCAGTAGTTTCAGCGTTTCTTTCCGATCAGATTAAAACTGTTGCCCTATTATTAAGCGACCCCTCCATCACAAATTGTATTCATGAAGTTATTTTTTATTGATGTGGTGGGGGTATTCTCTGTATTTAAATATGGCTTCAGTTTTGGAGCTTATATGTCAAAGAAAACTAGTTGAAAGGGCATTCAGTGCAAATTGGGGTTTTGGTTCCGTTCTTAACCCTTTCACGACGAAGCCGGCCAAAACCGGCCTCTGTAGTGGTCTTGGAGAATGGCCAGTTGCAGGCCAAGCGAATACTATTTTTGAAAATTTACCACTGGAATGACTGGCTCGATATTCAAGCCAGTCATTCCAGTGGTAAATTTCCAAAAATAGTATTCTCTTGGCCTGCACATGGACATTCAATAAGTAAATATTTAAATTTTTTAAATAAATTTAGTCATTAAAGGGTTAAAAGACCTTCCAGGCGCAAATTGTATTCTTAAGATGGCAATTCTTGATATAGGGCACTAAAGCATACCTACGTGACAAACAAATCAAACCACAATTTGCTTGAATGTGTCATGTGCTGGTGAACGCAAAGGAGAATAAGACGCTATAAGCGACCATGCGCTGGATCTTTTTTACGCGGTTCCAGTTTTGTAGCTCTTATGTTAAATAATAGTGTAACTAGCCGCGCGCGTAGAGCCAAATACGTACATTTTAAAATGTTTTAGTTTAGTGAGATCAAAGGAAATGGCAAGAGAGCACAATTTTCCACTTCTCATGCATCCATGCTCCACTGATCTAGGGTTTATTGACAAGACTATGTGTCTATCATGTGGCACGTTCTAATGGAGTACTAATTAAGTAATCAATTGTAGGAAACGCATATTCCGTGACATTTGATCTCTTCTTATGTGGTCTTACCACCACATATTCTATTCTTAAAGGAAAGCAACAGGGAACTAACATATGCTCTTGAATGGCAGCTTTATATAATAATCAACCTATACCCACAAGTGAAAAACAGAAATACATCAGAATAATTAGAAAAATCAGCTAAATACCATTTATGGCATTCTGGGGGGGGGGGGGAACCAATTAGTGACGAAGTTGAACCCACGTGCTCTGGTGTATGCTGAGCGAATAAATAATACCCGCTATAGCCGGTCATATTAGCTCAGCTATATTTGCACTAAGTTGATTGGGCACTGAGTCCTACGGGTAGAATACTGTCTAGTTTTAAAACAATATGACTGAAAGCTGTTGTTTCCAGAGACATGGTCTGCATTCAGTCACAAGAATGTCAAAATATTCAGTAGGCATCATATTGCGACCTTGGAAACCAGCGGTGTATTTTAAAATCATTTTGACCGAAACGTGTTGCTTCCACCAGAAAAAGTGACTTAAAAAAATAACGTTATCAAAAGGATCGATGGTGAATTAGCAGTAGCGAGTTAATCGCTCTACATAGGCGCCTATAGAGAATACTATTCAAACAACTTACAAAACTATATTCAGGTGAGCTTTCGTTATATTCGGGTAGGCCTATGCGGTATACCTGCACACATAGTTGTCTAATTGGCTTCAAAGTTAAGAGCTCCTAGATTTAGTAAATACTTTTTCGCAATTATTTCCGATTCATTTCAATTTTTACCGATGTTAGTTTATTTAATATTGTATAAGGTTACTAATAAACATCATTTGTTATTTCCCTTTTCCGTTCCTTTAAGTTGTTGCTTATTGATGAGGGGCCCATTCCCTACATTCTCTAGGTGATCTCAGTTTTGCAGCTTACATGTCAAATAAAGGCCTAATTAACCCTATGTTGTTAATGCTGTTCTTAAGTGACCTCCCCACCAGAATTATTTATAAAGACAGATTTATAATCATTGCCGATCACCCTACAAGTCGGCATATGAATTGGTCTTGTGGTCGCCATGTCAAATAAAAACAATTTGTGGGTGCTTTGAGTGCCACCCCCTACCTCATCCACAACCAGCCGCATATAAGAATCGGCGTTCTCGGGTCAGCTTAGCTACATGTACCACACCACCATGACAAAGCTTCTGTAGCTTCCATGTTAAACAAAATGCACCTAGTTCTCGGGCTATATAGCTAGAAATGGATCCCTCTGTTGTCTAGGAGAATATCACGCACTGCTGAGTCAAACTATATTTAACTCCCATGCGCTTGATGAATAGGCCTAATGGAGATCTATTAAGGAGTGACGTTAAACCCTTCATTCATGCTATAGTGGAAATGATTGGCAAAGACAATAGCATATTCCCTGTGTAATATCCATGTATTGTCAATAGTAGAACAATTTGCCATTGGAATGACAGGCATCCCCAGCTGCAACGTGACAAAGAATGATAACTCTGAAAACCCTGAAAACTCTGACTATTAATTTCCAGAAAACTATACAGGTAAGCTATTATATATTGTGAAACGAATTTGACTGGGTGTTGTAGCTGCCTATGGCAACATCATATTTATTAAATAATAAAGACATACACTTCGTACAACAACGCTTAGTTCGTCATCAATTAAACGTTCGTGATGAACTGAGCTACGTCATTCACTATGTAATTGATTATGATGTCATCCTCCACGTCACGTGGGTGATCATCACATCATATGATTGACTAAGGAACTGGAATTTTCCATTGACATTCTTAGAGACCACAGCAGAAACTATTTTGGCCGGTTCTGCAATTAATTAGTTACGGTTGATACAGGGATGGATTAATTTGTACGCCCTAACCACCATTTAGCTAAACGTCGGCCCACACCACCAAATAAAATTTCGAAATCTGAATGCTGCCATGTTGCCTCCCCATTCCTTTTATGGAGATCAATATGGATCATCAGTTGGTTGTTAAATTATTGACTTTAATGCCTGTTTCTCAGGCAACTGCCCGTCCGCCTTACTACATTATTGAGTGGACTGTCTCACCGGAAGGAATCCCCAATGAATTTTTGAAATCTAGATGCTCTCAGAGGCCATCTCCTGCATTTCTGGCCTTATTGTACATAAATATAGACCTTCAGTTTGGAGTCAGTGGGGTGTGCATATTTTATTTTGTGTATTTTAAAGTCTACTAAATTACGTTTTCTTGTGTTGCATTTTTGACATATGACGAAAATTTCAAAAATAGGCTTCTGTTGGCCTATAAATCGGCATTGAAATTGAAATCATTAGAAATTTTAGGACACAGTTTGGCCGCTAAACGGTTATGGAAATCTTATCTTGAGAGTTATCAAATATGATTACGTAGCTTTGATTCTTAGCCCACCCTAAACAGCAAAGAAGATAAGGAAAAACAAAGTCATAAGCCCGAACCGTCATATAGCCTAGCTTTGTTTTTCATACCTTCCTTAAATTTCGTAGGCCCTACAACTGTCGTATGCCCCCAAATCACGTAGTCCCTAGGCATAATCCCTATAGTGTACATATTGAACAATCCGGCTCTGCGTAGATACAATACGAACAACACGGTTTAACCACCCCTTGTTTCAGGTTAATCTTATAATGGTTAAACTTGCAAAATGGCACCCGTAGCGCTCTTGAGTGATGTACATTTACAGGCCAAGAGAAAAACAATTTCTGAAAACTTATCACGGGAATGACTGGCTCGGTAGGATTTTCTTGAATAGTAACCATTTAATGATCAAGCTAAACAAAACGTGTGGCAACAGAAAGTTATTTTTGTAAATTTCTGTGGCAAATTTACACACGTTTTCTTCTCTAAATGGACATTTACTGAGAAATCTAGAGCTTTAAAGGGTTAAGTGATACAGGTAGCATTTTGAGCGCGTTGAGGCGCTGGTGACACAAGTGGCGTTAATGTAGTGAACGTAAATATAGAAACAAATCATTTCTGGTCGGGAGGAGGTGGGGGGGGGGGGGGCTAAATGATTACAGATACACACCATCAACATTTAACGGAACGTATAGTAAATTTTAAATTCTCTAAATGCATCCAATTCGAACGGTTGCTGCCAGACCTTTGCCATTTTTGTTTCGGACCTACATCATTTGATTTTGACATCCGGAAATAAGTGACGTAATTTGATTATTACGTTAGATGTCTCGGTGATAGCTGTTTATATTGTCAGAAAGATGGCTGGTTGTTAATATGGGAAGACAGCGTGATGTGGACCACTCGGAGAATGCTAGCCGATATTGCTCCATGGAATACATGCAAAACAGTTTGAGACTTTAAAACCAGGTCGAGCATATATCAGAGTATAAAATACAGCTATCATAACGAACAACGCAATGTACTCTAGTCTCTCGTTCATTTATGTACCTCCACGCAGGGGGTAACTAGTCGACATAAGTATGTGTATACATCGAAACAACGCATGAGATGCATTTCACATGTATGCGCAAGCTGAACGCGAAGAGGCAATCAAAATATCAGAATCCAGTCAGGCGGACACTTGTATAATTACATGTTATCTACATCATCCTAAGCATAAGTGTTTCGGTGTGTGGATTTAGAACGAGCGAACAGAGTAACCATTTCAACAACAAAGTCCCTGAATATCAATATTAGCTCTATGAATCATGATTTGCCATGGTAAAAACTTCAAGGTAACTATACAGGTAAGGTGTTGAATATTTTGAAACAAATTCGACGGATCCTGTTTGTGCAATAGGAAGCAACAGGTCAAATTAGTCAAATTAGTTTCACAATACTCATTTAATTAAATTGTAAATTGGTTTAACCCTTTCAGGTTCAAAGGGTTAATGTACTACTGTTAGGCCTACGATGGTGATTTTTCGAAACAAATATGACATGAACCTGCTACTCACATAGTCAACAACAGCTCCCAGCAATGTCACACTAACCCTACTTGTGTCACCAGCGCCTCGACGCGCTCAAAATGCTACCTGTATCACTTAACCCTTTAAAGCTCTAGATATCTCAAAGAAAATTGCAATTGTCACTCCGTAAATGTCCATTTAGAGAAGAAAATGTGTGTAAATTTGCCACAGAAATTTACAAAAATAACTCTGTTGCCACACATTTTGTTCAGCTTGATCATAGAATGGTTAATATTCAAGAAAATCCAACGTTTTGCTTTGACAGTGTACATGTGCAGGCCAAGAGAAGATTATTTTTAAAATTTTATCACTGGAATGACTGGCTCGGTTATTTTCAAAAATTGTCCTCTCTTGGCCTGCATCTGTACATCACTCTCAAGAGCACTGCAGGTGCCATTTTGCAGGTTTAACCATTATAAGATTAAGTTGAAACAAGAGGCGTTAGAGATTTTCAGAATACTGTATTCCCAATATGGTCCTTCGCGTTCAGAGGGTTAATGTCGTTATGGCATAATACTACGTGGTGTGGATGCTAGTTGAGGGAGCGGCTTGTGGCCATTCTGAAGCATCACTTTCAGAGTAAGATACGGCCAACAGAACTCGATAATAGACATAATCCGGCATTTATAAAGAATTTCACGAATCATTACGAACATCTTTTCATTACCTTTATCAGCAAATGTTAGTCACAACACCACGTTCGTGTGTTCATACTGACAAACACACGGTGCAATCTCTCGATATGCTTTGTAAAGGGCCTTTCCGGTTTACCCGTCCATCATATGACGTCATGATCAAGTACGTGACCAGTAGGATGACGTCATAATCAATGACATCATGAATGACCTAGATAAGTATGTCACGAACGCATACTTGAAGACGGACGAGCGTTGTCCTAAGAATTCTATGTCTTTACTATTAAATAAACATTCTGTTGAATATTTTGAAACTAATTCGACTGGGAACTGTTGATGCACACCCAGTCAAATTAGTTTCAAAATATTCAACAGCTTACCTATACAGTTTTTTGTAAATGAATAATGAGGCAGTTTATGGATCGATCGATCGCAACACAGGAGAAGTGTGGGTGGAGCAAAACTAGGGGTGGGCGGAGCAGAGGTAACATTGGAAAGGCCCATTGTCAGTCATAGCTTTATTATGCTATAATAGGAATGTGCAGATGCTATCTGAGGTGTTGTATTGACCATGAAACGGCCAAAAGGATGTAGTTCTGACAATTTTCTTATAGACTGACCGTAATGCTGAGTACTAAGGATTGTTATAGACACTATAAAACGATATCATATATCAATACACCATATGTGTATATCTTTCTGTCGGACTCTGATAGTGTTCCGAACACGAAGAGCTAATGAATATACCAAGTACATCTCATCCACGTAATACTGCATGGACCATAGACACCGTTAAAAATAATATCACCTTACTCCATATTTCGCTTTCCGGCTATGACTTTAACAGGAGTGCATAAAACTGGAACATGAACATGACAGTTTAATAATGCCCATGCGGCAGTTGATGTTAACATAGACGTTTGTGTACGCTCCACCACTTATCATTACAATATGTAGGCTGATGCAACGTTGATGAATACGCTTGATAACTATTTCTATTTAATTGACGGATGCCCTATTATTGTGAACTTCAATACCCATCATAGATCGTGTGGTAATAAGGTCACCACGAGTTACTGAACTGTCAGGCAGTGCACAAACATTGCTGAATACATGCCGTCGTGCTTCACTTACTCTTCACGTATTTTCATCTCAAATCATTTCAAACCTCTGCAAAATTATTATCGATTAGCCCTTGGCACTAATATAATAATCTGCTTTTGCAATCAGGTCAATGACATGTATTTACACTAGACAGTTACATCAGATAGTAATGTTGAAATCGATCGTTTTGATTCAAATAAGAGCGACAAAGCGCTGCTAAGAGTTATTGGATCCCGACTGCAACAGAATTAGGATTTGCCTAGGGGTTTCATGATGCCCACCTTTCCGTGACCAAAGCGGACCACATAGGAAATGGATGGAACAATGTCAGTATTGATACTTGAACTGGGACTATCCATAGAGGTTTTATCGTGTCACCACGATGCTGTAGATTTCCGAACTTGTCTGTAGATTTTGGTGTCAAAGTCACCCCTTATAGGTAAAGATTAGGTAAAGATTACCAGTACCCGTATTTGGCAGAGTATTTCCAGAGTATCCATCCATCATCTGACCTCGTATGACGTCATAATTACGCTCAGCGCGTGCATGATGACGTACCAATCATTACGTCACAAAGGGTTCCGTATAGACCGCCATCAAATCTCAAATCGTCCGACACGTTGTATGAATTGTCTGCTTTGTAATTCTTTGCTAT
This sequence comes from Chaetoderma sp. LZ-2023a, assembly GCA_034401795.1. NCBI lineage: Eukaryota > Metazoa > Mollusca > Caudofoveata > Chaetodermatida > Chaetodermatidae > Chaetoderma > Chaetoderma sp. LZ-2023a. The sequence continues at coordinate 67,306,377 of CM067374.1, forward strand.
TTAATAAACATGTTGCTGAATATTTTGAAAATAATTTGACTGGTTGCTTGCTGTTGCTGCCTAAGTCAAATTAGTTTCAAAATATTCAACAGGTTACCTGCGTAGTTTTTTGGAAATTGATAGGCAGGGTGTTCAGAGTTCGATCGATCCCAACACGAACGAGGTGTGGGTGGAGCTTAGGTAGAAATGGGCGGGGAATAGCTAAAACCGGAACGGTACATTGCTTCGAAATGTGTTAGCTGTCAAGGTTGCCATTTAGCGGTTATATATTAATGGTAACAGTTCTTGTCTTCGAGGAATGTTTCCGCTTGTCAAGACACATCCAGCAGACCTATTAGAAGAGGTATGGCTCCATTTTGTGTCATGTAACCCAGTTGCCGGCAACAGATTTTCACTTTCCCTTATGGCACGTGGATTTACAGTTATGCATCAGTAAATGTGTTCTGGTTATGTATTATGATTACGCTTACTTTTAATGTTATTGCTAGTACATCTGGGAGGCAACATAGCTTCATCTTTGTTAGCGGTTAACATCTGCACCAGCTGAGTGGTCGGTCTAACTATAGGAACCACATTTACGTAATTAGCTGGCTTCCATGCCATGCATCTGATGCTCTTAGTAAATTATTATACATGACCTTACAGGTGACAGGTAAGGCCTACATATGTAATCTATATTCTAATTTTCAACCTGTCCCGCGGTACGTTGGTCTCTGTTGTGGGCTCGTGGTCAGCATAGGAGCATGTAATGGCTGCCCGAAACACGATAGCGAAACACATTAAATCAATTTATAACTCATTTCAAATGAAAGCAACCGGCATGTCTCTCGTTCCATCATTGATTTCAGATACACAATCTTTCATTATTTTAGTTAATAAAAATAATACATGCCTTAGAACATTGGCAGAAATCAAGTGTTCGGTATTCCTATAATAATCGGTATTCGAATATTCGTATACTTATCTGAATGAATATTCGAATTAATTTAACATTGATGACAAAGATTTGTCTTGACACTAAGAAGTGACCATGCCCTTTGACGCAAACGTCAACATTTTGCTTTGGGAAAAAACCGTGGGGCGTAGTCGCAGATCGAACATTCTCCTTAAATGGATGACCTTTAGTAACATAGAGTATATTCTAATATGTCCATTGAAATGTTGAGACCATTAGGCATTCGTTTCTGGAAAAAAACTCCACGAAACTCGTAACTTTTTCCGTAATGGTAAATCTGACCAACACACGTGTCATGC
>CM067374.1:67308130-67598130 GCA_034401795.1 Chaetoderma sp. LZ-2023a
CCTTTTCCGTTCCTTTAAGTTGTTGCTTATTGATGAGGGGCCCATTCCCTACATTCTCTAGGTGATCTCAGTTTTGCAGCTTACATGTCAAATAAAGGCCTAATTAACCCTATGTTGTTAATGCTGTTCTTAAGTGACCTCCCCACCAGAATTATTTATAAAGACAGATTTATAATCATTGCCGATCACCCTACAAGTCGGCATATGAATTGGTCTTGTGGTCGCCATGTCAAATAAAAACAATTTGTGGGTGCTTTGAGTGCCACCCCCTACCTCATCCACAACCAGCCGCCTATAAGAATCGGCGTTCTCGGGTCAGCTTAGCTACATGTACCACACCACCATGACAAAGCTTCTGTAGCTTCCATGTTAAACAAAATGCACCTAGTTCTCGGGCTATATAGCTAGAAATGGATCCCTCTGTTGTCTAGGAGAATATCATGCACTGCTGAGTCAAACTATATTTAACTCCCATGCGCTTGATGAATAGGCCTAATGGAGATCTATTAAGGAGTGACGTTAAACCCTTCATTCATGCTATAGTGGAAATGATTGGCGAAGACAATAACATATTCCCTGTGTAATATCCATGTATTGTCAATAGTAGAACAATTTGCCATTGGAATGACAGGCATCCCCAGCTGCAACGTGACAAAGAATGATAACTCTGAAAACCCTGAAAACTCTGACTATTAATTTCCAGAAAACTATACAGGTAAGCTATTATATATTGTGAAACGAATTTGACTGGGTGTTGTAGCTGCCTATGGCAACATCATATTTATTAAATAATAAAGACATACACTTCGTACAACAACGCTTAGTTCGTCATCAATTAAACGTTCGTGATGAACTGAGCTACGTCATTCACTATGTAATTGATTATGATGTCATCCTCCACGTCACGTGGGTGATCATCACATCATATGATTGACTAAGGAACTGGAATTTTCCATTGACATTCTTAGAGACCACAGCAGAAACTATTTTGGCCGGTTCTGCAATTAATTAGTTACGGTTGATACAGGGATGGATTAATTTGTACGCCCTAACCACCATTTAGCTAAACGTCGGCCCACACCACCAAATAAAATTTCGAAATCTGAATGCTGCCATGTTGCCTCCCCATTCCTTTTATGGAGATCAATATGGATCATCAGTTGGTTGTTAAATTATTGACTTTAATGCCTGTTTCTCAGGCAACTGCCCGTCCGCCTTACTACATTATTGAGTGGACTGTCTCACCGGAAGGAATCCCCAATGAATTTTTGAAATCTAGATGCTCTCAGAGGCCATCTCCTGCATTTCTGGCCTTATTGTACATAAATATAGACCTTCAGTTTGGAGTCAGTGGGGTGTGCATATTTTATTTTGTGTATTTTAAAGTCTACTAAATTACGTTTTCTTGTGTTGCATTTTTGACATATGACGAAAATTTCAAAAATAGGCTTCTGTTGGCCTATAAATCGGCATTGAAATTGAAATCATTAGAAATTTTAGGACACAGTTTGGCCGCTAAACGGTTATGGAAATCTTATCTTGAGAGTTATCAAATATGATTACGTAGCTTTGATTCTTAGCCCACCCTAAACAGCAAAGAAGATAAGGAAAAACAGTCATAAGCCCGAACCGTCATATAGCCTAGCTTTGTTTTTCATACCTTCCTTAAATTTCGTAGGCCCTACAACTGTCGTATGCCCCAAATCACGTAGTCCCTAGGCATAATCCCTATAGTGTACATATTGAACAATCCGGCTCTGCGTAGATACAATACGAACAACACGGTTTAACCACCCCTTGTTTCAGGTTAATCTTATAATGGTTAAACTTGCAAAATGGCACCCGTAGCGCTCTTGAGTGATGTACATTTACAGGCCAAGAGAAAAACAATTTCTGAAAACTTATCACGGGAATGACTGGCTCGGTAGGATTTTCTTGAATAGTAACCATTTAATGATCAAGCTAAACAAAACGTGCGGCAACAGAAAGTTATTTTTGTAAATTTCTGTGGCAAATTTACACACGTTTTCTTCTCTAAATGGACATTTACTGAGAAATCTAGAGCTTTAAAGGGTTAAGTGATACAGGTAGCATTTTGAGCGCGTTGAGGCGCTGGTGACACAAGTGGCGTTAATGTAGTGAACGTAATTATAGAAACAAATCATTTCTGGTCGGGAGGAGGTGGGGTGGGGTTGGGGGGGGGGGGCTAAATGATTACAGATACACACCATCAACATTTAACGGAACGTATAGTAAATTTTAAATTCTCTAAATGCATCCAATTCGAACGGTTGCTGCCAGACCTTTGCCATTTTTGTTTCGGACCTACATCATTTGATTTTGACATCCGGAAATAAGTGACGTAATTTGATTATTACGTTAGATGTCTCGGTGATAGCTGTTTATATTGTCAGAAAGATGGCTGGTTGTTAATATGGGAAGACAGCGTGATGTGGACCACTCGGAGAATGCTAGCCGATATTGCTCCATGGAATACATGCAAAACAGTTTGAGACTTTAAAATCAGGTCGAGCATATATCAGAGTATAAAACACAGCTATCATAACGAACAACGCAATGTACTCTAGTCTCTCGTTCATTTATGTACCTCCACGCAGGGGGTAACTAGTCGACATAAGTATGTGTATACATCGAAACAACGCATGAGATGCATTTCACATGTATGCGCAAGCTGAACGCGAAGAGGCAATCAAAATATCAGAATCCAGTCAGGCGGACACTTGTATAATTACATGTTATCTACATCATCCTAAGCATAAGTGTTTCGGTGTGTGGATTTAGAACGAGCGAACAGAGTAACCATTTCAACAACAAAGTCCCTGAATATCAATATTAACTCTATGAATCATGATTTGCCATGGTATAGATTTCAAGGTAACTATACAGGTAAGGTGTTGAATATTTTGAAACAAATTCGACGGATCCTGTTTGTGCAATAGGAAGCAACAGGTCAAATTAGTCAAATTAGTTTCACAATACTCATTTAATTAAATTGTACATTGGTTTAACCCTTTCAGGTTCAAAGGGTTAATGTACTACTGTTAGGCCTACGATGGTGATTTTTCGAAACAAATATGACATGAACCTGCTACTCACATAGTCAACAACAGCTCCCAGCAATGTCACACTAACCCTACTTGTGTCACCAGCGCCTCGACGCGCTCAAAATGCTACCTGTATCACTTAACCCTTTAAAGCTCTAGAACTCTCAAAGAAAATTGCAATTGTCACTCAGTAAATGTCCATTTAGAGAAGAAAATGTGTGTAAATTTGCCACAGAAATCTACAAAAATAACTTTTGTGCCACACATTTTGTTTAGCTTGATCATTAAATGGTTAATATTCAAGAAATTCCAACGTTTTGCTTTGACAGTGTACATGTGCAGGCCAAGAGAAGATTATTTTTAAAATTTTATCACTGGAATGACTGGCTCGGTTATTTTCAAAAATTGTCCTCTCTTGGCCTGCATCTGTACATCACTCTCAAGAGCACTGCAGGTGCCATTTTGCAGGTTTAACCATTATAAGATTAAGTTGAAACAAGAGGCGTTAGAGATTTTCAGAATACTGTGTTCCCAATATGGTCCTTCGCGTTCACAGGGTTAATGCCGTTATGGCATAATACTACGTGGTGTGGATGCTAGTTGAGGGAGCGGCTTGTGGCCATTCTGAAGCATCACTTTCAGAGTAAGATACGGCCAACAGAACTCGATAATAGACATAATCCGGCATTTATAAAGAATTTCACGAATCATTACGAACATCTTTTCATTACCTTTATCAGCAAATGTTAGTCACAACACCACGTTCGTGTGTTCATACTGACAAACACACGGTGCAATCTCTCGATATGCTTTGTAAAGGGCCTTTCCGGTTTACCCGTCCATCATATGACGTCATGATCAAGTACGTGACCAGTAGGATGACATCATAATCAATGACATCATGACCTAGATAAGTATGTCACGAACGCATACTTGAAGACGGACGAGCGTTGTCCTAAGAATTCTATGTCTTTACTATTAAATAAACATTCTGTTGAATATTTTGAAACTAATTCGACTGGGAACTGTTGATGCACACCCAGTCAAATTAGTTTCAAAATATTCAACAGCTTACCTATACAGTTTTTTGTAAATGAATAATGAGGCAGTTTATGGATCGATCGATCGCAACACAGGAGAAGTGTGGGTGGAGCAAAACTAGGGGTGGGCGGAGCAGAGGTAACATTGGAAAGGCCCATTGTCAGTCATAGCTTTATTATGCTATAATAGGAATGTGCAGATGCTATCTGAGGTGTTGTATTGACCATGAAACGGCCAAAAGGATGTAGTTCTGACAATTTTCTTATAGACTGACCGTAATGCTGAGTACTAAGGATTGTTATAGACACTATAAAACGATATCATATATCAATACACCATATGTGTATATCTTTCTGTCGGACTCTGATAGTGTTCCGAACACGAAGAGCTAATGAATATACCAAGTACATCTCATCCACGTAATACTGCATGGGACCATAGACACCGTTAAAAATAATATCACCTTACTCCATATTTCGCTTTCCGGCTATGACTTTAACAGGAGTGCATAAAACTGGAACATGAACATGACAGTTTAATAATGCCCATGCGGCAGTTGATGTTAACATAGACGTTTATGTACGCTCCACCACTTATCATTACAATATGTAGGCTGATGCAACGTTGATGAATACGCTTGATAACTATTTCTATTTAATTGACGGATGCCCTATTATTGTGAACTTCAATACCCATCATAGATCGTGTGGTAATAAGGTCACCACGAGTTACTGAACTGCCAGGCAGTGCACAAACATTGCTGAATACATGCCGTCGTGCTTCACTTACTCTTCACGTATTTTCATCTCAAATCATTTCAAACCTCTGCAAAATTATTATCCATTAGCCCTTGGCACTAATATAATAATCTGCTTTTGCAATCAGGTCAATGACATGTATTTACACTAGACAGTTACATCAGATAGTAATGTTGAAATCGATCGTTTTGATTCAAATAAGAGCGACAAAGCGCTGCTAAGAGTTATTGGATCCCGACTGCAACAGAATTAGGATTTGCCTAGGGGTTTCATGATGCCCACCTTTCCGTGACCAAAGCGGACCACATAGGAAATGGATGGAACAATGTCAGTATTGATACTTGAACTGGGACTATCCATAGAGGTTTTATCGTGTCACCACGATGCTGTAGATTTCCGAACTTGTCTGTAGATTTTGGTGTCAAAGTCACCCCTTATAGGTAAAGATTAGGTAAAGATTACCAGTACCCGTATTTGGCAGAGTATTTCCAGAGTATCCATCCATCATCTGACCTCGTATGACGTCATAATTACGCTCAGCGCGTGCATGATGACGTACCAATCATTACGTCACAAAGGGTTCCGTATAGACCGTCATCAAATCTCAAATCGTCCGACACGTTGTATGAATTGTCTGCTTTGTAATTCTTTGCTATTTAATAAACATGTTGTTGAATATTTTGAAAATAATTTGACTGGTTGCTTGCTGTTGCTGCCTAAGTCAAATTAGTTTCAAAATATTCAACAGGTTACCCGCGTAGTTTTTTGGAAATTGATAGGCAGGGTGTTCAGAGATCGATCGATCCCAACACGAACGAGGTGTGGGTGGAGCTTAGGTAGAAATGGGCGGGGAATAGCTAAAACCGGAACGGTACATTGCTTCGAAATGTGTTAGCTGTCAAGGTTGCCATTTAGCGGTTATATATTAATGGTAACAGTTCTTGTCTTCGAGGAATGTTTCCGCTTGTCAAGACACATCCAGCAGACCTATTAGAAGAGGTATGGCTCCATTTTGTGTCATGTAACCCAGTTGCCGGCAACAGATTTTCACTTTCCCTTATGGCACGTGGATTTACAGTTATGCATCAGTAAATGTGTTCTGGTTATGTATTGTGATTACGCTTACTTTTAATGTTATTGCTAGTACATCTGGGAGGCAACATAGCTTCATCGTTGTTAGCGGTTAACATCTGCACCAGCTGAGTGGTCGGTCTAACTATAGGAACCACATTTACGTAATTAGCTGGCTTCCATGCCATGCATCTGATGCTCTTAGTAAATTATTATACATGACCTTACAGGTGACAGGTAAGGCCTACATATGTAATCTATATTCTAATTTTCAACCGGTCCCGCGGTACGTTGGTCTCTGTTGTGGGCTCGTGGTCAGCATAGGAGCATGTAATGGCTGCCCGAAACACGATAGCGAAACACATTAAATCAATTTATAACTCATTTCAAATGAAAGCAACCGGCATGTCTCTCGTTCCATCATTGATTTCAGATACACAATCTTTCATTATTTTAGTTAATAAAAATAATACATGCCTTAGAACATTGGCAGAAATCAAGTGTTCGGTATTCCTATAATAATCGGTATTCGAATATTCGTATACTTATCTGAATGAATATTCGAATTAATTTAACATTGATGACAAAGATTTGTCTTGACACTAAGAAGTGACCATGCCCTTTGACGCAAACGTCAACATTTTGCTTTGGGCAAAAACCGTGGGCGTAGTCGCAGATCGAACATTCTCCTTAAATGGATGACCTTGAGTAACATAGCGTATATTCTAATATGTCCATTGAAATGTTGAGACCATTAGGCATTCGTTTCTGGAAAAAACTCCACGAAACTCGTAACTTTGTCCGTAATGGTAAATCTGACCTCTACCTTTGGCGAGAGAGAGAGAGAGAGAGAGAGGGAGGGAGGGAGGGAGGGGAGGGGGTGGTGGGGGGGGGGGGGAGGGGAGGGAGGGAGAGAGAGAGAGAGAGAGAGATGAAAGATTATGATGGCTGAGCTTAATAATTACAAATAACGCAGCATATTAATAATTTTTATGTGACCTTTGCCGCAGGAGTTGTGTCCTAAAATTTCCCCCGAGTTCATTCCAGACATTGGATGCAATGACACATGTTTTTTGGAAGTCATATACCATGGTATACAGCCGCATTCTGCCAATATCTGCCAGCTTTAATAGATTATCTTTTTAAAGATATTTTGGTGTTCCTTGTTTGTAAATAATTTGATGCTTCACTTTTGTAATCCAGCCAACTTGCTGAGTTTTGTTTTGTGTGTGTATTTGTCCAGATCGCATTGCAATATGTTAGGTATGGGAGAATGAGTGTTATGTACAGTGTCTTAAGTGTTTTATTTGGGATAAATGGCTTTAATCGCCGTAACACACTTAGGTTTTTGTGACTTTTTGCTAATGTAATCTATGTGGGAGCTCCAGGATATTTTACTTCTGTCTATTTTTGTGTTGTATGTGAATAACACGTGTGATGATTTGTCTACATTTAATGAGAATTTGTCCGCAAACCACTCTATGATTATGCTCATTTGCTCATTTACTCTGTCATATAGTGTATTTATGTCTTTGTGAAAACTAAATGCATTAGTGTCATCTGCGATAAGTGAGAGAGAGAGAGAGAGAGAGAGAGAGAGGAGAGAGAGAGAGAGAGGGAGAGAGAGAGAGAGAGAGAGAGAGAGGAGCCAAGAATTGATCCTTGTGGAACACCACAAACTACGTGTTCTGGGTCATAAAAGTGTGCATTGTATTGGACATATTGTATTCAGTCAGACAGGTATCACATAAATAGTCAGTGCCACGCCCCTGAGACCACAATACTACAATTTCGTCTGGAGGATTTGATGGTCAATCGTATGAAATGCTTTTGAAGGATCCAAGAAAATTCCAATGACGTGTTGTTTGTTTTCTAATGAATCATTATTTCTTCCTAATATACCTGTTAAAGGCAGCATAGTATATTGTTTCTTTCTGAATCCATATTGTCTTGAATATAGTATTTTGTACTTATCTAAATATTTCATTAAACGGATATACATAAGTCTTTCTAGTGATTTTGAAAATAAGGGTAGTATTGATACAGGCCTGTAATTGCTAAATAGTGATGCGTTTTTGACTTTATGCAGAAAAGTGACACGTGCGATTTTCAGTATTGATGGAAATATTCTCTGTGTAAGTGAGAGATGTCTGTGTTTATGTAAATGAATATTCGAATATTCGAATATTCGGAGCAAATACAAGAAATCAACTAAGCTATGTGCCATGTGAATTTTAAGCTAAGGATATTCCAAGTCATTGCATCTTTTAATGGCATGCGTTGTTGTTTAAAGATGTAATTAGGAGAATTTAATGGGATTTTCGTGCGTGGTGTTTATGTACGTTACCGCTTTCAACCTGACGTATCCACAATAACCTGATTTTAAAACAAACAGTGGGTATACTTATTTATTAATCTTTCTGAACATTTGGAGAACTGTTTGTCGTTGTAGCTTAGACATTACCGACTTATACAAATTAGATGATAAATTGGCATGAAAAACCAACACACAATGCTTCTCTAACTAATAATTCAAATTGAAAAACTATCGACATGACACTTTCAATCATTCTACCATATTAAACCCCTGCTGTACGTTTACGATTTTGACGGAGAACAAGACACAGCGGGCAAAGGAGAAAAGGAGACTGATTGCAGATGTAGGATGTTTCTACTACTACAGCCGCAGAATACAGTAATCATACAAACTTGCAGTGAAGCCGACCAAAATCGGCACCTGCAGTGTTCTTGCGAATGTTCATGTGAAGGCCAAGCGATGACGATAACTGAGCCAGGCATTCCACTGATAACATTATTTAAAAAAATAGTCTCTTGGCCTGCAAATGGACATTCACTAAACAAAAATGGTATTTTATTGACCAGTCTTAAACTGTTCTGAATATCCGATGACTGATGTAAGAGGCTTTGTTGCTGAGAGAAACACGCGTTTCCCTCTCACAAGCTCCCAATAGGTTACACGAGCAGCTGTGCATTTGCCTTCTAATAATAAAACGCATTAATCTGATTACTAAGAAGAATGCTTTATATTTAGCTTCAGCCTGTTTAGTGTTTAAGCCAGTATTGGGCTCATTAAAGAGCATTTCATTCTAATAATCCATCACCAGTGCTGGCAGGCCTGAGACAAACTGGCGAGTTAACCGCTTTCTTCTAGAGAGTCGCCAGATCACTCTCTACGCTACCTGTCAACGCTGGTGCCCAGCATAAAATTAATTGATACTTTCAAATTGGATTTGTTTCTGTCCAACTTTGTTTCCGTTACACTTTCTTGAATTAAAACAATCCAACCCCCTACAGCTGTGGTTTGAAATTCACGTTTACTGCATCTATGTTACCAAGTTACAATTCAGTTCATAGTACAACCACGTATTACAAGACAACTTTCACAACTGAAATGAAAACAAAAATGTAATATGAAAAATGTCAGATTAGTCGATACATAAGATACACACTGCAACCATCACCACCCCACTACCACCACAACCACCACCACCAACAACAAGAACAACTACAACAACACGAGCAACAACAACGACGCCGACGACGGCGATGACGTCATCATCATCATCACCCCACCACCACCACCACCACCACCACAACCACCGCCGCCACCACCACCACCACCACCACCACCACCACCACCACCACCACCACCACCACCACCACCATCATCATCATCATCATCATCATCATCATCAGTGTCAGTGTCAGTGTCAGCGTCAGCAGCAGTAGCAACACTATCACGTGCCACCAGCAGATAATCCACGTGAAACGCTTAAATAATGCTTTGTATACTATTTTCTCTTTCAGGCGGCTTATTTGAAACTGAATATACGGGCCAAGCGCTTGCCTTCCAATATGCTATAGAAAAATTAAATTTACGTAATGATATCCTACCACAAACACTCGTGGTTTACGATGTCCAAGATGTGCAAACACAAGACAGCTTTCACGCGTCCAAAAAAGGTGAGTGTTCATATAATCAAGTTTACGAATTGTATGCCTTTTGAGAGATTTATAATTTAATAAACATTCTGAATGTCGTCCCTGTCAAATTTCCGTCAACTTCCTTTCGATATACTTAACATGAGTGTATCTACGATATGTAGTAAATATAATCAACTATGGAATAATTAGAATAAAGTGTGTTGAGGGATAAAAGTTGCACAAATTACTAAAATACTAAGATGCGTGGGATTAGCGTTGAAATGCCTGATTTTCTTTACAAATTCCCGCGTCATAATGGCAGTTCGAAGCGCGACGGAAACTGCTTTCATAAATATTAGATACGGAAATTTATCTTCATCCCATGATGACAACTTTGGCGCAGAATAAGAAAAATGGGTTCTAAATCGCTGCTATATGCTCAGAGATACAATGCAGCTGAGAAATAACTCCAAAACAAAATAATACACACTATTGAATATTTTGGACTCAATTTGATGGGAAGCCATTGCCGCGTTAAATGCAGCAATGACCTCCAATCAAATTAATCCCTACATATTCATCAGAACTTTGGGGACATTTATGAGCCATACTGTACCACACTAGTTTTGTAGCTAAGTGTACATTGTAGAATACACGCGAGCACCACATCCTCGCCAAGAACTCGTGCTCACCGCTTAACCGTTATCCCTTGAATTTGTTCAAGAAAATTTCAATTACGTCATAGAAAATGTCAATTTGCAGACCAAGAAAAGATTATTTTTGAAAATTTACCGCTGGAATGACAGGCTCGGTTTTCGAGCCAGTCATTCCAGTGGTAAATTTTCAAAAATAGTCTTCTCTTTTGCCTACAAATGCACATTTCCCAAGATCACTGCAGAAGCGATTTTAGGCTAATATATAAGTGTTAAAGGGTTAACCAGCTGATCGACTTAGAATTATGCTACCGATGCCAGATGCTCGTCTAATCAATCTGAGCAACATAGAACGCACGTGCTTGATTATCACGCATGCTATGACATGCGCTGTCCTCGCTTGCTAGATTAAGCCATAATTAACCTCTCTTGTGGGAACAGCGCCTTAAAGAGCTCAAAATGCTACTTTTATCAATGAACCTTGCAAAATGTCAAGAATATTCAAGAAAATTAAAACTTTTGTTCAGTGAATGACTATTTGCAGGCCCAGAGAAAACTATTTTGAAAATTTATCTTCGAAATTTTGGAAAATGGTTTTTAATAGTTTTTTTGGTCGGCTTGACACGTACGGGGTTAATGGCCAAGATAATCTAAATTATTGCTTAATCAGTGTCCATTTGCAGGGTAGGAGAATAGCATTTTGAAAATATATCACTGGAATGACTGGCTCGGTTATCGAGTCAGTCATTCCAGTGATAGATTTTCAAAAATAGTCTTCTCTTGGTTGGCAAATAGACATTCCGCAAGACCACTACAGAGGCCGGTTTTGGTCCACTTCGATATAAAGGGGTTAAGGCATGATGCTGACCTTTGAATTATAGAAGATACACATTCACTGAAGAACGGGTTTCTGTTGGCTTGTATCAGTCTGATGATTATCATATTGACCATAATCACGCCATCGCGCATGTTTGCCCGTAAATAGTTCCCAGAAACGGAGATTCAGTGGTGCCCTGATAACGCAGGTTACTGGACCGCTACTGGGACAATACCTGACCGTATTGGCCCGGTGTTGGTCCAGTGTCGGCCCAGTACTCTGCGTTATCAGGGCCTTGTTCCAATAAGTCCAATAACAAATCCGTAAATTCCAGGATTTGTAATCCGTTTGCATATCTGAGTAGAGTTCGACAAAGTTCAGTTTCTACTGGTAACTGACTCATTCTTTAGATGCTATTTGTGTTTGCTGTACATTGGCAATTAATGATTCTTTGACAAATGTAAAACATTTTGATTGGAAGTCGGCGCTGTTATAAAGGCAGCAAGGACCTCCAATCATACAGTTTTCAAAATAATTATTAGTATCGATTCAGCTGAATGTTCCTTGAAACAAGGCAATTGCGAGTTGAGAATGACAATGGTTTATACACATGGCTCAGAAGATTTCATTTTGCTATTTGCGAAACATCAGATCGTTCATCGTTTGGAGATCGTTCCTCGATAGCGAATTGACGGCAGAATTGGCACAAACACGTTGGTTAAAATTCCAGACCAATGGTCCAGATCCTAAGATGATAACAGGAGAGAGTTGTATGTACGAATAGATAGAAGCAACAAGGAAATGCAAATGTGGCCATCACCAATATCCTGGCATGCGTGATGTTGCCGATGGTCGTCAGGGTCAGAAGCTCCACGTTGACTGATTTACATTCACCAAGAGGATGGCGTCGCTTTTGAGCTATGAATAGATATAATTCATTTCTAAATACCACACAGCTATATACACTGTAATAGATAAACCAGCTCATTAATGATCGCACATAGTGACGACGTCATCCAAAACAATTGTTGGCCTTAAACCATTTACCCATGCATAGCTAAAATGCCAAATGTTTTATGATGTAATGAATATTAGGTTGAATAATAGTTTGAAACTAATTTAACTGGCCTGTATATGTGTCTTGAAACTGGGACACTGAAAGTCCAATTGCTAAGGAGTCAATTTCAGTCAACCCGAGTGGAAGAGTGTTGATCACGTCCTAAGGAAATCAAAATATGTGCTTATTGAATGCTCATTTGCAGGCCAAGAGAATACAATTTTTTGAAGATTTACCAGTGGAATTGACTGGCTGCCTAACCGAGCCAGTCAATTCCAGTTGTAAATTGTAAAAAATAGTCTTCAATTAGCCTGCAAATAAAAATTCCTCAAGATCACTATTGGTCGGTTTCGTCATGGAATGGTTAATACCAAACACTCGGACTACAAGATGTTACTAGGATGCTTGCCTATTCTGATCATGCTCGTCTACACTCCGGAGCCTCATCGTCACTAACCCTCCAAATGTCAATCATCATTTCTCAAACGGTTATCTCTAAAAATATTTCTCTTGCATATCCACATCCTTGCATATCCTCGACCTCTGCTTTTGATAAATCTCGTGTCCATCGACAAGCTGGTGTTAAAGACTAGGTGCCAAGTTACGGCTACTGACCAACATACGAAGCAGTTCCTTCTGTATGTTTGGACACTATTTACTGCATACCTTGGCTGAAAGCATTATAAACAATTTTGACAATAAATTGACTACTGTTACGTTATCCAGCCAAATCGCTTTTCCAGCAGTCAGCAATGTATACTTATAGTGTCTAAATACTAATCCAGCGTGAATAGCGTGTAAGGAATACAGTAGTCTGTGAAGATGGGTAATCATGTAAAATTGTTAGTGGATGCGCTAAGCATAGGTTTTCCTAATGGTAACTCTTATTAGGTACTGTGAACCGAACGAAAAACAGATGGTCGCAACTAGTTTAAAAGTTCTCATTGCTTCACTAGAACAACGTGATAGAGCGCATGTGGCGGGGATGGACAGTTGGTGCGTGGCTGTGTGGTGGCTTTGGGAAAGGAAAATCAAGTGTTAGCTGGTGCTTGAGAGACTTTACTTTGTAAGTGTTTATGTTTTGTCCGGAAGTTAAGTAGAATCCCTGGTCTCGATAGTAAATCATCTAACACGTGTTGGTATATACAGCCACGCGCTGAGCAGATTTAATTAACGATGGTACATGTGGGAGGCAACAACCGCAGCAACAATGACTACGACGCCGCCGCCGCCGCCGACGACGACAGCAGCAGCAGCACCAGCACCAGCACCAGCACCAGCACCAGCACCAGCACCAGCACCAGCACCAGCACCAGCACCAGCACCAGCACCAGCACCAGCACCAGCACCAGCACCAGCACCAGCACCAGCACCAGCACCAGCTACTAGAATGCCCTCGAGAGAGAGAGAGAGAGAGAGAGAGAGAGAGAGATGCTGACTCACACCTTTGCGCTATGTCCTGGCAATGCACTTCGTAACCCCCGTGACCTAGATAGTTGATCCGTTGACCTCAAACTGTCGTAATATAAATACGGGTGCAAAATCTGTTGATTTCATCTTCTTTCATACCAGAGTCATGACCAGAAATATATATTGCGACATGTACATCGTGACCGAGTGAACTAAACATTTGATGCTTTTGTGCTGAAACTTATAAAACTTCTAGCCATCTACAATATGAATAGATGTACCTGGTGTTACCTACTTACGTTCAGGATTTATAGCTAACGATATGCATTTCGAAATGCACTTAGTGACGCGATGACATAGATATTTGATGCTTTGTCCTGAAACGCATAGAACTTCTAGCCACCGATAGTATAAGTGGATGTGACAAAATTGCTGTTTCTACTTACTCGCGTTCTCGATTTATGGCTAACAATGTGTATTTAGGGAGCGCATCGTGAGCCCGTGACCTGGATATTTGAACTCTTACGACGACGACGACGGCAGCGGCGATGACAACCACGACGACAGGCCCTGTTTTCTTTGTTGCTGTTTATTTTATAATTACTTCATTGCTCAGATAAAGGCACTGGAGCAAAATCAAACGAACATAGTTTATTGTGTCATTTCTCTCTAAACAAATTCATCCCCAGGCTATAGGCGCCGTCCTCTGTACACCCCAGACTCCTCAGTCTTAATTTAAAATGTCATCGGAAATGGTTGTTGCAAAATAAATAAGATGTGTGTTTTGATATTTGACCTGATATCATAAGAATACAATAATAGATATAAAATCAATTAGTGTGCCTGGCTTTAGATAAGCGCGCATCCTCAGCACATGTAATTATATCACGATTCCTCTGGCATCATTTTACGCGTGTGCTTTGTACTACGATGCTATCAATCTGACTGCTGAGTTTTTGCAGACGACATATTCAAAGGGTTACATCTCCGGACCTGCCAAATATTTTAAAAACACTTTGACCGAAAGTTGCTGGTGGCTAAGCCTCCAACAACTTTCAGTCGAATTTTTTTCAAAATGTTCAGCAAGTCAAGAGTTCTTGCTCATTGACATTATTATATAGTGACTTGCAGCAGCGAGACAGTTAAGGCAGCATAACAGGGATTATTTGTAACCATCTGTCTTTGTCATGGGATGCAAATTCCCTAACTCACCTCTCACACGGGGTGGCGACAAAACACAGAATCAACTAATAGAGTCGTACATAATTTAAATCTTTTATTCGTGAGCATGAAGTTAGCTGCATACATAAAGAGTCTTTTCGACACGAGATAACCCTGTGGTCTATTAGCTCT
This sequence comes from Chaetoderma sp. LZ-2023a, assembly GCA_034401795.1. Lineage (NCBI taxonomy): Eukaryota > Metazoa > Mollusca > Caudofoveata > Chaetodermatida > Chaetodermatidae > Chaetoderma > Chaetoderma sp. LZ-2023a. The sequence continues at coordinate 67,323,301 of CM067374.1, forward strand.
CCTCTACTCGGCCATACATTGTCACAAATATGGGAAAGTAATTATTTAACACATCGTGGCTCTAGAATATACTATCGCTTTGTTATAAAGCTATTCACTACTACTACTACTACTACTACTACTACTACTACTACTACTACTACTACTACTACTACTACTACTACTACTACTACTACTACTACTACTACTACTACTACTACTACTACTACTACTACTATTTATGTCTTCTGGATGGCGGGCCAGTGGGTAGACTACTCGGCTCCCAAAGGCTAGGCGAATAAGTGTCATAGAACTGGCTGTGTTCGAACCTCGCTCAGGTCGAAAATTGAAAAATGCTAAAATTACATTCGAATATCGACTGTGCTATATCCTATTGCCAGTGCGTCGTCAATGACAGGGTTGCTAGAACTAATGCTTGACAATTATAAAAGCTACATACATGCCGGTGCCTAGAGATATGGCAAGTCTGGAATGTACACTATCAGTTACAGTCAATTCGTGTGGTTGTGAGTCGGGTAGTTGAAAGCTGGTCCTGTGAAAGAGGATTTTTGTCTTCTGGATTGTGGGCCAGTTGGTAGACTACTCGGCTCCCAAACGCTAGGCGAATAGACCCCATAGAACTGGCTGGGTTCGAACCTCGCTCATGTCGAAAATTGAACAATGTAAAATTTACATTCCAGTGATGACTGTGCTATATCCCAGTGCCAGTGCGTTGTCAATGACAGGGTTCCTAGAACTAATGCTTGACAATAATAAAAACTACTACTACTACTACTGCTGCTGCTGCTGCTGCTGCTGCTGCTGCTGCTGCTGCTGCTGCTGCTGCTGCTGCTGCTGCTGCTGCTGCTGCTACTACTACTACTACTACTTCCAAATCGTAACTCTATATATGCCTAACAATTGGAGATAGCAATGTATAGTATACTTCACGTGTTGTATACCGAGAACCAGTTACTAAGGGACTTGAACACCATGGTGTTCATACACTGTTGCAAAATATGCCCATTGCCTATTTCTGTCAAATGTTGTGTAATGGCCAGTGGTATATCACGAGAATCATTGCACCCTTGGACCACTCAAAACCTATTGGCACTGCTGTCTTTTCTCCATGATTGCTGACATTTTACTATTTCTACATAAATTTAACATCCTCATCCAATAAAACCACGATTTATCCCCGGTGGCATTTTAATGCATGATGTCAGGTTATGGTCGTCAAATTGTATTCCTCTATGTAATCCGCGCCCATACTATGCAATGTTCTCAGCCCAAATGGTCAACCCCTTGTAGCTTCAATGTGGCTCACGCCGTTAGTGTCCTTCCCATCATGCAATCCCGCATTGTTTTATATCTCACGTTTCCTGTGGCAATTCCGCTATGCGAGTGATTACCGATGCTAATTTCAGGTTGGTATCAATTACTTTCATTGGTGCCGATACTAAGTAGCATATATCGAATCATTCAAATTAAAATCAACTAAAATATGGAATGTGTATTGAAACTGTTTACCGTATATGTTCCAAATGGTCAGTGGAGAATGGAGGAATCCAGTTTTATCTATGCCCAGTGCATCGCTCGCTTGCCTCCATACATCCTTCGCCCGTGTTGGTATCGATCGATCCCAAAGCTTCCTGACTATCAATTTCCAGAAACTTATACCAATAAGCTGTTGGATATTTAAAAACTAATTTGACTGGGTGCTGTTGCTGCAGCAACAGCGCCCAGTCAAATTAGTTTCAAAATATTCAATAAAATGTTTATTAAATAGTAAAGACATACAATTTGTACAACAATGCTTAGTCCGTCATCACTTAAGCGTTCGTGACGAACTTATCTACGTCATTCATGACGTAATTGATTGTGACGTCATCCTACGCATCACGTGGTTGATTACACCGTCGTACGATTAATGGATAAACTGGAAACGCCCATTATACAGTCAGAATTTATTACATAATTAGCAAATATGGCAATTCAGAAATGTAAGTTAAAATGTGGCTCAATATCTTCTAAAATTTTTCTTTATTTCTACAGTGTGTCGAATGTTAAAAGATGGAGTAGCAGCTGTATTCGGTCCAATGTCATCGCTGTCCGCTTCGCATGTGCAATCAGTCTGTGACGCAATGGAGATACCACACATACAGACCCGCTGGGACCCTAACGATATTCGGGACTATTATTCGTTAAACTTGTTTCCACATTACTTAACGTTAAGTCAGGCGTTCGTGGATCTGATAAAATATTGGCATTGGACGGATTTCACAGTGCTTTACGAGGATAATGACGGTAAGATTAGGATTAATGGATGGATTCGATATGTCACTCAAGTATGTGACGTCATAATCAAATACGTGATATGTTAGCTGACGTCATAATCAAAATCACGCATAGTACCGCCACGAAAGTCTAAAATTCCGCCACGAAGTGTATGCGAATTGTATGTCGGTAGCGTAGTGACCATTTAATAAACATTAACTATTTTAAAACTAATTTGACTGGGAGTTGTGGCTGTCATTTTGATTGTGACGTCAGCTAGTCTCTATTGTTAGATCAGTCTTGGATAAGCACAGTATTTTCCTTACGCTTTTAATCCGATATGCCTATTTGAAACTATTTTACAAGTTAAAATCTCTAGCTAAGCTCCACCCACACCTAGCTCGTGTTGGGATCCCCCGATCTCTGAACACCCTGACTATCAATTTCCATAAACTCTACCCTAAGGCAGAGACTGCGCCCAGTCAAATTAGTTCCAAAATATTCAACAGCGTGCTCATTAAATAGCAAAGAATTACAAAGACATACAATTCATAAAACGTGTCAGACTATTGGATGACTGCCTATATGGAACTCTCTGCGACGTAATGATTGTGACGTCATCATACACGCGCTGAGCTGATTATGACGCCATACGAGGTCAGATGATGGATGGATACTCTGGAAAGGTGAATTATCATCAAGAGATCCAGTACCTTTCCAATATTGGTGCTATGAAATTTAGGCAGTTGCTTCCCATAGCCTAAAGGGTGATTGGTAAACAAGCATGCTTATCTATTATTGCAGGAAGCATACGTGTGATTGTCAAAAAATAATACGTACTGTATAATATTTGGATAAAATTGGATTTGAAGACATTGCTGCCTAAGGCATCTTCCAATCTAATTATGTTCAAAATATTCAACAGAATATTTCTTACATCGTGTTCAAACCTGTACTAATTAACATGTTTCTGTGTGTGTTTTGGAAACATTTTAACTTATTTATGAGCTGTACTGTGAACAATATACGCTTGTCGAAATCAATAACACACCCAGGAGTGAACGCCAAACGCAAATATACAGGTGCTGAAAGATCATAGCGAATGCCTCGGATCCCTACGTAATAATCTGTTATTTTCGGAATATCAGTTTTCTGGAAAATATTATTACCCTCGCCCCGTTTTGTGATCTGGCCTGTCGGTCGGTCGGTCGGTCGGTCGGTCCGTCGGTCGGTCGGTCGGTCGGTCGGTCGGTCGGTCGGTCGGTCGGTCGGTCGGTCGGTCGGTCGGTCGGTCGGTCGGTCGGTCGGCCAGTCGGTCAGTCGGTCAGTCGGAACCAGTTTCTCAAAAACTACTAATCCGATTTGGTGCATGAGCTATCCAGACTTTGATCTGGATAAGAAAACCCGGATTCGGATCGGCTCAAATTCTGTATCTATGGATATCTGGGAAACTGCTGGTCCGATTTGGCTTACATTTTAACACAGGAAATGGTGTGACGATACGCTAGGATTATGCAACGTTGGCCGTGATTAAAAAAATCAGAACACTTTTTATAGCGTGACAAAAAATGGGAGGCCGGTCGAGGGTCCGCAATCCGATTACTCTTGTTGATGAGCTTGTGATCATCTTTGTCTCCTGGATGAACAACTGGGCTTCTTTAAACACGGATAATATTGTGTGTGAGATAAACATTTGCAATGAAGGTCGAAGACACAAAAGCTATAATAAAACCACAAAGTTAAGCAGATGAATGCAATGCACCAGTATACCAACATCAGTCAGCTGACGCACATGATTATGACACTTACAGTATAGCCAATATGTAAGCTAAAGCGTTTCCAAAAAACCCCATAAACATCATACGGTAGTACAATTTTAAACACGATGTAAGAAATGTTCTGTTGAATATTTTGAACATAGTTGGGGTGGAAGAATATTGAATAATAAAAACCACATCGATCAGACCAATGGCAGAGCGGACAGATGTTTTGTTAGCTGTAAAACGGTAGAGGTTATTGAACTCTGTAACGCTTACAGACCAGAAATGACAAATTTTTCGTGTTGTAAGGAATATTATCTTGAATACGATGAACTTATGTAACTCCAGGGGTGTGGTTGCCACGTTCCACTAAACACTCGTATCAGAATTTTCAACAGCTTTCCTGTTATAGTTGTTTTGCAATAAAAGCTGGAAATTTAAGATTTAAATCTTTAACCCAAAAATTTGTTCAAGGAAAATAAAAAAGGAGTATTTTTGAAAATTTCTCACTGAAATTACTGGCTCGGTTACTGGATATTGTCTCCAAATGGACATTTCCAAGAATAACGCTGAAGCCGTTTTGGCTGACTTGAATGCTAATGTGGTAAAACTATCCGTTAAAACAGGCGATCAACTGACAGTCGGTATCATGTCCCCCGCTCCCCCACCCTCCACCACCCACCCCCGACAGTGACGTTCAAATGACTTGAATGGAGCATTCCAGTTTTAGCAATGCCACGCCCATCTATAGCTATGCTTCATCCACACTTTGACTGCACTCTCTGAATCTCAATTTCCAGAAAACTATAAAGGTAAGCTGTTGAATATTGTGACTAATTTTTTTAAAATTAGTTTCAAAATATTCAACATCGTGTTTTCTAAATAATAAAGACATACAATTCGTACAACCTGGCGAACTCAAGCTTTTAAGACGGACTAAATCGAGTCATTCATGATGTAATTGATTATGACGCCAGCCTACGCCTCACGTAGTTGATTATGGCGCCATATGATTGACTGAGAAACTGGATTCCTGAATTAATGGGTTGATTCAAGGTAACTGGCGCCTTACTCTAACTGAGCATTGTTGCTTTGCGCGGTGTAAACACACTAGGTGTTTATGATGACGGTAGTTTCTCTTGCTATAGGCGCGTCGAGTCATTATTGTAGAAATGAGCATCACTATTCTGCGCTTGTTGGCATCGTTAATGTGTGCATTTGCTACGTATAACTTACATAAAAATCGCATATACAATATGTACGTAGGGTACATGTATGAAGAAGAAAGATTGGATGATCTCCAGGCTAACTATTTGCCGGATAATTATGTTGGCCGAGTTCCTGGCTTATACGTGGTATAGTTTTATCGCGGTATATATCAACCCCAAATGCGTAAACAGCAGCTCTCTGTCCTGCTGTAGCTGACAATTAGCCCAGTAGAGCCTTGATTCTGGAACATTCGGGTGTATAATACATGCTATGGAGAACATATATTCTAACCTTTAGCCTGAATAAATAGCAGTCTCAACCTAAAAGTCTCCCCGATAAGCCATTTTGAAATTAACAACAGATGTCCAATGCTGCTAGCGAAAACAAACAAAAGCACATTTTGTTTAGAACACATGCAATTGACGTTGCAAAGATATGGCTGCTGGCTGCTTGTCTATTCCATTGAATTGTTTCGCGGATTGCTTTCCTGGAACCAGCTGCTCGTGACTAGCGTATGATTGAGCCTACTAGATACCCCCTCGTTAATTCCGACAAGGAACTCTTCCCTCTGTTCCACACCTCTGGAAGTCTTATTGCGTGGAATTTTGGCAACAATCGGATCGTCTAACATTTTGTCTAAAGGTTATTTACGTGTTTGCACGTTGCAGATACGGGAGAGTGATTGTAGTAACAGTTTGGTAATCGCTATATCCGTTGTCTCTAAACAAGTTCTGATATTTCCACAGATGCTTAGATGTGCGCCTCCCGTTGATTATCTGGCATACTAGCAATAACAATTTCTACATATAAAAGTCACCTTATATTTCAGTACCATTGTCGCAGCATTAGCGAGATGATGTAGGTTTAGTCCTTCAATGGACCGTTCCAGTTTTAGCCATGCCCCGCCCATCTCTAGCTAAGATCCACCTCGATCGTGTTGGGATCGATCGATCCCCGCAGCAATAGCGCCCAGGCAAATTAATTTTAAAATATTCAACAGAATGTTTATTAAATGGTAAATACATGCAATTCATACAATGTGTCAGACTATTAAGCGTTAACCACGGACTATAAAGAATCACTCACGCCGGTATCATTATGACGTCATCCTACACGTCACGTAGTTGATTATGACGTCATGTGATGGATGGATAAACTTGGAAAGGTCCAGTGATGAATGCATTTATAGTTATGCCCCGCCCATCTCAAACTAAGCTCCCAACCCCATCTTTTTGCGCCTGTTAGAATAGATTTGAAACTTTAAACACCTCAATTCAATGAATCTAAATTTCAAGTTAAATATACAGCTAAGCTGTTGACATATTTTGAAACTAATCTGACTGGGTGTTTTTGCTGGCTATGGCAGCAACAGATCCCGGACAATTTGGTTTCAAAATATTAAAAAGAATGTTTATTAAACTGTAAATTCATCAAAGACATACAATTCGTGATCTTGGCGGAAATTTCCTGCTTCATGACGGAGTTATAATACGTCGTAATGATTCTGACGTCAACCTGCGTATTTGGCGTATTTTATTATGACGCCATATACTTGAGTGATATATCGGATATTGTGTCTATGTTCAGATAATGCAGCAACAACTTCCAGTCAGATAGAGCGATCAATGTCTAGCGATGCGCCGTTCATCTGTAGCTATGTCCCGCCCATCTGTGGATATGCCCTGCCTATCTCTAGCTAAGCTTTGCCCAATTTTTGAGCGTGTTGGAATCGATTTCAAAATATGAAACCATAAATCAGAATAGAAATTTCAAAGTAACTATATAATTACGGTTTTGACTGTTTTGAAACTAATTTCACTGGTAAGGGGTTGGGGCTGATGCTGCCAGGCAAATTAGTTTCGAAATAATCAACATAATGTTTATTTAATCGCCAATACATCAGAGCCATAAAATTCGTACACTTTAGTTATAGGCATTTCAATCTTCATAGCGAAAATACGTCATTTTGATTGTGACGTCAGGTAACATGAATGGCAGATCGGATCCCACCATTAGGTTCAAGGTATTCAAAACAATATGGTTGCAACTTGCAGTACAGCTTAGAAATATCTTAATTGTTTCCAAAAACAAAATAAAACGTACTGTTGAATATTTTGAGCATGATCTGATTAGAAGACATTGCTGCCTAAAGCATAATATTTCTTAATAACTAACATGTTTCTGTTTTTGTTTTGAAAACATGTTAACATATTTATGAGCTTAACTGTAATAAATCTAATGTATAATGTATGTAGCGTGGATAGGATTAAGTATCGGTAGTTATTTATTGTACCTCACACTCTGTGTATGCCTACTCAGCACTCGTAACTCATGCTCTGCTTATTATTTACTGGGTGGAAGTCACCACAACCCACCCTACTATTACTATACCGCCATCGCCACCACCACCACCGCCGCCACCGCCGCCGCCACCAAGACCACCAGCATTACCAAGCGCCACCGCTTCGAGTAGGCCTATGTTTCATATCATGCCAGTTCCGGCATCATTATATATGTGATATACCAGCAACATTATTACCTTTAGTACATTGACAAAAGTGCCAAAGTCATACACGCACGCGCGCGCACTCACGCACGCACGCATGCACGCATTCACGCACGCTCGAACGCACGCACGCACGCACGCACGCACGCACGCACGCACGCACGCACGCACGCTCGAACGCACGCTCGAACGCACGCACGCACGCACGCACGCACGCACGCACGCACGCACGCACGCACGCACGCACGCACGCACGCACGCACGCACGCACGCACGCACGCACGCACGCACGCACGCACGCTGTTTCTTACATAAAAATAGCTGCACAAATACAGGTGTGCTGTTTATAAACACATCCTCTTAGTACAATTAAAGTTACTCTGTATTCATGAGCGTTTATCAGTCTTTTCTAGTACTGAGTGCAGATTCTGGCTAAGAAATTTTCAGACATACACTACTCTATCGCTGTCAAAATACACTAGTTTCTAATCATACTTGTTTTGACTTCTACGAAACATGTGCATTTCCAGAAACTAAATATATGTTGGAGACGTTCACTTGGATTCATTTATACAATTTACTTAACCAATATTTTGTCTAACCGTTTCTGTTCCATTGGCCACATCTGAATAATTATGTAAGTAGTAAGGATTTGTATGCTGAATATACTGCTGTTGCTGCTGTTACTGTTGCTGCTACTACTACTACTACTACTACTACTACTACTACTACTACTACTACTACTACTACTACTACTACTACTACTACTACTACTACTACTACTACTACTACTACTACTACTACTATTACTACTACTACTACTACTACTACTACTACTACTACTACTACTACTACTACCAGAAAATGTTTCAACATTAATTGTACTGCTGATTATTTTGAGAACAATTTGGTCGAAAATTGTTACAGCAACGATTTCCAGTCAAATTATCAAACGTGTTACTTTAGACGCATTATCTGCTACTTATTTCGCTAACAATGTGAACGAAAGCTATAGCTAGCAGCGGGTTCCCTCGACTTGCTATAAAAACTTCTATCCTAGCACATGTCACATCGGCCATAGCAATTTGAATCGAAGTACTATACTGTTACTATGCACTATCGAGGCATCCCTTATCGCATAGGAAGCCAACAATACAATGATTAGCATTAGAGTTACAGAACATTGCGCAACTGCGAGAACAATAAAATAAAATAAAAATGGCGCCTGAAGATAGCAAACTAATATGACTGCTTCGGAGAAGACGATCGTCACTGAATTCTGCTAAGTATTTCCTAATGCTAAGGCTTCACATAACTTTAACACGCTTCCGGATGTATGTGAATTTTACGATTTTTTTCATAACCGCGCAGCTTAATGAAACGAAATAAATATTAACATATGGTGATTCCATTCAATATAAATTAATAAAAACAATTTAAGTTGGGAAATTAAATTAGAGACACGAGATCAATTCAAATTCACAACTAAGTACTATATTTATTTATACGTAATGGGATCATCATATGTTAAGATTTATTTTGTTTCATCACAACTAGTCACGCAATTCATGAATCCATTGCCTCACTCAATCATAATATGACGTCATAATCAACTACGCGACTTATATGCTGACGTCATAATAATGACGTCGTGCCAGATTCTATTAAGCCCGTCTTTAACGCTTAATATTCCGACATGTTGTAAGAATTGTATGTTTTTGCTATTTAAGAAACATGCTGTTGAATATTTAGAAATTAGCTTCTAAATGTTCAACAGCTTACCTGTATAGTTTTCTGGAAATTGATAGTCAGGAAGTTCAGAGATCGATCGATCTCAACACGAGCGAGGGGTGGGCGGAGCTTCGATAGAGATGGGCGGGGCTTAGCTATAACTAGAAAGGTCCATTTAAACCTCTAAAGGTTTCTGTTCCATTTAAACCTCTAAAGGTTTCTGTTGTTGATTAAATATGTGGGCTATTTTCACCATAGACCTACTTGTATTGGAAGATATTGCTGCCTTAGGTATTATGTTAAACTTATTCAGGAGTTACCTATTCATTTGTTTTCCAAATTATCGTCCACCGCGTACACCAGGTTCTTCCTCCGTGACACGGTTCTTTGAGTTTGACATATATTAAACCTTTAACCCTCGAATTTATTCATGAAAATTTAAATTTTATCATAGACTATTTAAAAAAAAATTACCACTGGAATGACTGGCTCCGTTATTGCAAACCGTTGTTCATGACTTTCCATGTGCCTTTCTCAATTGTTGAAATTCAGAAATATTGAATACATAGCATCAGTTTTGTTTCAATACACATCACCCGGATGACTGACTTGCGACAGTGCTGGCGTTGGCTGTGTGCCAATTCAACATTTTCTTAAAGTAGTATATATCTATAATAATAATAATAATAATAATAATAATAATAATAATAATAATAATAATAATAATAATAATAATAATAATAATAATAATAATAATACAATTGTGTATAAATGATTACAGCTGTGTACGTACAAAATAATTATAATATGATAGATCCCCATATGTCACAATATGGGTACCTGGGTGTAAATAAACTTGAAACTATGCGCGCGCGACTCACGAAAACAAGACCTGCATATATATATATATATATATATATATATATATATATATATATATATATATATATATATATATATATATATATATATATATATATATATATATATATATATATATATATATATATATATATATATATATATATATATATATATTGTTGGTCTTCCAATTAGACAAAACATAAACACTACTTATACACTACTTAACAGAAACATTAAATCACAGATTCCCGTCTGCATATATCCTGAGCTAAACTTATAATATATATGCGCTCATTACGCATAAGGTACGACCTTCCATCTGTTATTCATGTGAGTAGCGGAGATGGGGATCTGTCCGTTGCCGGGCTGTCATAGACGTTATTCCATAAGCCAGCCCATATACATTTGGAACTGGAACGTAAATTTGGCAGCGCCATATTCAACGCACATTCTGAGACCAGTTCAAGCCGTTGTGATCACCCACATTCACTTCGCCGCCAGGTTATGGCAAAATTAAGAGTAGCCACGGAACAATAAATGTCGGGTCATGCATAAGAGCTATTGTAGTAAAATTATAATCGTGAGAATTTGGCTAGTTACAAAAGGAAATTGTTAAAGCTATAGTCAGGGGAAATTATTGCAGTGTTGTAAATAGGGGTGGGGTGGGTAAGGGAATGCCTGTCTTCCTGCCTGCCTGCCTGCCTGCCTGGCTGGCTACTTGACTACCTGGCTACCTGGCTGCCTGGATGCCTGGCTGCCTGGCTTCCTGCCTGCCTGCCTGCCTGCATGTATGCATGCATGCCTGTCTGTCTGCCTGCCTGCCTGCCTGCCTGCCTGCCTGCCTGCCTGCCTGCCTGCCTGCCTGCCTGTCTGTCTGTCTGTCTGTCTGTCTGTCTGTCTGTCTGCCTGTCTGCCTGCCTGCCTGCCTGCCTGCCTGCCTGCCTGTCTGTATGTCTGCCTGCCTGCCTGCCTGCCTGCCTGCCTGCCTGCCTGCATGCCTGGTTGCATGCTTGCTGATCGGCCTGGCTGGCTGGCTAGCTAGCTAGCTGGCTAGCTAGCCGGCCGGCTGGCTGACAGGTGGGCTGGCTTGCTGGCTAGCTGGCGGGCTGGCGGGCTGGCGGGCTGGCGGGCTGGTGGGCTGGTGGGCTGATGGGCTGATGGGCTGGTGGGCTGGCTGGCTGGCTGGCTGGCTGGCTGGCTGGCTGGCTGGCTGGCTGGCTGGCTGGCTGGCTGGCTGGCTGGCTGGCTGACTGACTGGCTGCACCTATCCATGGACCAACGGAGCAATGGACCGATGGACTGACAACTTTTGTGGGAGACAGGAAAAGGAACGACCCACTTCATTAACGTCTCGTCCACTCGCTATTTTCCTCCTTGATCACAAGGACAACCAACCTCTCGTTGGACGCACTCACGCACACGTGCGAGCAAGCGTCAGTGCGTGCACATGCACTTGCGCGTGCGAACGTGTGCGCGCGTATTCACAGACATCGTGGCGAGATTTAATAATCACGCGCAGGCCATACGCCGTAGAATACCTGTAAGCTAATCAGATAGGAACCTGCTGCTGTTTCCAGTCAAATTACCGTCAAAATACTCAACAGACCAATCTTTATTTTGTAAACCCCGGGTTGTAACCGAATGCTCCTCTTTATTTTGTTCCTTCGGTTCCAGAGTTTTGAATACGGCTTGTAGCTAGGCTTGCGCGATTATTGCGTTGAGTGATCGCGATCGATTATTAGAAAATAATCGTGATTACTCGATTAATCAGCTTGGATACAAATTAACAAGACATAACAACAAAAGAATATCAATGACGAAAATTGCAATGTTGTTTAGAAAAGTATTTGCAGGGCAGTAGAAGACTATTTTTGAAAATGTATCACTGGAATGCCTGGCTCGATTCAAGTAATACATTTTCAAAAATAGTCTTCTATTGCCCAGCATATGGACATACATTCACATTAATGACCGACCCCCTTAAAAAGTAATTGAAAGTTAGGTTTTGAAATATTTTATGCAATAGAAACTATTCACGATTATTCGATTGTTTAATTTTTAATCATATAAATTCACTTTTTAAAACAGAATCGCGATTTTCAATTTGATCGCGTAATCGCGCAAGCCTACCTATCTCTCGGTTATGCAGCATGGCCAATAAGCACAAACTGTTCCGTGACTATTAAATTACATCCTAATTAAATGAGGTTAAAACCTGTTCATTTTTCTTGTTAACTGTTTCTGGATCATGGGAAATGTCGGTCATTGTAATTTATGTCATCCTACATGTCATGATGGACTGAGAAACTGGAGTCCTCCAACATTTCATTTCTGGTATTTCCTGGGGGTGGGTATGCATGTGCGTGCGTGCATGTCAAAGGTCAATAAGGGATTAGAACGCCCTAGAACGCGCGCGCTTGTATACCATACCTATAACACTGCGTATGTTGGGTTCGTGTTTGCAGGGTTATTACGGGTACAGGAGCTGCTGAAGGCCACAGAGAAGAGGACCATGAGAGTGACAGTTCGGAAGCTAGAAGCGACTGACGGAGAATACCTACCCATCCTTAAGGAGATTAAAAAACGAGGAGCCTCGCATATTGTTATTGACTGTCACGTGACTAGAGTTCATAAAATACTCAAACAGGTGGGTGACAGGTGTAGCCGCTATAATTTGCTATGGCAAATTAATTTTTGGATTATATATTTTCTATTTGGATTTCTTAGTCTTTCCAGAGTAATGACGTCATATGACATCAAAATCTGCTAAGCGGCGTGTAGGATGACGTCATAATAATTACGTCATAAATGATTCTAGTAGGCCCGTCTTTAAAGTTAGTACGACACGTTGTACGAATTGTGTCTCTACTATTTAATAAACATGCTGTTTATTTGAATATTTTGAAACTAATTTGACAGCAACAGCACCCAGTCATATTAGTTTCAAAATATTCAACTGCTTACCTGTATAGTTTTCTGGAAATTAATAGTCAGGGAGTTCAGAGATCGATCGCTCGCAACGCGAGCGAGGTGTGGGTGGAGCTTAGTTTGAGATGGGCGGGGCATAGCTAAAATGCAAAGGGCAATTAATACGACAGTGCCGAATTTCGTTCACAAGAAAAAGAAAGTGAAAGACTTAATCAGTTAACCGTTAGAGGTGCAGAAACGACAAATACATTGATTATGCTGTATGGAATATTCTATTGAAATTTTGAAACTAATTTAACTGCGAGCTGCTGCTGCTGTCTATTAGTTCCAGTCCAAATTAGGTTCAAAATATCCAACAGCTTTTCTATGTATTTGGAATGTCGAGGTTTAAAGGGTTACGAATACAATTACGTTCTATTTTGTGCTAATCTCGTTAAATCCTTTCATGAAGAAGACGACCAAAAACCAGCCTCTGCAGTCAGCTTGAGGAATATTCACGTGAATGCCAAGAGAGGACAATCTTTAATAATAATTTCTAATTACCACTGGAATGACGGTTACCGAGTCAGCCATTCCAGCTGTAGATTATCAAAACTAGTCTTCTCTTGGTCCGCAATTGGACCTTCGATAAGCAAATATCTAAAATTTCTTGACCAAATTTATCCTTAGAAGGTGAACTCTTTCGATTCAGCACATCAGATACGTCAAATTATTTACCATATAAGAACTATACAACTATATATGTTGAACCAAGTTTAACACGCCTAAGGCTTCCTATCATATTTGGTCCAGATTATTCAACACGCTGTCTGTATGGTGTACGTAATGTTGCTTTTAAAATTTGTAAACATTCCACATTCACTCAAGAATAAGAAGCTCAATGGAACGTAGTATATAATTTGAGATTCTTTTGAGATATGCTCGCTTCAAACATTCAAATAAGATTTTACTTTTTAAAAATAACGTCCTGTTATATAAAGGTATGATTTTAATACAGCATTTAACCTTGGAATCGTTTATTTTGCCATTTAGACTAAGACTAGCTCAAGGTTAGAATGTGAGTCCAAGTGGTAGAGATATCCCCAGATTACGCATCATCAATCCGAGGATATGTGACATGTTTAACCATTTAACAGGCAAATGTGTTGAGGAAACTTCAATTTTTTCATCGTAAATGTCAATTCGCAGACCAAGACAAGGTTGTTATTCATGAACACTTATCAATGAAATAACTGGATCGGTATCAGAGCCAGTCATTCCAGTGGGAAATTTTCAAAAAATAGTCTTCTCTTTGTCTTCAAATGTGAATTTCTCAAGATCCCTGCAGAATCATTTTTGACCAGATTGAGTTTTTAACCCTTTAACCCACAAGTCAGCCCCAAAACATCTTCTACAAGGATCCTCAGAAATTCACATTTGCAGACCAAAAAGAGACTGGATAATTCATCGAGCCAGTCATTCCCGTGGTAAACTTTCAAGAATAATAGCCTGTTCTGCAATTGGACATTTTCAGTGAGAAAGTTGAATCTGTTCAAAAAATTAAAATATCTACTTATTGAATGTCCATTTGCAGGTTAAGAGAAGACTATTTTAGAAAATTTACCACTGGAATGACTGGCTCGGTTACTGAGCCAGTCATTCCAGTGGTAAAATTTCAAAAATAGTCTTCTCTTGGCCTGCAAATGGACATTCCTCAAGACCACTACAGAGGCCGGTTTTGGCCGGCTTCGCCGTGAAAGGGTTAACGGAGTAACCTGATGTATGCACTTGTTACCGGGCCGGGTTATCGGTTAGACGTCGTACTGAGCTAATAGGAACTGTAATCGACCAGACATCTCTAAGACCCATCTCAAGCAGAAGACAAGAAAATCGTTTTAAAATCATCTTCATTAGACACTAGTTCCGATAGTGGTAATATGACTTTGTGTTTTCCAAACCATGTGCATTAGCTATGGTAATATAGCCAGGGAATACTTCCACTCAGGAGAGCACTCACCGTTCCAATTGGTTTCGTTAAGATATCTTTCCCCGCGAAATAGCAAACATGTGATGCATTCATAATCTTACAATCTCGTGGAAAGTGGATTGCAAATTTGTGACTAGACAACTACTTACAGGCTTCCTTCGTTGCACCAGATTTAATACAAGAAATAACGCTTATAAATCGACGTATCTACCCGTATCTAATCTGCTATTCGAAATAATGTGGGTGTAATGGTAGATGGGAAAGAGTAATAATGGTAATGACCTGATGATGCGTGTTACTGGGCCGCTACTCGGCCAATATTGGGCCGTGTTGTCCTGCCATTGTCCCAGTACCGGCCCAGTACTCTGCACTATCATTGTAGTCTTATCTTTCAAACCATTGTTATACTTTAATATGAGATGACTATTACCCATGCAAATGTCTGACGCATACGTAAATAACGTAAATAAGGAAGTAAAAACACTGCCAAATTACTATTTTTGTCATAATCCAGGATAAATATACCGTTTTCTCTTCATACAACATATTCATTTGCACGTTGGTCCATTAGCGGATGTTCTTGCCATAAGTTGATTGTTAGGTCAATGTTCTGAGCAGGCAACGAATCCGTGAGCCACACTCAATGATGACCTTGAGAATTATGTCTATCGCGATTATTCAGCTATCAGAAAATTACCATGTCAGGGCTAAGAAACTCTGGCTGGTTCATCTCGCGTGTGCGAATATGAAGCTTAGTGCTGTAACGCTCAAACCATGACAAGGAATTCAAAATAACTGCTTATTGAAAATCGATTTGCAGGCCATGAGAGGAGTATGTTTGAAAATTTACCAATGGAATGCCAAACTCCATTATCGAGACTGGCATTCCGGTAATAAACTTTCAAGAATCTCACGATGTCAGGAATTTGAATTGTTAGCTTTTTATAACTATACAACCACAACATATTTGTGGTATCAACATTCTGTTTAGGAAATCAATTAATGTTTTAAAAGAGCAATTATTATTTCGAACTAATACCCTATACTGGCGAAATTTTTTTTGTAATTTTAAAACTCAAACTACGACATTTTAACATAAATTTGACCCCGGTGAGTAAGTGCCTTAAATCGCCAAAATGAATTCCTGACTCAATTCACAACAGGGAATGGGAATTACCGCACACACAGTTCAAAAACAGGTGTAAAGTTGTAAAGATTGTGGAATTTTCCAAGCAATTAGTGAAAACACAACATCTTTTTTTGAGCAAGAGGAAAGCTTGGTACCCGTACTATGTATATAAGGAATATCGTGTTACTGTGACGTATTGTTGTTATTATAATAATAATATGTCGACGCTTTGTGTTTGTTTATTTTTACAGGCATTACAGATTCAGATGGTCTCGCAATATTATCATTATTTGTTTACAACATTGGTAAGTAAATAATATGTGTTCTCCCAAATTTACCATCCAACAAGCGATTTACAAAGGCCTTATCATACGGCTAAAAACAACGTAGCATGCTTCGAAAAACAAAATAAAACGTACTGCTGAATATTTTGAACATAGTTGGATTGCAAGACATTGCTGGCTAATGCAGCCTAAGGCAGCAATGTCTTCCAATAGAATTATGTTCAAAATATTATTTAACAGAAGATTTCTGACTCACATTTCTGTTCTTGATTTGGAAACTTATTTAATAGCCGTCCTGTATATAGAAAACATAACTTCTTGATTTTTTGAAAACTGTGTTACTGGCATTCGTCGTTGCCTTGTGCATTATGAATCAGTCAACCTTCCACACTTTATTGTCTGAAAAATAAAAACGCTCGTGTTAATATAATAGACGCAGTGCAATATGTGTAATGGATCAGAAAGGTAAGCATTTGTCTCGACCATTGCAAATGACTTGCCGTGATCCAGCCTAGGAGTTGCATACGTATCCCTATGCCTCACACTGTTTCTCTTTCTTCAGGATCTCCCATTTCTTTCGTCTTTCTTTCACCTCACTCACTCCCTCCCCCGACGCTCTCTCTTTCTCGTCAATAATTTTCACATCTCTCCCTCCCCACCATGTGCAGAGGTGGTGTAAACACATAGAAAGTGAGTGGTGGCGTACTTGGGGTAGGACAGAGACGAGGTCAACCCGCAATAGAGATATGTGGGAGCATTTTCCACAATTAAATGCACTGATGAGATCTTTCATACAATATCAAAGCCTTCAACGCTAATGAGCAGAAATGATGCCAAATTTACAGATATTAAACACTATTCTGTAGAATATTTTAAAATTAATTTACCCTTAAGTCGTTGCTGCAACGGTCTCCAGGCAAATTAATTTCAAAATATTCAACCAACTTTCTGCATGGGCGCACTGAAGATGAGATAAGAGGGTTTGGATTGGCTAAAGATTTAAAGAAGTAGTATTACAATTATCAAGAATAACACAAGGACAGTCTAATGGAGAAGCATCAGACACCACACACCCAGACAATTGCCCCCTTATTCCGCCCACATCCCACCATCATGAAACAACACATCACTGTTCACCTTTCACTGGCAAATGTATTGGATTATCGATTACCTATCAGCATTTTATCCTGGTCTAACTTAGCGGACATCCTGATCATGTTCGCCGGCCTGCAAGCTAGTATTTCTCATTAAAAAGACAGCGATGGTCCTGCTGTTGTTGCTGCGGCTGCTGATCGACGTATGTGCTCGGACTATTACAGAGGTGTCTGTCTTATTCCCGACAAACGACGAGATTATGGAGCCGCATCACATCAAGAGATGTGCAAATTGACAGAGTAAATAAGTAAACTCTATCTGCTTAAAACGACCTGGTTTTTGGGGTGGGCAAGGCGACGATGACTTCTTAGGATATGTCTTAGATTAACTTCCTCGTCCAACTGACGCGCAAAATTTATACGTGGGTTATCTCTGGGCATCTAATGACGTCATTTGGCGGAGTAAATTTCAATAATATGTTCATTTTATTAGCATACTGTGACGTTATCCGCATGAATGTTATTCAAATTCCATGTTTTGGTACTCCACATATTACATAACAGAAGCATGTCGGAAGTTTCACCGAGTCTGTTTTGACAGTTTTATAACGGCATCTGCGACAGAGAGGCGTATTTGGATAGACGTGATGGGCCGTGTAGGGGCCACGTGGGCCCGTCACGTCTATCCAAATATCTGTCACCGATCGGTTAAGGTTTATGGCAGACCCGAACTAAGATAATGTCAAACTATTAAATGGAAAATTGATATAAACCAATATAATTGTTAAAATGGACAATCATTATTTGCAATCAACTCATAAAATGGTGTATATAAGTAAGGAGTCTGGTTTCGATCAGCGTCAGGACATAATTGTCGCAGTAGACAGCCTTGGCGCCAGCATTAGCGCGGACGCAGTTATAACCATGTCTTATTTAATAATTCATTGTATGACTACGTTTGGTCCCCAGTGACGAATTCATTACCGCAGGACAATCGATATGCCATCGCAATGTTGGAATTGATTTTGTAACCTTAATATTTCCTCATTTGGCGTAACATTTGTCAAATTTGAATACCATATATATGATCATCTTTGGAAGTGAACTTTCACATTTACTATCCCTTTTATGATGAATACAGCACACCCAATAAATAACTTGTTATTTTTCCAAAACAAAATAAAACGTGCTGTTGAATATTTTGAACATAATTGGATTGGAAGATATTGCTGCCTAAGACAACACTGTCTTCCAATCCAATGGACCTTTCCAGTTTTAGCTATTTCCCGATCTTTTCTAGCTAATCTCTATCCACACCTCGCTCACGTTGAGATCGATCAATCCCTGAACTCCCCGAGTATCACTTTCCGGAAAACTATACAGGTAAGCTGTTGAATATTTTGAAACTAATTTGACTGGCTGATGTTCCTATGGCAGGAACACCGCCCAGTCAAATTAGTTCCAAAATATTCAGCAAAATATTTATTAAATAGTAAAGGCATACAATTCGTACAACAACGCTTAGTCTGCCATCAATTAAGTGTTTGTGACGAACCTAGCTACGTCATTCATGACGTAAGTGATTATGACATCATCCTACACATCACGTAGCTGATTATGACGTCGTATGATGGATGGATAAACTGTAAAGTTTCGTTATGTTCAAAATATTCAACAGAACATTTCTTACATTGTGTTCAAAATTGTACTAACTAACATGTTTGATGCTTTGCTTTGCAAACAATCTGACATATTTCTGAACTGTACTGTGTTAATAATGGTATATACCGTATTTGTAAATTGGTGTGAGAAACAAACTGTACTGTATGTTCCTTATGCTATGCCATTCGTGCTATTTCTAGGATTTGAGCATGGTTGATATGGAAGACTTCAAACATTCTGGAGCAAACATCACTGCAGTTCGTCTTGTCGATCCAGCTTCGAAATTGGTCAACAGCGTGATGAATGACTGGATACTGGAAGAGATGCGGACTGGAAAGTCACCTCTCATGAAACAGAAAGGCCTACAGGTATGGGTAATTAATGAATCCAATCTGTCACTCAATAATGACGTCATAATCAGTTACGTCATATGTAAGCTGACGTCATAATCAAATACGGCATCAATGACGTAGCTAAATCCATTATGAACTCTTAATTCATGACGGACTAAGCATTGTTGTACGGATTGTATGTCTTAGCTATGTACTAAACATGCTGTTGAATATTTAGAGATTAATTTGACTGGGTGATGTTGCTGTTATAGGCAGCATCAGCAGCACCCATTCAAATTAGTTTCAAAATATTCAACAGCTTACAGTATAATTTTCTGAAAATTGAGATTCAATCGATTGATCCCAAAAAGGCAAAACGTGTGTGAACCTTAACTAGCGATTGACAGGGCATAGTTAAAGCGGATTCATCCATAGTGACAAGGCATTTTGTTCAAAGTATGGAGAACACAGGTATGGTACAGTAGAGTATATCCCCGAAGTCCTGTTTCAACTTTTAACAACCGTACACCGTTAAATAATACCATCCTATTCATCGATGCCACTTCTAATAGTCAAACAATCGTATTCTTACTTGATAGCCAGCCATACTTACATACCTACAGCAACATTCTCACAACCCATTACTCACTGCGTATCCGATAATAGCAAAATACACGCAATGTCCAGAGGTTCTCTAGCTTGTTCCACACTATTGGTTAGGCCATTGAGGACGAGCCAATTGCACCATGTTGGTGGAATTTTAATTGCACATACTTTATATTACTGGTAATAATAACAACATATATGGGAAGGTAGCTTAAATGACGAGGAGAGGGATAGACATACACATGGATGGATATACGGACTTATAGATAGACAATCGACCTTTCCATTTTTAGCTATGCCCCGCCCATCTCTAGCTAAGCTCCACACACACACCTCACTCGTGTTGGGATCGATCGACATCTGAACTTCCGGACTATCAATTTCCAGGAAACTGTACAGGTAAGCTGGTGAATATTTTGAAACTAATTTGACTGGCTACTGTATGGCAGCAAGTGCGCCCAGTCAGATTAGTTTCAAAATATTCAACAATATGTTTATTAAATAGTAGAGAAATGCAATTCTTACAACGTGTCTGACTTTTAAGAGTTAAAAACTATATGTTAAAGTATAGAATCATTCATATATACCGCTTAGCGGATTATGACGTCATATGACGTCAGACGATAGATGGATACCCTGGAAAATTGTGTGTGTGTGTGTGTGAGAGAGAGAGAGAGAGAGAGAGAGAGAGAGAGAGAGAGAGAGAGAGGTAGGGGGGAGGGGGGGGGAGAGAGAGAGGGAGAGAGAGTCAGAGATACAGAGAGAGGGAGAAAAAAAATGTGACACCGAAAGAAAGGCGGGTGTGTTTAATGTCAATGTCAATGACACTTCCGCATGTGCACGTTCATCATACGTGTGTGCGTGTGCGTGCGCGTAAATGATTTTCTGCGTTTATGCGTGCGTATGTGTGCGTGTGTGTCTGCGTGCATGTGTGCATGTAAGAGAGGCTGATATACGGCATCATAGAACTGGGTTAATCATGTCATCATCAAGATTACATCAGTAGTGCTTCATCCTAATTGTTGCTCTAAGCGACTGGAAGCTGACTAGAAGCTGTTCCATGCCAGTGATTAGCCACATTCACTGCGAATACCCAAACCCACACCAGTCATATAACATGCGACATGGTAGAAATGTTGAAGACAATTTGATTGTGATTGATTGTTGCCAGCAAGGCAACAACGACTTTCAGGCAAATTGATGTCAGGTAGTATCAACGTTTCTTTATATCTGTAGATGATGACTAAATTACATTTATCAAGTACGAAACGGAATTGATAGGAAGTGTCTCTTCATTCATGCACGGCGTTCTACTCAAGAATGGTAAATCGGTGTTGTAACAGAGGACTGACATAGCCTTATAGCTGGCGCGAATAAATGGCCAAAAGTGATTCTCGCAGAACCGCAAAAGCCATAAAACAAATCTCCAAAACAGACCGCTCCGCTCATCGATCACCTCTCAATTACCCCGATTTGTATTTTGGATAGCAAAACGATTGTAATATATGGCCGTATCGTTATACAAACAAGGGTGGGGATCATTAGACGATGCTGTATTGGCGCCTGTACACAATTCAGGTCTTGAGTAGCCGCAGGGTATCTAACTGTGATCTGATCGGCAGAATGCCATCATTCTTCTGAGTAAATGCTCAGTGCTTGAAAACAATAACTGAAGCAAATCAAGTGATACTGAGTGTTCATGGCGAGTACATACATCTTCGTGAATGACATTCATTCACGGTCATTTACACACGGAACTCGTTTGAGTTCGTTCAAAACCTATCATTGGATTTCATCCCTCAGTTCGTCACAATAGTAACTAGATGTTTTATTTGATTAATTGGTCATGATGCATGACTTATTATAGTCTCAGTTCGTAACCGCAATGTCTGGGATCACTTACATTAAGCATACTCCCTTGTAATAAATAAAACTGAGCGTTTCTAGGAAGTGTTTTGTGTCATCTACATCTGCCTTAAACCCTTTAACCCTCGTTAACCGGAGACGAGTTCCAAGCAGGTTAGATTCAAAATATCTAACACCTTTGTTACATAGTTACCCCGAAGTGAAGGAAGATCCATGGATTTCATGTGATAAATGGTTAAATGGAGTGCGTGGAAGAAGCAATACCGATCATATATGTGATTGACTTTACCAATGAATTAACTTAAGACAGCAGGTCACAAAAATGGAACAGTCAACAAACAGTTCGACACGTGCGTACTAGAGGGGTGTCTGTTTGCGCATGTGCGCCCGTTCCTGTGTCATGAAATAACTGGTTTAAACAGAATTTATTTTTTTGTCTTAGAGGGAGCGCGATAAGACAGGTCTTATAACCGCGTCTCACATACAATTATAATTAAAAGTGAATGTCTCATTGTGTAACAAGAATGAATACATACATGTTACTATGCTATATCTAATTAATTGGTGACATTAAATTATACAATTGTACGTATGATACATAATAGTGAGTCTAACAAAAGTGCACATTCACAGTTGAATTCCAGATAACAAACTATCGGAGCATCCTCGGCAGCCCAATGTGGGTACCCCCAACGCTATGAAAACGAAACAGAGTTCAGCACATGAAGATTTCTCCCCGCACAAACCATCATAATTTTCAATTACTTAACTGAACTAGGGACTAGTGTCTCTAGTTCAATATCATAACACAAAAAATCATATTAGTCTATATGTAATAAAACCATCACAAGCTAAATCCTACCTCGTCTCACTTCGTCAAGGCCCACAATTTAAGCCTCCAAGAGTGTAACATTCTAACAATTCCATCTCCAAGCAACGTATTGACGTCATAATCAACTACGTCGCCTATAGGTTGGCGTCTCAGTCTTAATTTACGGAAATATTCCGTCATAAATCCTAGGAAGAGTCCGTCAGGCTGAAATAATTGACCCACGGTGCATGGTCAGAACAATAATAATAATAATAATAATAATAATAATAATAATAATAATAATAATAATAATAATAATAATAATAATAATAATAATCAATGCAAACCAAAACAACACTCACTCTCACACATATCTCCTCTTCTATCTCTTCTCACTCTTATATCAGCTGTTAATATTGCATAACCCCCCCCCCCCCCCGTTCCAAAATGGCGAGACTATACAGTGAAAAACAAAACAACAACAACAACAAAACAGGCCCAAGTGGCCTAATAACTGATTGCCCAGGAGGTCGAAAGACGCTTCGTTAAGCTAGAAGGTACAGTCCCAAACTAGGCCCCTACCCATCTCCATTGCGACACTACACCAAATGCACGCCTGCCGAAACTAATCTGTTTAACTTCAGAATTTTGCCACGGAAGCACTAACGCTTGTTAACATTGAAAATTTACCTCTTAGATATACAAATACGCACTGTCGTGGTGTGAATGGGACCTGCTAGACAGGGACCCGATATACGCCGTTAAGATTCATACCCCCTCCCCCCCTCGTGCCTCTATTTCAATTTCGCAACTTAAAAAATGATATTAATTTATATGGAATGAAATCATCATATGTTAAAATTTATTTCGTTTCATTACATATAGGATCACAGCTTAAGCCTCTAAAAGTATATAATTTAAACAATTTTATTTTCAGTAATTTTGTTGTGAATATGCACCTTTAAGATGTGGTATAAATTTAATAATAGAACTGACTGTATGTTCAGTGCAATGCTGTCATGATATTATAATGTACATGTGGATCTGTTGATTAGTAAATGGATAAATCCGACCTGTCATTCAACTACATGACGTCATGATCAATTATGACACACATAGGCTGATGCCACACTCATAATTGACAAAGCACACTCCGCCATGAAGCTGGAATAGTCTGTCATGTGTACGAATTGTACGTCTTTGGTGCCTTTATTATTTGGTTTAAACGTGATTTATTTGTTCAGATGGAAGCACGATAAGACTTATGCCCGTGTCTCCAATACACATACAGATTATTCACTACTTTTTTACAACAAAATGGCGGCAAATCATAATAGTTTAATTAATTGTAGTCTATTGGTGAGCATACGTGTGCGGATGTTGAGTGTGAGGTGGGGGAGAGTAGGAAGAAAGACCGAGATAGAGAGAGAGGAGGAAAGGGGGGAGAGAGGGTGAGAGATAGAGAGAGAGAGAGCGAGGAATAAGATCAAATGGAAGAATAGCAGAGGTGAGCTCTAGGTGCTGCCTTCGCCCCGACCTGTACGTGTTGGGCTACTGTCCATTTACCCCTTAAACTATAAGTTCGCGAACGGGAAGCTACTGAAAGTGGTTGGTGTTAATTATGTATTGACATACCGTATTACAGATCAGTTTATTCATTTCCAAGTTGGCAGTGTAAGTCCCGTATAGAAGCTGGTTGACCGTAAGATTAGCAAGAGAAATGTTGTTCAAGGCAAGCTGATTTTGGAAAACGACTCTTTGCTCGTTAAAAAGGGCACAATGTAAGAGGTAGTGGTTTGTAGATTCATCATTGTGCCCACAAGAACAACTGGCAGATTCCGACAGAAAGTTGTCAAATAGATGTCGGTTTAAAGAACTACAACCATTTCGGAGCCTTTATTATTTAATAAACATTCTGTTGAATGTCATAGGCAACAACAGTGCCCAGTCAAATTAGGTTCAAAATATTCAACAGCTTACCTGCATAGTTAGCTTGACATTAGGATTCTGGGACTTTATTATTCAAAGTATAGCCATTGATCCCAACACGCGCAAAGCATGGGATGGGCTTAGCGAGAAGTGGGCGGGGCATAGCTTGAAATTGATCCCTATATTGCATCGAATGACTAGCATTCTCCTTCTTTGCACGCTGCAAGATGACTAACAGCACGTTCCATCATAACTTTACGGTAGGTGTGACTGCTTGCCAGAGCAAGAAGCTTATTAGCGCTTATCTTCACGTGTCTTTATACCCATGTGAATAGCCTATGCTTTACTTCTTGTGCGTTTAATGCCAATGTTCTGACATAAACTATTTCATTATATGAATCATGGATACTGTTGAGTGTTTATGTGGTGACAAAATATCAAATTCAATTTAACCCGCCTTGTGTTAACTTAACTCTATAAAGACCAAGACCGCCACAGACGGACTATGCAGTGGTCTTGAAGAACGCCCATTTTTTCATCCAAGAGAATATGATTTTTGAAAATTTACCACTGAAATGACTGGCTCGGTAACCGAGCCAGTCACTCCAGCGGTAAATTTTCAAAAATAGTCTTCTCTCCGCCACAAACAGACTATGTAGTGGTCTTGAGGAACGCCCATCTTTTCATCCAAGAGAATGTTTTTTGAAAATTTACCACCGGAATGACTGGCTCGATAACCGATCCAGTCACTCCAGTGGTACATTTTCAAAAATAGTCTTCTCTCAGCCGGCAAATAGACACTAGCTAAGAAAAACTGGATTTTCTTGACCATTTTCACGCGTGGTCATTTCATGGTCAAGTCGGCCAAAAAACCCAGCACCTGTAGTGGTTTGAGTAATGTCTATTTGCACGACAACAGAAAGTTATTCTTGTAAATTTTATTGTAAAAATTATTATTTTCTTGAAAAATCTTGACCATTAAATGGCTAATTGATATAAGAAGGATTTTGACCGCTTTAAGGCGCTGTTGACACAAGACGGGTTAAGACAGCAACACGGGTAGGCCCTAGGAACATGTTGAGACCAATATGACAGGATGCTGTTACCATCATAGTAAGCAAGAGCTCTCAGAGCCGTTTATCCAGATATTCAACAAACTATGGATTACATTTTATAAATGATTATGGTGTTAGGTATGTGGCTATGTAAATAGGTTCAACGGCTGTTCTTGTCAACGCGGTCATGATCATTAAATAGAGATTTAATACCGTACTACAATAGCCTGTAATGGAAATCAGTCAACATGCTTTTAAAATCTTCAACAACAGGTGTGATATCTTTCTGTAATCGAGTTCTATTTGATTTATTAATAAAAAATTAGCCTTCATAGCCTATATTTTCTTAGGTTATCACTTGGGAACTATGTTATTTTAGAAGATATCATCGTCTGTATATACGCGTGTGTCAGTGGACAGGCTGTTTTATTTTGAATTGCATGGTTTGGTAACATATCTGCATGCCAGCGCGTTGTTGTCGTACTTAGTGGTAATATTTAGTATTATTTATTTTTCCCCTCTTACTTTAAGTAACCAGTCGTAATCTTCACATAGTGCAATGCGGTCTCTGAAACATCGAGTCGATTGGACCATCTGTCTCATTCGGCGCAGCAGATGACGATTATTTAAGATAGACATACGTGGGAGAGGCAATTCCTTTGGCAATTAATCATTAGTGAATAAGTGCTGAAGAAACAAACCATTGAACACGATAATGGCACACACCATAACAGCCGTAACCGTCAATAACTGAGCCGGCGGCTTGCTTTGCTGCCAAAATACACATTCAGGTTTTAAATAATATTTTTAAAACAGTAGAAAATGTTGCCAGAATTAGTTTCAAAATATTCCAAAATACTATTTTTCGTTCTGGAATTCAGGTCCAGAGGATTAATACAACAACACACTTGTACTAAATCACGTGTTTGTCTTTTATTGTTTTGATATTGTAGTGTAAAACTGTCTGTCATGATTGTAGTCTAGCTGGTCTGCTATAAATATTTTCATATATGTTCCTTGAAAAAAATGAAATAAATTTCTGGACATATTTTATAGCAGTTTATATTTTATCAGTCTGTTAGGCATCCATCCATCCATCCATCCAGCCACACACCCACCCACCCACCCACCCACTCACCCACCCACCCACCCATCCATCCATCCATCCATCCATCCATCCATCCATCCATCCATCCATCCATCCATCCATCCACCCACCCATCCATCCATCCATCCATCCATCCATCCATCCATCCACATCCAGCCAACCAGCCAGCCATTCTTAAAAAATTCCTAGCTATCCATCCAACCACACCCATTCATCAACCCCCCACATACACACGCACGCACGACCGCACGCACGCACGCACACACGCACACACGCGCGCACCCACGCACGCACGCACGCATCCATCCATTGGTTGAACGAAATTTGTTTGTAAATTATATACCGTTTACAACCACAATACAAAATGCAATTTTGTAATTGGTTAGATGTAATTTCGGAATGTGTACTTTATCAACAGACGGAGACAGCCCTAATCTATGACGCAGTGCATGTCTTCGCCAAAGCTATGAACGAACTCTCAAATGCACAGAATATTAAACCAGAGCCTCTATCCTGCTCAAAACCTAAAACATGGATCCATGGAAATAGCCTACTCAATTATATGAAACTGGTAAGATACGTTAAATAGTATGTTGACATAATGTATCCCCAGTGAGATCAATTGAAGCCAAATTTCCAACCATTTCAAACGCTGTAATCTCAGCATACAGGCAGGTTCTAAAAGTTATTTTGAAGACAATTTGGCAGCGAACTTCATGTCGAACAATTAAGCTGCAATATTTTCAATATATTATCTTCTCAATTTTCACAGAAAATGTATTTTCTGTACGATCTGTATGGATAAAAGTGACTATATACGCTGTCAGCGTCATTTAATTTGCATAACCTTCTGTGTGTTGAGTAATTAATAGAGGATTCATTCCTAGCGATGGCTCGCTCAGATATAGCTAAGCTCCGCCCACTCACTGACCGTGTTGTGATCGATCGAAACCTGAATTCCCAGAATCCCAACATCAATGTAACTATACATGTAAGCTGTTGAATATTTTGGAACAAATTTTACTGGACGCTATAAGCAGCAACAGCACCCAGTCAAATTAGTTTTAAAATATTCAATAGACTGTTAATTAAATAATAAAGACATACAATTCGTACACGTGATGAGCTATTCACTGTTTATTACGGAGCTAGATGCATCAATCATTACGCACTTTGATTGTGACGTCACCTTACACGTAACGTAATTGACTATGGCGTCATATACTCGAGTGACAGATCACATCCATCAATTAAATTATGTCCCGGTAGATAATCCAAATGAGAGGTATCTCTCGATTATATAAATACTCAATATGATGTACATGTATTATAATATTTAATCTGTTTATACGTTTACTTTGTTATTTTGTGTATATGTTTATGTTTGCCGCCTATAGATTTTTTCTGTATGGAGAGGGCTTTTCTAAGTTTCGAACAACTTGTGCCCAATCCCATTGTAATATATGCAATAAAATATGTTAAAAAAAAGAAGAAGTATCTCTAAGTTGATCTGATTATATTTCTTTAGATGGACTTTACTGGTTTGTCAGGTCGAGTGAAGTTTGATGCAAATGGAATGCGAACTGAATTCTCTATGGACATCGTGGAACTATCAATTAATGGACTGGAAAAGGTAACCTAATTATCTGACATGTTTTGCCCCTTAAAACGTTTTATTTTAGTATGCTTTATTGCTTTGATATTATATAATTAACTCACTTTCTCCACCAACACCCCACCACCTGACAATTCAGGGCGAATTGTTGGGGCCGGGTTCCACAATATGTGCACCTTTTGTTCAAAGAAAAACATCTCATTACTTTTGGGAGTTGTGTATCAAAGGTCTAGACGATTCATTCATCTGCGAAAATATATAACGCACTATGACCTGTCTATAGCAGCATCTGTATATTTGGGCCACAATATGGCGGTTCGATAAGACAGGTGATCTTTTGACCACGTGACTAAGGGTACCACCATATTGTAGCTGCGATATATTTCAAACGGGAGATTGCCTGGTTTAAGAGACCACCAGTTTAATTACCACTATCGCGGTGACGCTACATGTGGAGCTTATGCTTGGTTTGGCCAAACTACAGACGCCACTTTCATGATTTTCCGCTCGACTTGACGGGTTTCAACAACACTAATTGGCGCGTGTGTTTTCATTCGCGTTGTCTTATATTGTAATTAACTAGAAGAACTAATGCAAGACACCTGTGTTACGGAGACGGTGTGATGATTACCTCAGCGTATTCCAATTTACCCGGATTATCTTCAATACGTATTACATCACAATCTGTAAGGGCAATGCTGTGAGCAATGGGGGGGGGGGGTGTGGGGGGGGGGTGCGGGGTGGGGGGGGGGTGCGCGTGCACAATGACGTACGTATATGTACCTGTAGGCATGTGAGAAGATATGAATCATATATTAAGACCGTAAATATCATTGATGGATTTACATCTCATTGTCAATATGACTATTCTTACTGGTGTGGGAAGACACTCCATATTCTCTATACTTACGCAAGGGCCTGCTTTTCACATTATTTGCAAGTCCATGTCTTTATACGACAAGTTATTGACATTGCAAGCGGAATAATTGTTGAATATTTGCTGATATGCTGTATCTACTTGATTGGAAGTTGTTGGTGGCTGCGTTCCGCCATCATTATATTGCATTAGTTTACAAAGGCTTATACTTATGTCGCTTTGACTGATTTGAATTTGAGCTAAGGCAATGGGGGGAAATCCAGTTTTAGCTAGGCCCCGCCCATCTCTATCTAAGCTCCACCCACACTTCGCCCCAGTTGGGATCGATCGATCCTTGAACTCCCTGAGTATCAATTTCCAGAAAACTACAGGCAAGCTGTTGAATATTTTGAAACTAATTTGACTTGGTGCTGTTGCTGCCTATGGCAGCAACAGCGCCCAGTTAAATTAGTTTCAAAATATTCAACAACATGTTTATTAAATAGTAAAGACAGACAATTCGTACAATAGCGCTTAGTACGCTTAGTACGTCATCAATTAAGCCTTGGTGACGAAGTTATCTACATCATTCATGACGTAATTGATTATGACGTCATACTAAACACATCACGTTGTGGATTGTGACGTCATATGATTGATGGATAAACTGGATTCCGCCATAACATTGTGGAAAGAAAGTTTAACCATTTAATGGTCAATGTTGGCCAACAAAATAACAATATCTACTTATCGAATGTCCAATTGTCTGCCAAGAAAGGTCTTTTAGAAGACTTACCACTGAAATGACTGGATCGGTTATCTAGCCAGACATTCTTGTTGTAGCTTGTCACAAACCATCTCTCGGCCTGCAAATGAACATTTCTCGCGACACCCGCAGGTGCCATTTTATCCTACTTGACCGTTAATGGGTTGAACCAATACCTGGTTTCAGTGGAGCTGTTAATGGGTTGAACCAATACCTGGTTTCAGTGGAGCTGTTCTTTCCTCATCGAAAATATACACCACCTTAACCGGGCGGGCGTTAAGTACACAATGGTATACACGCACCGCAATTGAACATTTCCATCTTTCAGATTGGGACTTGGCATTCAGAAACGGGAGCGAACGTCACCAAAGACTACAATGTGATGAAAGCCGAAGTTGCGGATGCCCTAGCAAACAGCACTCTAATTGTCACCGCTGTACTTGTAAGCCGACTAGATCATTTCCAACACAAACGTATTACAGTTCTCATGAATCAATAAGAATAGAAAGACATATTAAAAGAAATCCAGTGACGATTGTCTTTTTCAACGCTACCATTTTATTTTGATATTTTCAGGCAGCTTTATTTAGAATTCAACTGTTCTCACTCTTGAATAATGCTGGTTTTAAACCATTCTCATAACGATAATACGTCAGCATAGTGTGTTGTCAATTTTCAAATCTGTATTTTATCTGATCGGTGTCGATGAATGGGATTAAAAGATCAGCGTTATTCAATTTGTATGCATTTCCAGTGTTCTGTTAAGGTGATCTGATTGGATGTCTGGAGATGGATTTTTTTGGTTTGCTGGTCGAGTGAAATTAACAACGAGAATAATAGAATCTCAAACAGCAGAGGCTACACATATACAAACTAAAATGGCGGCTTAGAAAGAGACTCTCGTCCCTGAATTTTTCTAACGATTTCCTACTAATCTTAGTGCTTCGTGGTTACTTTAATTGAAATGTGTTTAGGGCTTCAATAGTAAAGCCGGACAAAAATGGCTTCTGCAAAGATATTAAGAAATCAAGTAAAGAGAAGACTATTTTAAAATATTTACCACATGAATGACTGGCTGTTGTACGAATTGTATGTCATTACCATTCAATAAACATTCTGTTGAATATTTTGAAATTAATCTGACTGGACGCCTAGGCAGCAACAGCGCCCAATCAAATTAGTTTCAAATATTTAACAGCTTACCTGTATAGTTTTCTGGAAATTGATAGTCAGTGAGTTCAGGGATCGATCGATCCCAACACGAGCAAGGTGTGGGTGGGGCTTAACTAGTGATGGACGGGGCATAGCTAAAGCCGGAAAGGTCCATTAATACTTCGCATTCATGTAAACTTTTCAAGGGTCCCATGTGATATATTCTCTCTGCTTTTGGGAGTCCCATGTGATATATTCTCTCTGCTTTTGGGAGTCCCATGTGATATATTCTCTCTGCTTTTGGGAGTCCCGAGCCATAGGCGACCTTTCTTGACATATGGGATAATGCCCTAAAAAGACACATATGAGATCCACTGGCCACCTCCTACGTTCATTATAGATTTCGAATGCATTCGTCTCGGACAATACAGGTCTGATAGTATTTGTGTGACTA
This sequence comes from Chaetoderma sp. LZ-2023a, assembly GCA_034401795.1. Lineage (NCBI taxonomy): Eukaryota > Metazoa > Mollusca > Caudofoveata > Chaetodermatida > Chaetodermatidae > Chaetoderma > Chaetoderma sp. LZ-2023a. The sequence goes on from CM067374.1 coordinate 67,355,240, forward strand.
TTTCATATTTGCATCTGTTCTAGTGGGGAGTATGCACTATGTACGCGTCTGTTACCATTACTGCGGGAGATAATGTATGGTACGTGTGGCGTGGGCGTGGTCTGGGTTTAACATTACACGTTACATATAGATAAAATGTTGGATCATTTGTTATTTAGCTTGTAGTATATTTAAGACATGTATTGCTAACATCATTACAGTTCAGCTCATAAATGACTGTACATATTTCCAAAACAAAAGCACACCCTAAACATGTTAGTTAGTAAGAAATTTACTGTTCAGTAATTGATTTGGAAGACACTGCTGCAATGTTTACCAATCCAATTATGTTCATAATAATCAAGTTATTTCTGATCTGTTACCTACTTTACATATATACAGGTTACACGCAAAATAAGAATCAGAAAGGGATATAAACAGGTTACACGCAAAATAAGAATCAGAAAGGGATATAATTTATCAATAAAGTTTTGGTGGTATTATTTCACACAGGAGGCGCCATACGTTGTTGAAAAGAAGAACCCTACCGGACCTGATGATTTGTACGACGGCTTCGCTATTGAACTGCTCAAGGCGATTGCTATTAGTCTGAAATTTAATTACACAATTCGTATCAGAGAGGACGGAAAGTTTGGGTCAGAAGGCGAAGATGGCCAATGGAATGGAATGGTTAGAGAGCTAATCGACAAGGTATCGTTATAAACCGCACATACACAGCTTCAAGCTAAATTATTTTCAAACTATTCTACTGGGGATCTTTTCGATTGCCCGAAACCCCAGAAATTTAGAATTCAGACCAGATAGAAAGATTGGCCCCTACTTCATTGCCTGGGTACGTGACCAATCCAGGTATAGCTAGTGGAAGGTGTAAAAACCCAGTAATGTACATTGTATACAGATATTCTTTATATAACACCAAGTGAAATATCTATCAATTTCTAATATTGATCCCGTGTTTAGTTCATGATCAAGCACAATATATGTTATTTCTAAATCCAAACCCCTTTCATATTATAACTAGCAATTTTGCTATAAACTGTTGCTGCCTCCAACTTTCTCAGCAACACTGGTAACGTTTTCTCCTACTGAATCTACTGCAAATTCACCTTTTTACATTGGCGTGAGATAAGAATTAGATCACCGAGGATTTGGCCACAGACTGGGTACCTTTTACTGTGCAACGTATGGCACTCATATTTGCGCAACCGATTCCAATAGCATATTTGAGAAAGATCGACGGATATTGAGTTGTACACTTGCATTCAATGGACCTTTCTAGTTTATCCATCCATCATATGACGTCATAATCAACTACGCGACGTCATAAGTAATAGCGTCATGAGTTATGTAGATAAGTACGTCACGAACGCAGAATTGATGGCGGGCTAAGCGTTGTTGTACGAATTGTATGTCTTTACTATTTAATAAGCATGCTGTTGAATATAGCTAAACTAATTTGACTGGGCGCTGTTGCTGCCATAGGCTGAAAATATTCAGCAGCTTACTGGTATAGTTTTCTGGAAATTGATAGTCAAGGAGTTCAGGGATCGATCCCAAATACGAGCGAGGTGTGGGTGGGTGGGGCTTAGCTAATGATGAGCGGGGCATAGCTAAACCTGGAAAGGTCCATTCAATATAATTTAACAATGCATTTTGTCCTTTGTTACAGCAAGCAGATTTGGCGGTGGCTGGCATGACAATTACATATGACCGAGAAAAGGTGATAGATTTCACGAAGCCATTCCTCTATCTGGGCATAACTATCTTGTACAAGAAACCAGGCAAAACACCTCCTGAATTATTCTCATTTCTGTCGCCATTATCGCTAGAGGTATGGTATGGAACTTTGATTTATATTCTACAATTTTTTCAATTCTTACAATTCTATGTTCTAATATGAGCTCTATTCTACAGTGATCTGTCTTCTATGATGATATATTTTCTACAATGACATATCTTCAATAATTTAATGAACATTCTGTTGAATCGTTTGAAACTAATTTGGCTGGGAGATGTGGTTGCCATAGGCAGCAACAGTTCCCAGTCAAATTAGTTTCAGAATATCCAAAAGTTACCATTAAATTTAAATCCAGAGAATTTAGGTCTCAAGCTCCGAGTTGCTTCCAACAAGCGCAAAGTTGGGCCGAGCTTAGCTGGGAATGAATCCTTTAATCATGCCATGTCTTATCAGTTTCACCCAACAAGTCTCATGTGACATCATGCGTCTGACACGTGACGTCACCTGTTTCACGCCTCTGAGCTACGACTTAGAAAAGTGCTTCATTAATACATGCCATCAATAGCGACTATTTTCTGGTAGAACGCAACAGCCAGGTAGTATATCGCTCTGATCATACTATATATCTTACATATATTCTTTCTCAGGTATGGGTTTACATGCTTGCTTCATACCTGTGTGTCAGCTTCATGTTGTTTGTTCTGGCACGGTTCAGTCCTTATGAATGGTACAACCCGAATCCATGTAACCCGGATAGCGATGTAGTGGAGAATCAGTTTACCATCCTCAACAGTCTTTGGTTCACGGTCGGATCTCTCTTTCAACAAGGTGAGTATTATTATTATTATTATTATTATTATTATTATTATTATTATTATTATTATTATTATTATTATTATTATTATTATTCGTAGTAGTAGTAGTAGCAGCAGCAGCAGCAGCAGCAGCAGCAGCAGCAGCAGCAACAGCAGCAGCAGTAGCAGCAGCAGCAGCAGTGTAGCAGCAGCAGCAGCAGCAGCAGCAGCAGCAGCAGTGTAATACAAAAGTTTAATGTCAGTTGTCTTGAATCCGTCATGAATTCGACAACAGCGATGAATCATAATCACTGTGTCAGAAAGATTTTGGTTTTGATCCCGAGTCTCTTATTAATGTATATACACATTCATTAAAGCGCTTATGCCGTTGGACCAAGAGATGATTTTGCGCAATGGCCATAATAGCAGGCCAAGAGAAGCAATTTTTGAAATATTATTATTGGAAATACCGGCTCGATAACAAGACCAGTTATTCCAGTGGAAATTCTAAAAAATTGTTTATCGTGGCTTGTAAATGGACACTCGTTAATCAGCAATCATTTTCTTGAGAAAGCTGACCATTAAATGTTTAAAGGCTTGCATGGTCGTGTACTTTCCTAATACAGAGGTTTATATCGAAAATAACAGCCCACGTTTTACTATGTTTCAGGATCTGATATTGCCCCGAGGGCTCTGTCCACCCGACTGGTCAGTGGTATTTGGTGGTTTTTCACTCTGATCATGATTTCATCATACACTGCAAATTTGGCAGCTTTTCTCACAGTAGAAAGAATGGTTTCACCTATTACCAGCGCCAGCGATCTTTCCAGACAAATCGACATACAATACGGTTCACTCGCCTCAGGGTCAACACGGAATTTTTTCAAGGTAGGTGATGGTGATTATCCTGGGAATGTTGGCCAACAGTCTTCAGTCAAATTAGTTTCAAAATATTCAACAGCTTACCTGTATAATTTTCCAGAATCTAGATTCAGATTTGAAAGTTTTTAAAGTTAAATCTACCAAAACGCGTAAAAGCGGAGCTTAGCTAGAAATGAACTGGGCAACGCTAGGAAAGGAAACCTCCATTTCAAAAGACATGTCAGATATTTACATCTGTGAATCTGATTATAGAGTACAATTCACCTTTCCAGAGTATTCATCTATCAGCTGACGTCATATGAGGTCATAATCAGCTAAGCGGCCTGTACGATGACGTCATAATCATTATGTCATAAATGATTCTATTTGGCCCGTTTTTAACTCTTAATAGTCCGACACGTTGTAAGAATTGTATGTCTCTACTGTTTAATAAACATGCTGTCGGATATTTTAAAATTAATTTGACTGGGCCCAGTCGAATTAGTTTCAAAATATTCAACCGCTTACCTGCATAGTTTTCTGGAAATTGATTGTCAGGGAGTTCAGAGATCGATCGATCCCAACGCGAGCGAGGTATGAATGGAGCTTAGCTAGAGATGGGCGGGGCATAGCTCAAAATCGAAAGGTCCATAGTGTACACTTAAATACAATAGAATTTAATACGATAAAATACCACGCATCATGGCGCCGCCCCCCCCCCCCCCCTCTCCACCACTTTTCCAACCGAACACAGCAGTGTTAACATGACACCCAGGCAGACATCTTCATTTATAAGATAAGAAAGGCGAAACTGCATAACAGGTGCACGTGATGGTCGAAACTTGGAAATTTGTGGTTCAACGGCTTGTCACACTGAGGCGTCTCATCTTTTGAACAGAAGGGGAAAACTCAGTGATAGCTATCTTAAAGCAAAACGCTCCAGGGAAAAATTAAATGTCTTGATCAGAGAGCACTAATGTTGTGACCGGCCGAAAATGTTCTTTGCTCTTTGATAATCAGGCACTGATCGAGAATGTGCTCAAGATTTCTGCACCACTATTGTTATGAGACACTTGATCATAAGTGAGTTGTAACAAGAGCATATATTCTATGTGTCGTTTTCTGTCTGTAAGATTTAAAGTGTTAACGAGATACTATTGCTTGCTTCTCTTTTACAGAACTCTGGTGACCCGATATTCTCTGCCATGTCAAACTTTATGGAAAATACCAAACCTACAGTATATGTGAACAAGACGCGAGAGGGCGTGAACCGGGTATTGACCGGTAACTACGCGTATCTAGGCGAATCCACAACGATAGACTACGAAGTACAGAGGAATTGCAGCCTTAAGCAAATTGGCGGATTATTAGACTCTAAAGGTTACGGAATCGCCATGCCAAGAAGTAAGTAATTACCAATGACAACAAAAGACCAATAACACGTACAACTAATGGAGGCATCCAATATGTTCCTCAAGTATAAGTATCTGACGTCATGGTCAAATACGCGGCATGTTAGCTGACGTCAAAATCACAATGACGTATAGCTCCGTTACGAAAATCGAAAACGAATTCTATGTTTTTGAGATGAATTTACAATTTAATAAACATTCTGTTTAATAATTTGAAACCAATTTGACTGGGAACTCTTGCCGCCAAAGGACTCACTCACTCGATCCATCAGGCACTCGCTCAGTCACTCACTCAGCCACCTACCCGCCCACACGCTCGCCTGGTCGGTCGCTAGCTCATTCAGTCACTTGATCGCTCGCCCACCCACCCAACAGCCCGTCTGCACGTCCGCCCGCCCACACCACCACCCGCCCGCCAGACCACTAGCCCACCAACCCGCCCGCCAGCCTGTCCGCCCGACCGCCCACCCGCTCGCTCACTCGCTCGATCTCTCCACCCGACCCACATATCTCTTTCACTCTTTCTCTCTGTTAAAGCTGTAAAAAGATGATAATTTCGATACACGACCTCATACTGTTTTAATGTAATCTGCTGTCTTTCATTCTGTATTCATTTCCATTAATTTGAGTTCGATTAGACAAGTTGCGGAGAATTAGACTGATTATAATGGAAAATCCCTGATTAACTGTAAGTTGGTAATACCCAAAGAAACAGCAACCTTCAACCAGATGGCTTTCAATCTAATCAGCATGAATTTACATCTTTTGCAAAATACTGCATATTATCATCAATATAGCATGACTATTGTTAATAACTCTAATAGCGTCCACGCACTTCTCTTGATTCCGCGATGCGGGCATTACAATAATGCCACAGAGGCCCGGAGTAAAAGATTGCAGTAAATTATCTCCAAGAGTTCTAAGACGCGAGAATGATGACATCTTGGGATCCCATCCCTAGCTAAGCCCCCCCCCCCCCCGCACACACACACCTCGCTCGTGTTGGGATCGATCGATCTCTCAACTCCCTGACTATCAATTTCCAGAAAACTATGCTTGTAAACTGTTTAATATTTTGAAACTAATTGGACTGGATGCTAACATTGCTGCCTTAAATAGCAAAGCCATACAATTCGTACAACGGGTACAAGAGGACTATTACTCGTTAAAACGGACTGTTTCGAATCATTCATGACGTCATTATTACGTCAGCATACACGTCACGTAGTTGACTATGACGTCATATGATAGATGGATAAACTTGGAAAGGTCCATTTTCTGTTGGAATGGTCTGAAAATCCCCCCCACCCACAAATCGTGTCTGGGGCAAAATTCAACATCCACCTACTTAACTGTTATCAGTACTTTCTTGAGAGAACATTTTGGTTTAGTTCTGAGAAACAATATGATATGAAACTTGGTGGTCCATCTGCTGTCATAACAAAATGACAGGCTAAACGCATACGCCAGCATATTTCTTACATCACAGTGCCATACCCCCACTGTTGATATATCTGCATTATAAAGTTTCAAGTTTATTCATGCACCCAAACATCACATATGAGAGATAAGCGAAATATGGATAATGCAAGCTGTATAGCTGAGGACAATATTATTATATCTATGGAAATAAGGACAGTACCTTTTGGAGGGACATTTACATTTGACATCCTTATTTGGCAGTTCATTAACACCATTATGTCTTAAAATTTATAACCATCATCTTATATCCGTGCGCATGCCCACATGACAATAAAAATGAGTGGATCCGATTTGTTTCTCAAGTATATGGTGTTATATTAAATACGTCACGTGTTAGCTGACGTCACAATCAAAATGGCTTATAGCTCTGTCATGAAAATCGAAAAGTCCGTCATGAAGTGTACGAATTGTATGTCTTTGATGAATTTACAATTCATAAACACTCCGTTGAATAGTTTGAAACTAATTTGCTTAGGAGCTGTTTCTGCCAATAGACAGCAACAACCACCAGTCAAATTAGTTTCAGAATATTCAACAGCTTACCTGTATAATTACCTTGAAATTGGGATTGTGGGAATTCAGGATTTAGAGTACATAAATGGATTCCAATATGTGTAAAACTGGGTAACGCTTAGCTAGAAATGGGTGGACTATATCTAGAAAGGGATCCCACCATTATATTAAGTGGCCATCTGCTTTACTGACCAGTATTGTCCAGATTTTACAGCAAGCTTTCCAGAGGACCCGAAATGAAGCTTGCAATGCGAGATTCATTTGGGCTCCTCTGCATGGTTATTGCCGCTAACGTCAGTGTCATCAGCTGTTTGGAACACATAAGTTTTCGACAAAGTCCAATTTGCACCTATGAATCAGTCAGATATAACGTAGGCTATACCGATGATGCCGTTATAATATCATATTTGACGTAATCTGGATTATTATATCAGAAAGCTGTAGAATGAATACTTGTATCTTAGCGCACTCGACAGTCGTTCCGTGGAGGATTTCGATCTGTTAATCGACTATCCTACGCCATAACGAAAATACCTCAATGTAGTAGCTCCTACAACAGAGCCGAACAGGTCACAGTAACCGTCTGACATCGATGTTTTAAGATTTACAATTTAATAAACATGTGACATATTTTGAAACTAAATTGAACGAGATCTGTTGCTGTCGCCTCCCAGTCAAAAACTTACAAAATATTCAACAGGTTACCGGGATAATTACATTGAAGTTGGGATTTTGTGAATTCAAGGTTGAAAGTGTTCGAATTGATTCAAGCGGGATTTCAAAGTGGGCGGAACTTAGCTGGACTTGAGCGGGTCTAGACTAACCTGAGTCCTTATATTATATGATGCTAGGTTAAGTGTGCTCTGTCTGTAAACGAGACCATTACAGATATCTTAAAACGAAATTCAAAATGCTATAATCTTTATAACACCCACCCTCATAACGCAGGTTCCTGGGCCAGTACTGGATCAATACAGGGCCAATATAGCCCAGTACTGGCCCGGTACCGGCCCAGAAACCTGCATTTTCACGGAAGATGCAAAGACTTCCCATTATCTAAATGTTTGCGTCATATCTTCACTCTAGATTCTCAATACCGGGAAATCATATCGCAAGAGATACTCAAATTAACAGAGGACCAAATGATTCAAAAGATGTACGATCGTTGGTGGAAAACGAAAAGCGGCTCCAAGTGTAATGTGGAGGGTGAGGGACAGAAGAAAGACGCTAACGAGCTAGGCGTGGCCAATGTCGGCGGTATCTTTGTGGTCCTTCTCGTAGGCTTGGCGTTATCAGTTATCATTGTTATATTGGAGTTCGTCTGGAAAGCGCGCAAAAACGCACGCGAGGACCAGGTGCGCACGGTGAGAGATATGTTTTCTTTTCTCTTTTCAAGCAGTTGCACTAAGAGGTGGCGGACTTTTACCAGGCACATCTAGTACCCGAAGCACAGTGAATATTTTGGTGGAGGTATTTTATGCACAGTAGTACTCAACACATAATGGACATTTCCAGTTTTAGCTATGCTACGCCAATATTTAGCTAAGTTCCAGCCACACCTCGGTCGTGTTGTGATCGATCGATCCGTGAACTCACTGTCTATCAATTTTCAGAAAACTATACATGTAATTTGTTGAATATTTTGAGAATATTTGACTGGTACAGTTGCTGCCAACAACAGCGCCCAGTCAAATAAGTTTCAAAATATTAAACAGCATGATTATTAAATAGTAAACACATAGAATTCATGCAACATGTCGGACTATTAAGCGTTTAAGATGGACTAAATCGCGTCGCTCATGCTGTAATCGATTATGGCGTCATCCTACACGTCATCTAGTTGATTATGACGTCATGTAATGGATGGATAAACTGGAAAGGTCCATTGTATCGGTTCTTGTTTGTTTAACCCTTTAACTCTTCTAGACCAGATACAACAAATTCGTTATGATGCCAGACACATTCTGTTGAATATTTTGAAACTATTTGGACTTGGAACTGAAACAGCTGATCGCAGCAACAGGTCCTAGTCGAATTAGTTTAAAAGTTCAACAGCTTTCCTGTATAATTGTCTTAAAATCAAGACATTAGCATTTAAACAATTACAGTTTTACGAAGCTGGCTAACATTGAATGTTCAGAGAATGTCCTGTTTTCTACTTCCTATTTCGTATAGAATAAGTAAAAAAGTTGTTCACATGTTTCAGATCCTGTCAGCATCAAATCATACACATGGCCGCTATATTGTATACTATATTATGTTTACCACAGTAGCAAGCTTGTATTCAATGGACCTTTCCATCTTTAGCTATGCCCCGCCCATCCTTAGCTACGCTCCGTCCACACCTCGATCGTTTTGGGATTGATCGATCGCTGAACTCCCTGACTATCAATTTCCAGAAAACTATACAGCTAAGCTGTTGAATATTTTGATTATGGCATGTTTATTAAATAGTAGAGACATACAATTCGTACAACGTGTCGGACTATTTAGAGCTAAAGACTGGCCTACTAGAATCATTTATGTCCTAATGATTATAACATCATCCTACACGCAGCTTTGCGGATTATGACGTCATAATAACGTAATTACTCTGGAAATGTCCATAGCATACCGTTCATTAATCCATTACCTATTAATTTTTCTGCCACGAGTGTAATACATGGAACAATCTATCGTTCATGCATTGACGTCATAGGTAATTACGTCACTAGTGAGCTAACCTCGCAATCATTAAGACCTCTAACTCCATCATAAAAATTGGGAGTCCTTCATGAAGTGTACAAATAGTATATCTTTGATGAATTTACAGCTTAATAAATATTCTGTTGAATATTTTGAAATTAATTTGGCTGCACAGATTTACAGGGAACTGGCAGAGTAGTCTTAGGAGAGGACGTAGTTGCGCTGACATATTCTGTACATAGCAAATGTTGACATCAGTGGTACTAACAAAGCATTTCGACTTCTGCAAGATGAGAATCGAAATGGCACCTGCATTTGATAACACCAAGACACTACAAATCCGTCAATTTCTCCATCAAACAGGATGCAATGATGACGCACTGCACTTGGTGTGACTCTGATTGACAAACACAAATTTAAATGTTCACGTCAAATCAACGTTTTCTGCACAGTTTGAAACATCAGGAGGATCACCACAACATGATGGTTTATCACCAGTGCTATTCACTCGCTACCTCGCCGCAGCTCTATCATCTGTTCAAGAACACCCCACAAATCGAACCCTCCTATCTCAATGATAGGTATGCCACTAGGGATGGTGTCTGCAGATGATCTAGCCTATTGGCAAGGAAAATGGTTCGCTTGATACACGACTTCCAATAGCAGCAGAAAAGCTTACAGAGCTCACTGATGTATACCTATCCGACAATACAGAAATGAATGATAAGTGTACTCCACATCGGCGCAAGGAAAGTGGCGGAAGAGCAGAATCTTGGGTCCCATTCTCTGTACTTCCACCGACAGTTGAACTCGCTGCATAATGGGAAACATTGTCTTCCAGTCCTTTTGGAATAGTTTGGTTCTAAAATTTCAATGAATGTCAAGATGCAACTATATAATGCTACATATGTTTCCATAATGTATGAAACTGCAACAGCTGGGCAGGTCCAACACCACGGAACGCCTTTTGAACAGACTTGATGCATGTCACAGACTCACAGCAACATCTACGAGCCATTACAAATTATCACTGGCCACACAGTGTAATATCAGCAGCACACTACAAACTGTGTAACACAGAGCTACTGTCTCTGATGGTGGCGCAACAGCAATGGTCTATATGTTCTTCGAATTCCAGAACATACACCCGCTCAGAAAGCGCTGGAATTTGCAGTAATAGATGCCAATAAGGATCAGGCACGCAAAAGACCTCACAGCATTAACGTAAGAAGTGTTTTTTACGATCAGACCTCAAAGAACGCAATCTGATGATCATGATGATGATGATGATGATGATGATGATGATGATGATGATGATGATGACATCCTACGCCCATTTAGGTTCTATGTTGTCTTGATTGGTCCAAGATTACGTTCTTTGAGCTTGCTCAATAAAAGCTTATGTGATAAATAGAATATCAAACTCATTGCCAGTTCCTATCAAATTATGGTATTTGTTTAGGAAGATCCATGTTGGAACTCGCTAAAGCTCGTTACAAATGAGAGCTTACACTACGTGTATGATAACTTTGATATGAATAAGAACTCATCTACAGGAATGTACAATAATTCTGCTAATATCCACACCATTGCCTGTAGGCATTGGTACGATTCTATCCATCACCGTCGACATATCATGTGGGTGCACCGCAAGAAACAAGACCACCTTTAGAGTACTGCTTTGAAATTTGACTCAATTTCTCGCACGAGGTATGACATTGTGACATGATACCAACTTTTCGCCGCTAAACAATAAAAATATTTAAATCTTAAGGATAAAGTTGTGGCCATATTTGATGTTGAACATTGAATCAATATAATGTTAAACATGACCATACCTTCTCCAGGCACTATCTAACCTCGGTTAAAATGCATACTAAAATATCTGGTACACAGTGTGCACTCAATACTAGCTAGTTATCAGGACTAACTGTTCTTTGCTACTAACTGATCATAGGTATTCTTTTGCTGTGCTGTGTCTATTTTTATAGCCATTAGTAGTGCATTATGTATGACAGGCCTCATATGTCCCATGTTAAATTGGATCACTAGACATACTCGATGTACTACTGACACTTTGGCATTATAAACAATCAGAATGTAGATCATATGGGAACATCCCGCAATGTCCCATATGTCGAAGAAGAATATTCTACGTTAATGACTAAACGTCTCCATATTTCTCCTAAGAAAGCTGTCATGATGTAATATTTAACCAGACAACAAAAAGATTAACCTTATGCTACGGTACAGAAATGCATTGATATGGGAGCATTCTAGTTTGGCTGTATTGTATAGTTTCATAATATTCAACAAGATAGTTATTACATCAAAAGCAATTTGCTGTATCTGTGGAGCCTACACGGCATCATATATTGTACAGGGATACGATGGCCGCCTCCACAGTTCAATATAAGATCGAGGCTAATGAGCAAATAATTGTGATATAAGTAGAGCAATGTGTCAGAAAGTGGAATGATATGGAAGCACAATTACATAAACTCTCAGTGCAATACAACATTTAGTAGTCCTTTACGGATGCCAATGGGAGACCTTTATGACAATCGTGGCCACATACATTTTCTCTTAAGTCTTAACGCTTTATCACGCAAGCTGGTCAACAATTCACCTTTCCAGAGTATCCACCCATCATATGTCGTCATAATGAGCTGCGCGATGTGTAGAATGACATCATAATGAATGACATCATGAATGATGTCGATAAGTACGTCACGAATGCATGTTTGAAGACGGTTTATGCGTGGTTGTACAAATTCTTTGCTTTTACTATTTAATAAATATTCTGTTGAATATTTTGTTTGACTGGGCGCTGTTGCTGCCATAGGCAGCAACAGCGCCCAGTCAAATTAGTTACAAAATATTCAACAGCTTCCCTGTATAGTTTTCAAGAAATTGATAGCTAGGGCATTTTGGGATCGATCAATCCCAACACGGCGAGGTGTGGGTGGAGCTTAGCTGGTGATGGGCGGGGCATAGTTAAAAATGGAAAGGTCCATTACTATTGCAGTGTTCTGGAGAAATGTATATTTACAGGCCAAAAGAGCATTATCATTTTGATAATATACCGCTAGACTTACTGGCTCGATAATCGACCAAGTCAAAAACTACTCTTCTCTTGGGTTGCAAATGAATCGAATGTTTATTGAACGAATTTGCAGGTTAAAGGGTTAAACTGATCAGCTTTCGCATATAAATCTGCTTGACAATGGTTTGGTGGCAATGATTTATGCGTAATATGTGAACGCTTGTCAGATTAAATTAAAAGATGAACTGGTGTTAATTTGTCAACAAATTTGGTCGTAGACAGCTACATACATCTTCCAGCAAAATTGTTGAAAAATTAACACCAGTTCATCTTTTAATTTAATTTGAAAATTAAGAATTTTCCCACCAGAATGGCAAGGGTTAAGGCTTTCCCAACCATCATACCGTGATGGCTTCCCCGTGTGACCATACGTTAAGTGTAGTAACTCTTTGATACTGACACCGTAAACCATAGAATATTGACATCAGAGTGTTAAGGGCTACGTGATGAACTCATCACAAGCTTTCAAATGATCTTTAATATGACTCAAGCAGTGATTGGTAGGGTAACATTCGGGTAAATTTAAGAATATAAATATTAACCATTTTTATTCCGAAATGCAAAACAATGGGTTTCAAATCTTCAAAAGATATTAAATCTCCTATTAGACCAGAAAAGGAGCAATTGTAAGGTGTACCATGGACAAAATGCAACACAAGTTGTGTCAGTATGTTTATGTTGTAGAGTTAGTTGTATATGGCCGGGAAGGTCTGAGAGAGAGAGAGAGAGAGAGAGAGAGAGAGAGGGGGAGGGAGGGAGGGAGGGAGGGAGGGGGGAGGAGGGAGGGAGGGAGGGAGGGAGCGAGGGAGGGAGGGAGGGAGGGAGGGAGGGAGAGAGAGAGAGAGAGAGAGGGAGGGAGAGAGGGAAAGGGGGTTAGAGAGAGGAGGGTGTGGGGAGGTAAGAAAGAAAGAAAGAAAGAGAGAGAGAGAGAGAGAGAGAGAGAGAGAGATCAATTATTTAAATTTTAATAATAAGCACTCTTTCGTTTTGTGCTGATTACGGATTTCCCGATGATGTACACTTCCCCATGTCAGTTACTTCTATATTTATATCGTTTATGTTCTCCTTAATCATTCTCCGTACCCTATTTCTAAAACGACACGCTTATTTGTAGCTTTTCAACGGATACCTATATGCTTTTAAAACTTTCGTTTGAACAGAATAATCAGCATTATACCAGTGTAATCTTGCTGCCCCTTCTTTCGAAATCCGCCTCAGGTAGGCGCATCGTTATACGATTATTGTATTCATTTGCAGCTCATATCAATTTAAAATAAAACAAGAATTAGCTTTCACATATTTTCCCACAAGTAAGAACATCATACATCTGCCGTCTGCTTTGATATGTATTTCGGTTTATTAGAATGTAATTTAGCATAATTCAATGATTGGTGGTTTTCTATGCAAAGGTACTTTATTTTGTGTCTTTATTAGGCTAATATCAACAGTGCTGAATTCCAGAACGTTATTACTAAAAGGGAGCATTGCCATAAACATAGTGCCAGTGACGAAGTCATGGGGCGTGGGGTGGGGTGGGGGTGTGAGTGGTGGGTTGCGGACGGGGGCTCTGTATGTTGGAAACGTCTAAATTTACCCCTCCCCCACAAACCTTGATGAGCCATCACAATCAGCCATGCCAATGTTATCAGAACCACACCCATTCCAGAAATGGAAACGCCGCACAAAGCCAGCATTTTTGCAATATATACATCCTAGTTGCAGAGATATGAAATGTGTAACATTACCTTTCATTATCTGATAAATATTTCCACAATAAGATCCTTGATGCACACACAACCATTTTCGTGCTTCCAGGAAGAGTAATATTGATCTATTTCCACGAGTCACTAATGCACTGTACAATGGATAAATCCACTTTTAGCCATGCCCCTCCCATGCCCCGCTAAACTCCGTCCATGCTTTTCGTGTGTTGGGATCGATTTATATATTTTGAATCCCTGTTTTACCAGAATCAGAAGTGTATGGTAATTATACAGCTAAGCTGTTAAACATATATTCAACAGTATACATATTAAACAGTAAAACTGACTATTCAATGTTTCCGACGGATTTAGATACGGCCTTCACTACGCATTTTGATTACATGTGACGTAACTGATTACGACGTCATATATTTGACTGACTGATTGAATTTATCCAGTATTATAAAATCATGGAGTACGCCTGGCACATTATCATTCTTCATAACCAACCGTTTACAAAATATTAAAATCGGCCCACTCCTTCTCGAGAGGTTCCTGTTTTAGTCAATGATCGACTTTTCAAAATCAAGAAAGGTGCATTCTAAACTACCGAGATGGGATAATAGGCTATGGTATTCACGCCTTGATGGTACCGAGATGGGATAATAAACTATGGTATTCACGCTTTGATGGTACCGAGATGGGATAATAGCCTATGGTATTCACGCTTTGATGGTAGTGAGATGGGATAATAGGCTATGGTATTCACACTTTGATGGGGGATAATAGACGATGGTATTCACGCTTTGATGGTACCGAGATGGGATAATAGACTATGGTATTCACGCTTTGATGGTACCGCGATGGGATAATAGACTATGGTATTTACGCTTTGAAGGTACCGGAATGGGATAATAGCCTATGGTATTCACGCTTTGATGGTAGTGAGATGGGATAATAGGCTATGGTATTCACACTTTGATGGGGGATAATAGACGATGGTATTCACGCTTTGATGGTACCGAGATGGGATAATAGACTATGGTATTCACGCTTTGATGGTACCGCGATGGGATAATAGACTATGGTATTTACGCTTTGAAGGTACCGGAATGGGATAATAGACTAGGGTATTCACGCGTTGATGGTACCGAGATGGTATAATAGGCTATGGTATTCACGCTTTGATGGTACCGAGATGGGATAATAGACTATGGTATTCACGCTTTGATGGTACTGGAATGGGATAATAGGCTATGGTATTCACGCTTTGATGGTACCGAGATGGGACAATAGACTACAGTATTCACGCTTTGATGGTACCGAGATGGGATAATAGGCTATGGTATTCACACTTTGATGGTACAGAGATGGGATAATCGACCATGGTATTCACGCTTTAATGGTACCGAGATGGGATAATAGGCTATGGTATTCACCCTTTGATGGTACCGTGATGGAATAATAGGCTATGGTATTCACGCTTTGATGGTACCGAGATGGGATAATAGGCTATGGTATTCACACTTTGATGGTACAGAGATGGGATAATAGACTATGGTATTCACGCTTTAATGGTACCGAGATGGGATAATAGGCAATGGTATTCACGCTTTGACGGTACCGAGATGGGATAATAGACTATGGTATTCACGCTTTAATGGTACCGAGATGGGATAATAGGCTATGGTATTCACCCTTTGATGGTACCGTGATGGAATAATAGGCTATGGTATTCACGCTTTGATGGTACCGAGATGGGACAATAGACTACGGTATTCACGCTTTGATGGTACCGAGATGGGATAATAGGCTATGGTATTCACACTTTGATGGTACAGAGATGGGATAATAGACTATGGTATTCACGCTTTAATGTTACCGAGATGGGATAATAGGCTATGGTATTCACCCTTTGATGGTACCGTGATGGAATAATAGGCTATGGTATTCACGCTTTGATGGTACCGAGATGGGACAATAGACTACGGTTTTCACGCTTTGATGGTACAGAGATGGGATAATAGACTATGGTATTCACACTTTAATGGTACCGAGATGGGATAATAGGCTATGGTATTCACCATTTGATGGTACCGTGATGGAATAATAGGCTATGGTATTCACGCTTTGATGGTACCGAGATGGGATAATAGGCTATGGTATTCACACTTTGATGGTACAGAGATGGGATAATAGACTATGGTATTCACGCTTTAATGGTACCGAGATGGGATAATAGGCAATGGTATTCACGCTTTGACGGTACCGAGATGGGATAATAGACTATGGTATTCACGCTTTAATGGTACCGAGATGGGATAATAGGCTATGGTATTCACCCTTTGATGGTACCGTGATGGAATAATAGGCTATGGTATTCACGCTTTGATGGTACCGAGATGGGACAATATACTACGGTATTCACGCTTTGATGGTACCGAGATGGGATAATAGGCTATGGTATTCACACTTTTATGGTACAGAGATGGGATAATAGACTATGGTATTCACGCTTTAATGGTACCGAGATGGGATAATAGGCTATGGTATTCACCCTTTGATGGTACCGTGATGGAATAATAGGCTATGGTATTCACGCTTTGATGGTACCGAGATGGGATAATAGGCTATGGTATTCATGCTTTGATGGTACCGAGATGGGATAATAGGCTATGGTATTCACCCTTTGATGGTACCGTGATGGAATAATAGGCTATGGTATTCACGCTTTGATGGTACCGAGATGGGATAATAGGCTATGGTATTCATGCTTTGATGGTACCGAGATGCGATAATAGGCTAGAGTATTCACGCTTTGATGGTACCGAGATGGGATAATAGGCTATGGTATTCACGCTTTGATGGTACCGAGATGGGAAAATAGGCTATGGTATTCACACTTTGATGGTACCGAGATGCGATAATAGACTATGGTATTCACGCTTTGATGGTACCGAGATGAGATAATAGACTATGGTATTCACGCTTTGATGGTACCAAGAGGGGATAATAGGCTATGATTTTCATACTTTGATGGTACCAAGATGGGATAATAGGCTATGGTATTAACGCTTTGATGGTACAGAGATGGGATAATAGGCTATGGTATTCACCCTTTGATGTTACCAAGATGGGATAATAGGCTATGGTATTCCCGCTTTGATGGTACCGAGATGAGATAATAGACTATGGTATGCACGCTTTGATGGTACCGAGATGGGATAATAGGCTATGGTTTTCATACTTTGATGGTACCGAGATGGGATAATAGACTATGGTATTAACGCTTTGATGGTACAGAGATGGGATAATAGGCTATGGTATTCACCCTTTGATGTTACCAAGATGGGATAATAGGCTATGGTATTCACGCTTTGATGGTACCGAGATGAGATAATAGACTATGGTATGCACGCTTTGATGGTACCGAGATGGGATAATAGGCTATGGTTTTCATACTTTGATGGTACCGAGATGGGATAATAGACTATGGTATTAACGCTTTGATGGTACCGAGATGGGATAATAGGCTATGGTATTCATGCTTTGATGTTACCGAGATGGGATAATAGGCTATGGTATTCACGCATTGATGGTACCGAGATGGGATAATAGGTTATGGTATTCACGCTTTGATGGTACAGAGATAGGATAATAGGCTATGGTATTCATGCTTTGACGGTACTGAGATGGGATAATAGGCTATGGTATTCACGCTTTGATGGTACCGAGATGGGATAATAGGCTATGGTATTCACGCTTTGATGGCACCGAGATGGGATAATAGGCTATGATATTAACACTTTGATGGTACCGAGATGGGATAATAGGCTATGGTATTCACGCTTTGATGGCACCGAGATGGGATAATAGGCTATGGTATTCACGCTTTGATGACACCGAGATGGGATAATAGGCTATGATATTCACACTTTGATGGTACCGAAATGGGATAATGGGCTATGGTATTCACGCTTTGATGACACCGAGATGGGATAATAGGCTATGGTATTCACGCTTTGATGGTACCGAGATGGGATAATAGGTTATGGTATTCACGCTTTGATGGTACCGAGATGGGATAATAGGCTATGGTATTAACGCTTTGATGGTACCGAGATGGGATAATAGGCTATGGTATTCACGCTTTGATGACACCGAGATGGGGCAACAGGCTATGGCACTCACGCTTTAATGACACTATCATTACCACGCTTTGCTACAGACCAGACTTAGAGTTGCTTCAGTAAATATGCTCAATTATAATGTACAGAAATAAATAGCACATAATAGCTGACGCGTCCCTCTGATAATGGTGCTGAACTATCGAAAAAGCTAATTTTCCTTTATTATAAATGGCTATGTGTTGCAAAAGCTGAATAGACCAAGCTCATAATGGGGCTCCTAACTGAGACGGAATCTCGAAAATAAAATGAAAAGCAAAATTTCAAAATCTGATAATTTGGCTGATACTTTATTTATTACTGGTAAAATGATGATTTTAAAGCATAGAATTTGAATACTTGTTTTTCCAATGGAAAATAATGAGCAACTGGAATTAGATAAAGTAATATGAATTTACACCCAGCTATTCAGAAATGCATGTACCTTGCTTCCAAGCCAGCTAAAGACCTGAACACACATCTGCTGAGCTGAGCTGAGCTAAGATGAGCTGTGCGAAACGATAAAATTCATGTACAGACTTTGGTATCTGTCTATCCACAAATACACTGAGCTAGGCACCTCAGTGTATTCGTGGACAGACAGATGTCAAAGCATACGCGTTAATTTGATCGTTTTCGCTCAGCTCAGGTTAGCTTAGCTCAGCTCGGTCGATGTTTATTCCGGATGAGTGACGTTAGATTTGAATGCGTGGTTACTTAGGTTTTACTTAGGTGTTGCAGCCTACAAGAACAACATCTTTCTGAGTTCCCTTTTTTATAATAGAAGAATACATATGTAACTATGCCTCACATATTTCTAGGTAAGCAGCGCCCACTTTTTACACGCGGTGAAATCGATTTACATTGTGAATCCTAAATTTCCAAAATCGCAACTTTCATGATAACTATACAGATAAGCCCTAGGCTATTGTGAGACAAGTTTCACCGGGTGCAACCGCACCAAGTCAAATAACTTTGGAAATATTAAACCTGGTTTTTTTTTAAATTGTAAATTTATTAAAGAAAAACTGTATTCGTACACCTGGCGAACCCTTCGAATTTCATGACGGAGAGCTCTACGTCATTCTGACTTTGAACTAAGCTAGATAATTGAGCGACATATCGGATCCCTCCATTAATACGGTTCGCATAAGACATTCAAGTATATGACGTGATAGTTAAATACCTCACGCGTAGGCTGATGTCACAATCACAATGCGCAATGAATGACATAACTAGGTCAGCCACGACCATTGACTAGTCCGTCAGTTGTACGAATTGTGTTTTTACTAATTAATAAACATTCTGTTGAATATTTTGAAACTAATTTGAGTGGTCGCTGATGCTGCCTAACCAACAGTCAATTTAGTTTCAAACGCTTCCCTGTATACCGTATAGTTACTATGAAACTGGAATTCTGGGATTTCAGTGTTCAAAGTATATAAATCGATTCCAACATGCGCAAAGCATGAGCGGAGCTTGGCTAGAGGAAGGCGGGGCATAGTTAACGTGGATTCATCCATTCTACTTACACTTTGTTGCCCAAATGACTTAATGCGCATGTCCTATTTTAGGGCTGCACACCTCACATAGTAACTGTAGCTTTCATTTTATCACCATTTCTGTTGCAGCAATCTATCTGCTCTGAGATGGCTGAAGAATTCCGCTTCGCTATCAGATGTATGGGCTCGGACACCAAACCTGTGAAGCGAAGACACAGACCTGACAACGACAACGGAAACGGAAATGGAATCACAGATAATGGCCACTTGATGCCTCTGACTGGCTTCACCGGGTATTCACCGGCACATGGGGATAAGGAGTTGTACGCGTGATCAAGCACGTTTCTGATGCCCGGATGTACTTAACAAAACAGTCTTTAGAGAACTGCATTCTGGAGAAAGAGACATGCGTGACAGACGATGACAATTTTGATTATACTTCGGCAACATGATGCAACGAACGTCATTAAGTCGAATTATAATAATCAGCGTAGTTTTCAGCGACAGCATGTCGATAGAGTATCTGAATAACATAGATGAGGCTGAATAACGTTACGATACGATACAAGGATTCCATCCATCATTATCAATCGTAACCAGTTCTGGAATGTGATCCAGAATAAGGACGATTTATAAAAATGTGATTCCTCTAAGAACATTGCCGTTATGGATAGATTGTTGCAATAGACAGCAACATTACAACAACCTTAACACACGTGCCATTGTTGCGAACTCATGCGACATGTGTTCAGTAAACCAAACTGGTGCATTCAATAGAGGTTTAGGGCTTATTTGGTCTGTGTGTGTGTGTGGCATTTATATGATGGTAAATGAAGCTGTATAATTCTCCAATGTTAACTCTTTCATGGCGAAGCCGGCTAAAAACCGACCTTTGCAATGGTTTGATGAATGTCTATTTGCAGGCCAAGAGAAGACTATTTTTGAAAATTGACCGCTGGAATGACTGAAGTAACCGATCCAGTCATCCCAGTGGAAACTTTTCACAAATTGTCTTCTCTTCGCGTGCAAATAGACATTTAATAAGAAAATAGTTTGACACTTTTGACCAAATATGGCCATAAAATGGGTAATGGAAACACATAACAAGATGCATAACTGAGGACTGATTATAAGAGAGCGTTTGTGATCTTTACTCTGCTCGCAATATTCTCACACAATAGTGCGTACAATCAGTGAACTCTTAATTAAAAAAAAATATATTGCAATTTAAACAACATTTCTTTGTCAAACTTAAATGGTTATTGTTACAAACCTAATATGATGGTGTTGTTTAAAAAGTATGTGCCCCCCACCCCACCCCGATCCATTGTGCATATGTTGGCTATTGGACTAAGAACAACGTCATTTGTGAAATTATCCCAACATATATGATGCACAGGACAGAGATGAGTTTAAATGATTGACATGAGAGAAATAAGAGGTGTATATTAATTAGTATATTGTGTATATAATAAAATGATGATAATTTATGATCTGATACATAAATAACGATTCAATTGGACACCTGCCTGGTGAGCCAGTCAGAGACTACTAAATACAGTGATCTATATTGATTATGTTTGCCATTCAGTCTCAGAGATATTGTTCTGGTGATTTTCTGAAAGTGCCTTAATCCTTAGGGTCCAAAAACATGAACACACACTTAATGGACAGGTCAGTTTTTAAACCACTGAGGGTGATAACGTTTTGATGGATACCGCAATTGTTGCTTCTGTATTATAGATGTCTATATGTTTCATACCCAGGCCTCAGGAGAGCCGTGTGGCTATGCGCTGAAATCGCACTAGCTCAAGTTGAAGACAATCGTATATAGACAACCCTAATAACCCAGGTTACTGGGCTTGTACTCTACCAATACAGGGTACCAGTACCGACCCTGCAGTCTGCATTATTAGGTAAGATGTTGCATACGGTGGAACTAATTTCGCTGTAAGCTGTAGTGTCCTGTAAAAGTAGGTCCGATGAATTTGTCGTCTTTCGTATGCATTGTTAAATGTGTCTCTAATGGAGACTATACGCGCGACAATTGGATGTTGTCAGAGAAGTTTAACTCCCCGCCTATGGTACCCTGATAACGCGAGTTAACTGGACAAGTGTTGATCCAGCACCGGCCCAGTAACCCGCGTTATCATGATATACACCTTTTGTGATCTTATGATGGTGGTTCCTTATGACGGGTTGTTCTGCGACCACTCATCTTAAAGAAACGCGTTCAAGTGGCTCCACCGGCAGGTGAATGCTATACATCTGGCTGAGTGCGCAGTAGGCTTCAACGCAGAGAGAACTTAACATATTTCATAAAACAAAATAAAACTTACGATGGAATAATTTGAATATAATTGGATTCATCGTGTTCAAAATTGTACTGAATAATACCGCTCCGGTCTTTGTTTTGAGAACACGTTAAGTTATTTATGAGCTGTAGTGCACTGTAGGGTTGACCAGATAAGAGGATTATTAAAGCAGAATATAATAGAACCGCATCAAACTGGTTCACCCCCAAAGACGCGCATTAGGAGAGTGGCCAGGAAAACTGACGCTTATTCAGAGAAAGGTGCTACTACAGCGGGCAGAGATAATGTGTTAATAATACATCATCTTGTGGACGGTTATACCGTATATGAAATTTTGTTGTATATATGCAAATGAGTATATAGGTATTTCATCAACATGTCTGCCTGACGATGTGTGTATGTGTATGTTTGAAACGCTTTGAAATCCAACCAATATATTTAAATCTGTTGTGAATAATAATAATAATAATAATAATAATAATAATAATAATAATAATAATAATAATAATAATAATAATAATAATGTTAACTATCATTGTGTGTGATGTATTTGGAATGGAGCTTTCCAGTTTTAGCTATGCCCCACCCCCATCTCTATCTAAGCTCCATAAACAATTCGCCGTGTTGGGATTGATCGATCCCCGAATACCATAACTATCAATCTCCTGAAAAATATACAGGTCAGCTGTTGAATATTTTGTAACTAATTTAACTTGGTGCTGTTGCTGCATATTGCAGAAACAACGCCCAGTCAAATTATTTTGAAAATATTCAATATAATGTTTATTAAATAGTAAAGACATATAATTCGTACAACAACGCATAGTCCGTCTTCAAATATGCGTTCGTGACGTACTTATCGACGTCATTTATGACGTCATTCATTATGATGTCATTCTATGCGTCGCATAGTTGATTATGACGTCATAGGAAGGGTTAATAAAGTTCTATTTGATGGGTTGTATCACTATGGTGGTGCTAGGTTTAGCTTAGCCAGGTAGGTGGAGACGGATTGATGGATATAGTGTGGTGTGTGGCGGATTGATAGGTCGACTTAGTGAATTGTGCGTGGAATTGGTGGATTGTCATATTTAATGAATTACTTAATGTACTCATGGAATCATCATCATCATCATCACCATCATCATAATCATCATCATCGTCATCGTCATCGCCACGGTCATCGTCATCTTCGTCGCCATCAGCATCACCACGGCCGCCGCCTCTACCACGCCGTCGCCGGCACGACCACCATCACCACCACCATTATCATTTGCCCGACTGCCACTGCCATTGTTAGCCGCAGCTCCCAGCCAATTTCTCTTCAAAGAATATTTAACATATTATTTATCAGCTTATAAATGAGTTTACTTATTAGATTGTTCAGTTTTAAATGTATATGTCTGGAATGGATGGACATGTGGTCCGTAAGAGATGTTCACAAAAAGCATTTTCTCAATCTCACAGCCATGTTTTGTCGCCTCTTTCCATGTTAGTTTGAATCTTTAATCCTTTTTCATGCTCTCATCCCTCATTTCCTCACGACATGCTTGAATGGCGCGAACGATGAAGCGTGCTTGATTTTATGATAATAGTTTTATGGAAAATCGTTTCCAATCACGTTGTTTTCAAAATGCTTTACCGTAAATATTATCAGCGACAATGTGGCATACAATCTGTAAAATTTAATAATAATTCAAATAACTAGATGTACATAGTATTCTAAAAACACTCCCTACTCCTGTAAATAGATATGGCACGTTATTAGCCCTTTATCCATTCCAAAATAGATGTGACAAATTCGCTATGATTTGAGGAACATTCAATTGAATATTTTGAAACTGATTTGGCTGGGTGCTGTTTCTTCCTTCGGAGGAAACAACTTAAAATTCAAATTATTTTCAAAATATTCAACAGCTTTCCTTTAAAGTTGTCTTGGAATAGAAGCACTGGAATTTCAAAAGGTAAAGGGTTAATGGAGCGACTCGTGTGTCGCCGTTATATTAAAAAAAGTTTTTAGATTTGTAAACAGACTGTTTTGGTGGTCATTTAAAAAAAATTGTTATTTCAATTACATTCTCCATTACGTGTCGAACAAATCTAGTTTTTCAACAGGGTAGTTAGTCGATTGTAAATGGCTTTTATTTTTAATATTACATATGGACGTTGCATATTTGTTGTATTGTGTCATTTTACAACCTCTGTTATAAATAGTTTAAATGTCTGTAATACAGCTGGGATTTAATGAAAGGGTCGGCATAGTCACGCACACACACATATATATATATATAGTAATGGCCGCTGTGTTTCGTGGGTGGGTGGAGGGTGGGTAGTTGTTGACAAGAAGTTGTTTATCGACACATTTTCTTAACCCCTTTTGTTTCATCTTAATCTTATAATGGTTAAACCTGCAAAATTGCAGCTGTAGTGCTCTTGAGTGATAGACATTTGCAGGCCAAGAGAAGACAATTTTTGAAACTTTATCACTGGAATGACTGGCTCGGTAACCGAGCCAGCCATTCCAGTGGTACAATTTCAAACATAGTATTCTGTTGTCCTGCACATGCACACTGTCAAAAAATTGGAATTTCTTGAACATTAACCATTTAATGATCAAGCTAAACAAAATGTGTGGCAACAGAAAGTTATTTTTGTAAATTTCTGTGGCAAATTTACACACATTTTCTTCTCTAAATGGACATTTACTGAGTGACAATTGCAATTTTCTTTGAGAAATCTAGAGCTTTAAAGGGTTAAGTGATACAGGTAGCATTTTGAGCGCGTTGAGGCGCTGGTGACACAAGACGGGTTACTGGTTTTTTGAATAAACGGTATGCTTGCTGTTGTCCTAAGGTGAGCTATATGCAGAACTCATTTCATATGAGCTAAGATTATCCTAATAGATGCATTCTTTTACTATGGTCTGTGTAAAGATTTATATTTGTCACATATGTGATTATGCTCACGGTAGAGCAAGCTCTAGATTCATCTTAGGTATTCTCCAGGGTAGTGCCATTTATATTTGTTCATGACGCACGCACGCGCGCACTAAATATTGTTATCGCCGTCACGAATATCGTATGTTGTGCGCTACAGGTGTCTATGCAGGGCTATTCAGAAGACCTTGTATGGAATGTTTCAACAGGAACAAAATAACTATTACTTGCGAAATAACGATAGACTTCTCTTATCCAGATACCGCAACCATCAACTTAAATCTTTCTTCTAGAAAATAGCTCCATTAACAGCCAACTTTGACTTTCGGATGGATACCGGTGGTTGTCGAGTGCGCCGCATTTTGGGAAGGAAATTTGCTCCTATAGCTAACGGCGCATGGTATTGATTCAGGCAATACTGCGATATATTGTTTATATAAATCGTGCCTAATCGATATCTAGTATATACACACATGAAATAGTAGAATGATATCTTGTGGGTGGCATGGCGTGGGTGCCCGGACTCGCACGTACTTACGTACTCACGCGCGCGCGTACGTATGTACTTACGCACGCACGCAAATATGCACGCACGTACGCAAATATGCACGCACGTACGCAAGAATGCGCACGCACGCACGCACGCACGCACGCACGCACGCACGCACGCACGCACGCACGCACGCACGCACGCACGCACGCACGCACGCACGCACGCACGCACGCACGCACGCACGCACGCACGCACGCACGCACGCACGCACGCACGCACGCACGCACGCACGCACGCACGCACGCACGCACGCACGCACGCACGCACGCACGCACGCACGCACGCACGCACGCACGCACGCACGCACGCACACATTGGTAATCGTGTCGATGTAAGCGAGCGTTAGAGATGTTGAATATCGGGACACTAATTTGACTGGAAGCTGTTGCTGCCTGTTTCAGCACCAGTTTTCAGTCAGAGTAATTTCAAAATATTTATCATATCGCCGTAAACCTAGCGTCGTAAACTGATTATTAGTCGAAACCTGATATATAGAAAATTATAAAAATCGTCCACCCCTACCTATATACGCATTGCAGCTCAGAAATCTAATATTTCCAATAGTATGGCATGAATATTTTGAACATAACTAGATTGGAAGACAATAGTGTCTAAGCCAGCAAGCCTTCCAATCTAATTATGTTAAAAATATTTAAAGAAATATTTTTTTCATCATGGTCAAAATTGCACGTCTTAGCTTATTTAAGAGCTGCACAGTACCAAACGCCTTTGAATGTCGCTATTTTATTTTAAAATACAAATGGGTGCAATCAACTGTCGTACATTTAACGTCTTTTGTGTCAACCACGCCTCAAAGTGCTAAAATACTACTTATATCAATTAAGCATTTTAATGGTCAGCACATTTCAAGAAACTTTAATACTAGAAGACGATTTTGTTGTAAATTTACCTCTGAAATTTGTGAGCAGCTTGACCGTTAAAGGAGTAATGGTAAAGAAACTTCAAGTTTTGGCATACCCAGTATCCATTAGCAGGTCAAGAGAAGAGTATTTCTGAAAAATTACCACTAGAATGACTGGCTCGGTTACCGAGCCAGTCATTCCAGTGGTTAATTTTCCAAAATCCCTTCTCTTGACCTCCAAATAGACATGTCTCATGACCACTGCGGAGTTGTCTTGGTCAGTTTGTCCACTAAAAGGTTAAGTTGACACAAGAGGGGTAAGTCCAAAGAGTCAAATTTGAAACAAAACATTTACCATGCAGTGTTCATATATATCTATAAGTAAAAAAATCGTGAATACGTGTACATATATCCCTCCATGTCGCATTGTTGTAATAACCTACGTTGTTTTCTGTTGGATATTCAAACTGTACATATGATGAAATCATTTATTGAAAAATATTCTATTAAATACAAATTTCTTATTCAGATGTACATATTATATATTGTTGTGTAAAATCGTCATCTGCGTGTTCCTCACTGTACTTTACTGCATAATAAACATACGCTATTTTTAAAAGCATTTTAGTTTTTTTTAATAAGAATCTACAAATATACGGTAATAAGGGGGGGGGGGGGTTCGTGAAAGAATTTATTAATCCATTAAAGGAAGACTCACATAATCTTATACTAACCGCTCAAATGATAGAATTTGTCACGCATAATGCATCCATGCCATTTTAGCGTTTTATCATGCCGACAACGAAAGCTCTTCATGCTTTACTATCTAAACGCGGATACATTTCTACATCCTGTGATGACTGTCATGATTTACTTTTCAACCAATCAGAAAAAAACATATTGTGTGTTCCTTGTATATGCTTAGTCATAGAGGTGCCATCTATATTGTGGCACTATGGTATAAATGCAGCTATACAGCTAACGTGTTTAATATTTCGAAACTACTTTGACTGGAAGTTTTGGCTGCCATAGACAGAAACAACTTCCAGACAAATTAATATCAAAGTATTCAACAAGATGATTATTACATAATAAGGGACGTAATGCACTTGCGATCTCTACCTAATGTATAAATGCCATACCAGGCAAGAGGGTAGAGTCACCTACAATTTACCCAAGCTCATCAGCGACACTGACACTCAAATGTCATACAAAGAGGCCCTCGTGGAGCAGATAGCTAACATCGACGTCAGCTTCGATCCATACGAAGCACTAACCAAAATACTGAAATCTATGGAATAATCAGCTACCTGCACTATAAGTGTTCTTAAAAACAGCAGAACTAGGTACACTGACGACCCTCTAGTAGTAAAACTGTCAGCGTTACGGCTGCGCATCTATCAAAGTAGCCAAAGTGAAGACTGCACCAAACTACCCCGGGAGCGCGGTAACCTTCTGCGCCACATTAGCAAACGCTTAAAAGAACTCGTTGTTCAACAATCAGACTACCTAGCAAATGAAATCACTGCCCCGGATAACTGTCACAAAATGTTTTGGGCAGCCCGAGCCCTGAGAGTTACTGACTACACACCACCACTCACTGTACACAACTCTGAAGGACATTTTATCGGGACTGACCAGGGAAAAGCCGAGACGATTCGAGAATGGTTAAAGGAACAGTTCACTGACCATGATGATGAGCCCTTGCACCCGTTCTCAGGAGACCTCAGGCCATTACTAACACCAATTAAAACGGTAGAAGTTGAGAAGGCACTTAAAGCCCTGAAAAATGGACGTGCATCTGGACTTGATGGCATGAGCAATGTACTATTCAAATATGCAAGTGACATTATCTCAAAACCGATGACGCACCTAATCAATTCAGCTTTTATGTACCACCTTCCCATCGACGCTGTAGGCCAAGGCACCCTTATCGCACTACCCAAGCCCAAGAACCCACCTGGGCCCCAGCCAATCTGCGGCCCATTGTGCTCCTTAGCAGCATACGGAAAATCCTATGCAACATTACTCTATGCCGCATCCGAGACAAGATCGATGACTTCACCAGATCATGTCAAAGTGGTTTCAAACGTGGACGCAGCTGCGCAGACATTGTATGGACTCAATACATGCTTGTGGCGGTAGTCATGTCCAAACACTGGGAGTTCCACAAAATGGGCATTGACATGCCACGAGCCTTCAACACAGTTAGACGCTCAAAGATTCTAGATGTGCTATGCCAGGCCAGTTACAATGAAGATGAGTTTCGACTAGTGAGACTACTACTTGCAGACATCAAGCTGAGAGTACGAGTCAAGTCAGTGAAGTCCGTAGAGTTTGTGACATCAATCGGCTCCCCACAGGGAGATGGCCTATCTCCGGTGCTTTTCACCTGTTACCTTGCTCCTGCATTGAAATCTGTGCGGGAAGGTTCCACAAGCCCAACGCCCCACGCCCACTCACACCCTCAGTGTCAATACTGGGTATGCCGCTAGAGATGGAATATGCCGACGATGTGGACTTCATAGACGAGGAAAATTAATCACTTGGCAAACTTCTCCCAATATTTGCAAGCAAATAAAAAATTTAGAATCTCTTTACGAATGAATCCAAAACAGATTTCCCTCACGTATTGCTATCTACAAAGCATGAAACTATAGAAAATGACGATCACTTCGTGGCGGCGAACCATGGAGGAAAAGTAAAATCCTGGGCTCACTGCTTTGCAGTACTACTGACATTGCTGCACGCTGCATCATGGGGAACACAGCTTTCCAGTCCTTCTGGAAGCTATGGATTCGTAGATCAAAGATCTTTTGATAAAAACACTACGGGTATACGATGCAACCTGCGTATCCTTAATGCTGTATAGCTGTAATAGCTAGGCAGCTCCAAAGGCAGCTCTAGACAAACTCGATGCCTGCCACCGCAAACACCTACGCACTATCACTGGATACCGATGGCCAGGCAGCAAAATTTCCAATGATGCGCTATGGAAGATGGCGGCGAACCATGGAGGAAAAGTAAAATCCTGGGCTCACTGCTTTGCAGTACTACTGACATTGCTGCACGCTGCATCATGGGGAACACAACTTTCCAGTCCTTCTGGAAGCTATGGATTCGTAGATCAAAGATCTTTTGATAAAAACACTACGGGTATACGATGCAACCTGCGTATCCTTAATGCTGTATAACTGTAATAGCTAGGCAGCTCCAAAGGCAGCTCTAGACAAACTCGATGCTTGCCACCACAAACCCATACGCACTATCACTGGATACCGATGGCCAGGCAGCATAATTTCCAATGATGCGCTATGCAAGATGTGTAATATGTCGCCGCTGTCTGTAAAAGTCGCCCACCATAGATGGCCCATGTTTTGCCATGGCGAAGGATGCCAGAAGACAGGCAGTACAGAGAGCCCTGGAATTCGCCCTACTCGGAGCCAGCAGATACAAAGCAAGTAGAGGATGTCATTGTATAAACCTGCTAAGCGTGCTACGAGGTGGTCTCAAGAAAGCAGGCCTCTGTAGACTCAAGTCAAGAATGTACCTGAGGAAGCTAAGGATTTCTGCTGAGGACAAGACACATCTTACAGCTGCAATCAGTCCTTCTTCGCTTTTACCCGATGTGTCTTGTCCTCAGCAGAAATCCTTAGCTTCCTCAGGTACATTCTTGACTTGATTCTTGATATATATATATTAAAAGAACAGAAACACCATTCAAATGACAATCCACAAGCCATTGCGAGAATTGTCACGAGATGGAAGTCGAGGTAAATGCATTTTTGTAGACGATCGTACGATATGCAATTTTTGTATGAATCTCAAGATGACTGCTGGAGTATGTTGCTGGTTTAGATATAAAGTCTATATCACAAATTCTGGGCATAGTCAATCGGGAGATCCACGATGTCACTCAAGCATATAACGTCATAATCAATTTTGTCCAATGAATGATGACGTCACAAACAAAATGTCTAATGAATGGCGAATCTTGCTCCGTCATCAAGATTGAACAGTCAGTCAAGTATTCACATTGTATGCCGTTGATGAATTAACAATTTAATAAACAAACTCGAGGGGTCAAAGTTCTAAAACCGATTCAAAGGCCTATAGAAAGTGCGCGCCGCTTGGATAGAATGGAGGAGTCCAACTTCTCAGTCAATCCAACGACGTCATAATCAACTACGTGTAGAATGCCGTCGTAATCAATTGATGACGTACTAAGCTTTGTTGTACGAATTGTATGTCTTTTCTATTTAATAAACGTGCTGTTGAATATTTTGAAACAAATTTAACTGGTTGATGTTGCTGTCATCAGCACCCAGTCAAGTAAATTTCAAAATGTTCAACAGCGTACCTTTATGGTTTTCTGGAAATTTGATATTTAGGGACTTCAGCGATCGATCACATCACGAACGAAGTGTGGGTTAGGCGTAGCTAAGTATGGTATTCCTCCATTAGGCGGGCAATAGATAGAAATCGCTCCCTCCACTTAGACGTGAACAAGTAGATTAATTAGCATACACAACTCTAAATGATGCCTGATCCGGCATGGAAGCCATGACATGGATACGCAGAGTATCATTAATGTAATCATTAACAACCTGAGGACTAACCAGGCTAACTCAGGTTACCGGGCCAGTACGGGGCCCATATCGGACAATATTGACACATCAAGTACTAGTACAGTAACATGTGCTAGAGAATCTAATTCACGCATGTCTGATTTCATTCTCTTCCTCTCCAATTCTGGAGTTACGATTTGCAGAAAAACTTTGTTATCTTAAAATAGCTCTGAAAACTTCCAGACAAATATTGTGGGGGAGGCGGTGGCTTGCCGTAGTGGCTAACCCTCAGGCATACTTAACCGGAGAACAAGGCTGTGCGCTATCTTGCCGTCGTTGGAACACGCGCGCTCGCACGCACTCACGCATACAGTTTCAGTTTTCTTTATTCACCCAGGCCATTTACACAGCATATGGGGTAGACATTATTATTATATATATATATTTATACTATGGCGGTAGTTATTATTATTATTATTATTATTATTATTATTATTATTATTATTATTATTATTATTATTATTATTATTATTATTATTATTATTATTATTATTGTTCAAATGGATAACAATTACATAGTTGCCGACCCCATATTTCCACAACTTTTCTCCGTACCTACGTTATTTAATTGTGACGTCAGCTAGTAAGTCTCAGAGGCTATTTTGATTCATCGTTCTATTGCACGGTTCTCACCCTCCCGTGCTGATCCTTCATACAGAGGAGCTATGCGAGTGACCGCGTTAGTACGATGATTTCGATTGAAATTAAAGTTAAATGATGAGCCAGATGAGGGTTAGCAAAAGTAATCTTGAAACCTATTGAAAAGCGTATTGCAACCCGCTGGCATGGAATTGACCAAACATGATCAGTCCAATGGATAAATGTGATGTGTTATATAAGTATATGATGTCATAATCAGTTACATCACGTGCAGGCTGGCGATACATTCAAAATACGTAATGAATGACGTCTCTATATCTAGGTCCGTCAGCAACAGTGTAGGAATTGTATGTTTTTACTATTTAGTAATCATTATGTTGAATATTTTATGGTTAATTTTACTGGGCACTATTGCTGCCATTGGCAGCAACAGCACCCAGTTAAATCTTTTCAAAATATTCAACAAGCCATCTGTAGGCCTATAGTTACCTTGAAATTGGGATTCAAAGTATATAAATCAATACCAACTTGCGCAAAGCGGGGCGGAGATTAGCTAGAGATGGGCGGGGCTTAGCTAGAAATCGACCACTCTATCGGAACTATGGATTCAAAATTTTGTCATCGCATACCTTCCTTGATCATGCTGGGAAAACTACGTAATCGTTCACCTTTTGCCGCGTCGTATTGCATTACATAACGGAACATTTAAAAACATCGCTCTATCTGCTAATGAGTCTTTTCTGTGAATTGCAATTTGCAATTTTATTGATCGATTACTTTTTACACCATAATTGACCAATGAAATTGCAAAAAAAACCCTCTCAGATGGCAATAAAATAAGCAGCGAATGTTGGGAATGCGCCATATGTGATATATAGGTTGCTTAATTAGAGTAAAGAAATGTTTGAAATAATTCTCCCGCTGTGAGCATAATGTGCATCAAGCTGTGCGCTAAGTGCACATGCACCGGCGGTCCGGAATCCGTATACGATTTTACCAATTACGGCGTTCTCATTTCAAACGCGGAGATATGCACTACGCCGGGGGCAGATAACAATCGCGATAAAAGCCTGATTGTAGTTGAGGCTTTTTGTACATGACACATAAAATAGCCACTGGCCAGTCAGGAAAATGAAATGTAGAAAAGTCTAAACATGAGCTTATTATATTTGCATCACCAACTGGTCCAACACATTCCGTCACCACACCTCTTGTTCGTGAGTGTCTCCAGATCATCAGGCTTTTTAAATACGATACTTAATGGACAGATCCGCTCTATCACTCAATCAATTACGTCACATGTAGGCTGACGTCACAATCAAAATACGTACTAAATGACGTATCTATGTCCGTCATTAACTTTATAGCAGCAACAGCTCCCACTCAAATTAGTTTTAAAATATTCAACATATATTTATACTATACTAAATGCTTTAAAGACATACAATTCGTTCACGCGACGGACTTTTAAAAGTTAATGACGGACATAGATACGTCATTTATTACGTATTTTGATTGTGACGTCAGCCTACATGTGACGTAATTGATTGAGTGATAGAGCGGATCTGTGTGTGTGCGTGCGTGCGTGCGTGCGTGCGTGCGTGCGTGCGTGCGTGCGTGCGTGCGTGCGTGCGTGCGTGCGTGCGTGTGTGTGTGTGGTGCTTAGCTAGAGATGTGCGGGGAATAGCTAAAACTGGATTCTCCATTGCATAGGGGTGAGTCCAAGATTCTGACCTTCCTCCACTTCTCCTCTCGCACGCTAAGTGGGCTTGATCATTCCTTTCTTTTGTGTCGGACAGATTTACACGCGTGAACTAAGTTGTGTTCATTCAGGAACGGGTTTGTGGCTTTGAGCTGTTTTGTAGCTATTGGAAGCAGTTCATCAAGGCGACCATTGTCTTCATCGATGAAATCAACGCCATCTTCATACTCCATCTCCAGTGGCATGTGTAGTTTTGAGATTGGAATCTTCGTTCATGTCGAAGGTTCGTGAACAGATGATACAACTACAGCCAAGTAACAGGTAACGTATACTGCTGCCAAACCATCTTCTTGTGATGGTCCTATTGATGTGTCAAATCCTGCATTAAACGTTGATTTAACGCGAAGATTTAATTTGGTGTTTACCAATGGGTTTTAAACGTTGATTTTACACGAAGAGTTGATTTGGTATCAGGCACAGTTCGTTGTCACCACAATTATATCATGAAGGAATTAAAGAATCTGCTGTCTTTTAATGCTATCGAATGAACGCGACATGTCGATTCCTGTCTTGTAGAGGTCTCATTGCTTTGATAGAAGCACCAATGTCAGCATACATTGTGATACGTCCTCATTTAAAGTCTCTCCGTCAGTATCTTGTACATTTTTCACTTCTATCTCGGATGTGAGATAAGGTCACATTTCACAGAATTGTTTAATGCCGTTCAAGAGCCAAATTGACGTCACGCTGGGAGAGATCCGCTGGGAAAGGTCCGGGCGGTTTCGTTGGTTTTGGAAGTCCAATGAGTGTGTATTCTCTCACAACATTCTATTGGTGTTGTTCAGTGTCACAGGCTCCTTTTCGCTATTCGTCAACGGATTCCGATTGTTTCAAATTTTCACTGGTCATGATGAAGTAACCATCAGAATAAACCTTTCCACTTTATCCACACATCATATGGCGTCATAAACAAATACGCGACGTGTAGAATGACATCATAATGAATGACGTAGATGAGTACATCACGAACGCATATTTCAAAATGGACTATGCGTTGTTGTACGAATTGTATGCCTTTACTATTTAATAAATACCCTGTTGAATATTTTATAACTAATTTTACTGGGCGCTGTTGGTGCCATTAGGCAGCACACGCACCCAGTCAAATTAGTTACAGAATGTTCAACAGCTTACCTGTATAGTTTTCATAAAATTGATAGTCAGGGCATTCGGGGATCGATCAATCCTAATACGGCGAAGTGTGGATGTAACTTAGCTAGTGCTGGGCGGGGCACAGATAAATATGAAAAGGTCTATTATGTACGGTGAATGATTACTGTGGCGTCCTGATTCTTAATACTCTGTCTGCTCTGAACATTTTAACGACAATCATCAGTGGAAATGATCTCGTTTACCAGGTCATCTGTTCATTTGCTGGATTTTGCAAACGTGTATCAATTTGGTGCAGGTCCTTGCTGCGTTTCTTTCTCAGGTCTGTGCAACTTTTGTTTTACTGGTTTGGGATATGCGTATTCTCCATTTTTATGTTGCTCCGATAGAAGATGTTGATAATAATAATAATAATAATAAAAATAATAATAATAATAATAATAGACGGCGTTGACGAGAGAAAATGTCGATAATAGAAGATGTTGATAATAGAAGATGTTGATGGCAGACGATGTTGCCGATAGAAGATGTTGATGAGAGAACATGTTGATGATATACGATTTTGATGATGGAAGATGTTGGTGATAGATGCTGGTGATAGATGCTAGACGATTTTGATGATAGAAAATGATAACAGATCTTGATGACAGAAGATGATAGAAGAATTTGATGATAGAAGATGATAGAAGATTTTAATGATGGGAAGCTGATAGAAAATTTTAATGATGGAAGATGACAGAAAACTTTGATGACAGAAGAATTTGATGATAGAAGATGATAGAAGATTTTGATGATAGAGGATCATAGAAGATTTTAAAGATAGAAGATGGTAGAAGATTGTGATGATAGAAGAACTTGATGGTAGAAGATGATAGAAGAATTTGATGATAGATTTTGATGATAGAAGATGATAGAAGATTTTGATGATGGAAGATGATAGAAGATTTTAATGACGGAAGATGATAGAAGATTTTAATGATGGAAGATGATAGAGGATTTAAATGATGGAAGATGATAGAAGAATTTGATAATAGAAGAATTTGATGATAGAAGATGATAGAAGAATTTGATGATAGAAGATGTTTCTGATAGAAGATGATAGAGGATGTTGATGATAGAAGATTTTGATAATGGAAGATGCTAATGTTAAGAGAAGATCTCGATCTTGATATTACATGTTAGTGATAGAAGCTGTTGGTGTTAGGAGATGGTGATAATGGATGTTAAGTGATAGAAAATGTTGATGTTTGAAGATGTAGATAATGGTTAATGTTGATGATAGTTCATGTTCATGATAGAAGTTGAGCAAACACTTGTAGAAAAAACCTGTCTCTAATGGACACTTCTTGGAACGTTTGATAGTGCTGACTAAAGATGATGCCCACTTAACGTATGTCTGTTGCCATATGAGATGACATTTGGGGCCACACGATGCTGGTTAACTAGGAATGGTGGTCGGAAGAGAACCTCTCTCATAGAATCATCGTCTTGTGGTCCAGAAAGCTCACACACACACACACACATATACATACAGTGTTGACTGTTCATCAACAGGCTTTTGATTATTATTACAAAATCCACAATCATGATCTTGAATAAATCAAACTGACAATTTAGCCAGTGAAGTCTAAACTATTCCAATAGGACAGACCAGATAAGAGAAACACGTTTCGATATCATAAGTTATTTCTTGCCATTTCAAATAAAATTTGATGATTTTGCCGCAAGAAATAACGACGTGCTGTCAAATTGTTCTCAAAATAACCTCCGGATTCAATGTATTCTTGCCTCGTAATGGAGCTAATTTAACGCCACGTATTCGTACATTCCTGGAAGATACATTATAAGTATATATAGTGACTCTTCCATTATCATTAAAAATCTAGCTTCCGACTTATCTTTGAACTATTTTCAATGTTCACAGAAACACGTTTATTGTAATTAAAAGTAATGGCTTTATTTACAAATACAAGAAATATAATGAGAAGATACAGTAATATTACATTTCTACATATGTTTTAAATTATGTGCGTCACCATCAAAATCATTTAGAACAAATTAACAGTTATTGTCTCAAAGAGAGCCAACACAAACTAAAACACAACTATCCTGAACGAGTCCAGCTCGTTACAGATGCGACACAAAATCCATAAATACACCATATATACAATTGTCAAATACATGACCAATCATATAATCAGAAATGTCAGCATGTGGTATGAATTATTATGCACAAATAATGAAAATCTGAGTTATCCTGGCGATAAAGAGGAACACAAACGAACATTTGCCGTAGGTAAAAATCTTTCAATAAACCACTTAATTGAATCTGTTTAGAATGAAAAACCATTACTAAATTGAAGTGTTCCCATATACGAAGTGGTGATAGATTAACTCCGCCTGTGTCAACTTAACCATATGATGGTAAAATCGGGAAAATGACAGTTGCAGTGCTCTTGAGTGATGCATATTTGCAGGCCAAAAGAAGACCATTTTAGAAAATATTTTGTGGTAAAATTTCCAAAATAGTCTTCTCTTGGCCTGTACATCATCACAGTTAATGAAAAAAAGTAGTATTTACTTGAATATTAGCCATTTATTGATCAAGCTGAACAGAACATGTGGCAACATAAAGTTATTTTTGTAAATTTCTGTGGCAAATTTACACACATTGTCTTCTCAAAATGGAAATTTACTCAGTGAGAATTGCAATTTTTTAAAGATATCTAGAGCTTTAAAGGTTAATAGATATAGGTAACATTTTGCGGCGCTCTTGACACAAGCGGGGTTAAGTTATCTTTATCTCAGAGACAGCGGTATGTCATAGTACGATATGATTCAGTGATTATAAAAATTACATTATGTTTAAATAGTTAGTGTGTGAAGCAGGAGATGCATATGCAACACACTGATGAATTCAAATATCATGGATGTTCAATTAGAACACAATGTTGCTCAAAGATGTTGCAATATTAATATTAATATATACACCGTCGATAAGAAACATTGTTTTCAAATGAACGTCTGCCACCGTGGCACATGTTTCCATAAGAATCCTTCACATACAAATAAAACGTATTTATGCTTATTAAAAAATCCTTTATTCCTGACACATTTCACCTATCAGAACTAATCCTATATCGGTAAATAATCACAGGTGTTCCATATCAATCGAACCACAGATTAGATAAAACGTACATATTCTCATCTATTATAGACTTATGAATTGTGAAATTGACGGTATGAACTTTGGTCCCATTGGTCAGTATTCACATGAATAATAATAATAATAATAATAATAATAATAATAATAATAATAATAATAATAATAAATGTCTATGGCTTCAAAAAAGTTGTATCCATGTCAAAATATTGATAATTGTAGGGTAAATTGGAGTTGTGTTTTGGATGGCATGCATCAGCTTCTCTGGTAACTGCTCTTAAGGTATCTAATAAAATCAAAGAAATCTCCAGATATGAAGACAGTTTCCGAATTTGTGAATGTATTATTTCTAAGTATAAAGTTGCATCCAAATTTATCAAACGGTTTAGCAACTTGCTGCTTATTCTCACATCACATGCTTGAGTGCCAGCTTCTAATAGACTAAACCAGCTTTGCTTAGGACACTGTGACGAAACCCATTCATATCATGTGGACTATGTTTATATTTTTCATATGGCGTCACGTCTCAAACAAATTGTTCAACCAATCATATAAGTCGGTCAGGTGACTCAAATCGTCATAGAAATCTATGAAACAAGATCACCAATGTATGAAAACTAAGTCCCACTGGCCTAATTTTTAAGAAACATACATAATAAATTGTTATTTTTAGAAATATGTTTTCATCAAAATCAGACAGATAGTTTTAAAAGGGGCATATGCACAGCAAAATAGGTGAACATAAATTAGTTTAAATTATGTACTTTTAGAGCAACCTTTGCTAATTTGTGCACCTCAATATAATGAAGCAAAATAAATCTTATCATATGATGATTTATTTCCGTACAAATTATTATTATTTCTAAATCACGAAGTTGAATTAGGGACTCGTGTCTCTAATTCAATTTCACAACTTAGCAAATTATATTAATTTATACATAATGAGATCATCATATGCTAAGATCTATTTCGCTTTATTACATCCAGCCCCAAAATTTAAGCCTGTAAAAGTATACAATTCTAACAATTTTATTTTCAAGCATCTTGCTATGTATATGCTGTGTATATGCACATTTAAGTCCGACATAGTGTGTTTATGCTCACACCTCATACAATAGGTTACATTGACATTAATGACATGTTCCATTCAAATCAGATATCTGATAGATACGTGTCCAAATTTCCAAAGATGATTCAAAATAGTTTACAAGTGACTTAAATCTTCCTGCTAGGTGAATAATTTTCATTATATAAATAAAATAAAATTAGGTTCAATTCGGTATGCCTGCACCAATTGGTGTATCATATACAAAATAAGTTATACGTTCTATGTATGATTGCACATGTTAATCTCGTTCACATACCAACCCCACCACACCCACTCGCCTCCCCCTCTCTCTCTCCCTCTCCCTCTCCGTTTCCGTCTCCGTCTCCGTCTCTCTCTCTCTCTCTCTCTCTCTCTCTCTCTCTCGCTCTCTCTCTCTCTCAGCCGTCTCTACTTTCCTCTACCCACCTAATATTTCCACTTCAACCCTATCTCCCCCATTACCCCCCCCCCCACCCACCTCACCCCCTCAGCCTCGCATTCCATCGCTATCCACCAATCACATCTCTCTCCCACCTACACAGGCCTCTCGGATCCTGCTGGGTCACACACACACACACACACGCACGCACGCACGCACGCACGCACGCACGCACGCACGCACGCACGCACGCACGCACGCACGCACGCACGCACGCATGCACGCACACACATTTTGATGCACAATTTTATATCACGTGAGAGAGATATATTGAAGAATATCTAGCATATTAGGCTGGGCCATTCACCAAAATGATATCATTGTTAGAGATATGATCAAATAGACACAGATCATGCACACCCTTCCTACATGACACAAAGCAATTTAGGAGGAAAGTGTGTTTGCAGTGAATGTGTTAAAGTCAAGAATTGTAAGAATGGACCTTTGCAGTTTATCCATCCATCATGTTACGTCATAAGCAACTACGTAACCTGTAGGATGATGTTATAATCAATGACGTCATGAATGACGTAGATAAGTACATCACGAACGCATAATTGGTGACTGACTAAGAGTTGTTGTACGAATTGTTTGTCTTTACTATTTAATAAAGGCATAGACACCAAAAAAACCCTAGTCAAATTAGTTTACAAATATTCAACAGTTTGCTTGTATAGGTTACTGGAAATCGATAGTCAGGGCGTTTGGGGGATCGATCGACCCCAACACGAGTGAGGTCTGGGTGGAGCTTAGCTAGAGATGGTCGGGGAATAGCTAAAACTGGATAGGTCCATTGTTGACAGCTATTTCATTTACTTATGACAGTATCAGATCCATTTTAATTACAATATTTACAATTTGTACAAATCTAAAACAAATTAATAAGGATGTTTAAAAATAACAAATATTTAAAATACATTTGCTCCATATGCAAGCATGAAAAGGAAAGTCACATAAATTTCTTGCATTTAAAATGGCGAATGTTACTCTTACCTATACGAATGCGCGTTCATAAGCAGGCCTGTAATGGAGAGGCAAATCAATGCATTACATCACTAAAATGAATCCAACATTACACGACATGAATAATTAATAAGGAGAATATAATATTATTCTAATTAAAACACGTATACACCACACACATTGTGCATCAGTAATTATGAATGTAGACATTTGCTCGTCACCGAATGTTTTCATTATTTGATAATAGAGTCTATGTAATTACAATACATAAAGCGGTAGATACCATTGATGTAGAACAATAGAGGAATATAATCTGTCAGTCATGTATATGACGTCATAATCAAATACGGTATAGATAGGTTGACTTCACAGATAAAATACACCATGAATGGCGAATCTAAGTCCATCAGGAATTATGAATAGTCCGTATGTCTTTACTACCTAATAAACATTTATGCTGAATATTATGAAACTAAGTTAACTGGACGGTGTTGCTGCCTAGCGCTCAGTCAAATTAGCTTCCACATATTCAACAGCTTACCTGTATAGCTTTTAGTTCTTAAGCAAAAACATTTTCAATTTTGGTTTGTTCATCCCCATTTTCCACACTCACTGATGTTTATACATTTTTTCCATTCCAGTATACGGAGATTTCTTGGCTAACAAGGTTGTTTGAGATGGGTAAGTGTGATAACAAATCACGCTGACAAGAAATATAGATACCTGATCTGATCTGTCACTCAAACATCTGGCGTCATAATCAAATAGTCACATGCCAGCTGACGTCACAGTGAGTATGACGCAGTTCCGTCGGAAAATCAAAAAGTTCATCACGAAAGTGTACGAAGTGTATGTCTTTGATGAATTTAGCATTTAATAAACATTCTGTTGAATATCTTGAAACTAAATTCTCATAGTCAGCGACAGCTCCAAGTTAAATTAGTTTCAAGAATTCACCAGCTTAACTGTATAGTTGCCTTGAATTTACATGCTGTAGTTCAGTTTGGGAATGGACCTTTCCGGTTTTAGCTATGCCCAGCCCATCTCTATCTAGGCTCCACCCACATCTCGTCCGTGTTGGGATCGAGCGATCTCTGAACTCCCTGACTATCAATTTCCAGAAAACTATACAGATAAGCTGTTAAATATTTTGAAACTAATTTGACTGGACACTGTTGCTATAGAGGGATCCATTCCTAGACATTTCCTTCCATTTCTAGTAATTTTGAAAGGTAGCTGTTGTTGCATAGGCATCAACAGCTCCCCGTCAAATTAGTTTGAAAATATTCAACAAAAAAGCTATTGTTAATTAGCTTTCAAACTTGGCTTTTCCGGTTCAAAGGCTAAATGTCAACGATCACTGTGTATAGAGATGATTCGAACTCATACTAACATCACCAAGACTGGCATGGGTAGCATTCCATTATGGGTAAGCTCAAGATGCCCATAACATATTTGGGGAAAAAAAAAGAAAATTGATGCAAATTTGGTAGTTGCTGCAATTTGAAAATGCCTACACGTGTAGACAGACTACCGTATGCGCAAAAGATATAGAATTGTAGAATGAATAATATTGTCCATTTGTAAATCCTGTTGATAAAAGGTTTTGCGCCATAATAACAACTTACACTAATACCACATTAAAACCATCAATAATCAGCATGTGAAATGAAAGTAAGCAATGGAAAGGTGAAGATTTATTTATGCTTCATCAACAATATTATAAATAAATTATATCAGTGTTATCCTCAATGTCTGGAGCGAGTAGAGAGAATAAAAGGAAAACGATAATACTTCGATGATATCATAATGATTATCATTTATACAACCATGAATATGATGTAACGATGCGACAATGGACCTGCCCATTTTAGCTATGCCCCGTCCATCCCTAGCTAAGCTCCACACACACCTCGCTCGTGTTGGGATCGATCGGTCTCTGAACTCCCTGACTATCAATGTCCAGAAAACTATACAGGTAAGCTATTGAATATTTTGGAACTAATTTGACTGGGTGCTATTGCTGCCTATGACAACAACAGCATCCAGACAAATTCGTTTCAAAATATTCAACACCATGTTGATTAAATAGTGGAGACATACAATTCGTACAAAGTGTCGGACTATTAAGAGTTAAAGTCGGGCCAAATATAATCATTTATGACGTAATGATTATGACGTCCTCCTACACGCCACTTAGCTGATTATGACGTCATATGACGATAGATGAATACTCTGGAAAGGTGAATTGCCAAGCCAATAGCACGAGGACACAATATTGTTATTAATATATCACGCTACAAGCACAATACCTAACTACGATAGACAAATTTAAATACACCAATAACAATAAAAATCTTTTTAATATGATAATTTTATATTTTCTTAAACATTTCATTTACATGACATACAGTCATATAATACACTGCATCTAGGAGTTCTGAGAAAATGTGGGACTCTGATGAAATCTCTGGAGCATTTACATTGACCTAAGGCACAATATTAACTTTAGATTCTTATCCATCAAACTAGCAACATAGAAAGAACATGTTCATATATGATATATTATATGTATTTGCTCAGCATGCATCATGTATATGAGTATGGAATACAGAAATCCGTTTCTAGCGACGCCCCGCCCATTTCTAGACCAGCATCGCTCATGCTTTTCCCGTGTTTGGATCAACCGAACCCTGAATTCCAGGAGTCCCAAGATCACTGTAAGCTGTTGAATCTGTTGAACTTAATTTGTCTGTGTGCTGTTGCTACATATGGCAGCGCCTATCAGATTAGTTTCAGAATTTTCATCATAATGTTTATAAAATAATAACTCCATTAACGGCATACAATTCGTACACTTGATGGACTATTCCAGATTCATGATGGAGTATTTCTATCAATTATTATTGTGACGTCAGCATACAAGTGACGTAATCGACTATGACGTCATATACTACATTCATCCATTGTTACTGTTATTTGCAAATTAATTCATACACCGCATCACAATGAGTCGGTTTAGATGACCAAAATACATGCATTTGAATTCCTGTATTCGCCATCAATCCAACATCCAGCTAAGAATATAATGTTTAAACTATAGTTTTCACTAGATTTAAGGGGTTTCATTTCAAAGAGAAATGTGGCGATTGTTTTATTTCGCCCATGTCTAACTCATGTGGCGGATACATTGATTGCACGAGTGCGTTGCCATATTTATAGATATTTATGGCATACAAAAACAATGGCCTGTGTATCAGAAGGTTACACAACTGTTAACTGTGATGATTCCATTTTTTAAATATAAATATCATCAGAT
The DNA here is from genome assembly GCA_034401795.1 of Chaetoderma sp. LZ-2023a. Lineage (NCBI taxonomy): Eukaryota > Metazoa > Mollusca > Caudofoveata > Chaetodermatida > Chaetodermatidae > Chaetoderma > Chaetoderma sp. LZ-2023a. The sequence continues at coordinate 67,398,939 of CM067374.1, forward strand.
ATTAGCCATACAGGCTAGTTTCAGGTGGTACACATGTAACTAGCCTGTGTGACGAATATCTGATGATATTTATATTTAAAAAATGGAATCATATGGTCTCTATGCAGTCACTAGAATTACCAATTGAGCTAACTGTTCTATTACTCAAGAATCTGCCGTCATATTCAAGTACATTTCATGCTAGTTGATATCACAATCAGCTATGTCACATAAATCGAGATACCATCATGAAAATGTATGAATTGAATGTCTTTCATGAATTTGCAATTTAATATAACATGCTGCTGAATATTTTGAAATAATTTGAATGGGAGATGTTTCAGTCATATGCATCAACAGCTTCAGTCAAATTACTTTGAATATATTCGACAGCTTGACTGTATAGCTACCATAAAATATAGATTTTCGCAAAACAGATTCCACAGTTTCAAATCTATCCCAACATGCCCGAGAAGTATATGGATCTTAGCTAGGAATGGATTCGTATATCCGGGGAAATATGTAAAGTAGCATGATATATCTATGCATCTATTGAATATGGTGCCATTATTGATATAGGCATGGTGCCATTAATGATACAGACTGGTGCCATTATTAATATATGCATGATGCCATTATTGATACAGACATGGTGGCATTATTGATATACGCATGGTGCCATTATTGATGCAGTCATGGTGGCATTATTGATATATGCATGGTGCCATTATTGATGCAGTCATGAAGGCATTATTGATATATGCATGGTGCCATTATTGACACATGCATTGCGCCATTATTGATACAGCCACGGTGCCATCATTTATACAGCCAAGATGCCATTGTTGATAGTCATGGTAGCATTATTGACACATGCCTGGTGCCATTATTGATACAGCTATGGTGACATTATTGATACAGTCATGGCAGCAGTATTGATATATGCATGGTGCCATTATTGATAAACTCATGGTGTCATTATTGACACATGCATGGTGGCATTATTGATACAGCTATGGTGGCATTATTGATATAACCATGGTGCCATTATTGATACAGACATGGTTCCATTATTGATATATGCATGGGGCATTATTGATAGAGCTATGGTGGCATTATTGATATATGCATGGTGCCATCATTGATATATGCATGGTGCCATTTTTCATACATGCATGGGGACATTACTGATAATGGCATGGTGGAATTATTGATACAGCCATGGTGGAATTATTGATACAGGCATGGTGGCATTATTGATACATGCATGGTGGCATTATTGATATGTGCATGGTGTCATTATTGATACAGGTAGTGTGTCATTATTGATATAGGCATGATGCCATTATTGATAAAGGCATGGTGCCATCCATATACTCCCTTAGTTATCCTTATATATGTAAACACCGAGTTTTTAAAGGAACTTAACAGTGTTCAAATAAAATAAGTTAAAATATCGATGCTACCGCATAGCATGATAATAAACAATGATGTAATTTTAAAAGTAAATGAAATGAAAATAATTTAGTACGAAAATATTGCAATGTTAATACTCATGTATCCACCAATGATGATGATTAAATGCATAACTCACCGGCAAGGGCTTGCCAATCATTCCAAAATTACTCAATAATGTTTTTAAAAAACTACAATCTTAAATCTGCATTCTTGGTAATACAAGGGCGAAGATGAGAAAGGGGCTTGGTGGTCGGCTTAAACCCAACCAACCCGCAATCTGTGTGAAAATCACATTCAGATTCTATCTGAGAGCATCTAAACTTCAAGGTGGTCTACTCATTTTATTACTTTAATCCTCCAATACTTGTCTAGTCCCTTGTAATAACAGTAGATGGATGAGCAGACCACTTAGCTTCTGGCCATACATCACATTACAGTACTAGCCTATCAAATGACAACTACAATGCCATTAACTAACAATAATGAATTCAGGGATATTGACAATATCACAATGATGACCTTTGACCATGAAGTCAAGATGCGTCTTTGAGACGCCATGTGTAACACCATGATCACGTTTGGGTTGACAATCAGATAAAAACGTAGTTGTACTCACAGTACACACTCTTTCCTTATGAAGGAGTGACTTTGGCACTAACTAGTGAAATGGGGGTCAGATATTATGTCAATTGACCGTATCTGATCACGGGCAGGTCATTTCAGCCAAAAAGGAAAACTAGGAGCTTTTTACTCAAGAATTAACAGACGAGAGTAATATGTTACCAAAGGATGGCGTTGATCCGATTGAAAACTGTAGGCATAGTCACAGTGCATAGATTCTTAATGCAGATTCACATACACTTCCTATGCACCTTGTTTGATCGTGGAAAAGTGGGTAAATTGAAAGTCCCTGCGCAAATCAAAATTCTGTTGAACAGTACACAATGGATGAATGCAGATTTAGCTATGGACGCCCATTTCTAGTTAAGCTCCACTGGTGCTTTGCCAGTGTTGGGATCGATCGAATCCTGAATTCCATGACTCCCATTTCTAGAAAATTTTATAGGTAAGCAGTTGAATATTTCGGAACTAATTTGCTGGGTGCTGTAACATTGTCCATTCGTGTTAGTTTCAAACTATTTAACACAATGGTAATTAAGTAGCAAAGACATACAATTCGAACACATGACGGACATTTAACGGTTCATAACAGACATGGCTACGTCATTCATTACGCATGTTGATTGTGACGTCAGCCTACATGTGACGTAATTCATTATGACATCATATACTTGATTGACAGATTGGTGATCAAGCCTGACGTTTATCGAATCAAAACTGTTGGAGGGGGTGATCCAAAGAAAGAAGAAGAAAGATACAATAATCTTTCATTTGCACGCGGATTATTTATAATTTCGTCGTTTGTTGGTGGGGTTTGTGGTTAAGGAGTTAGGTCGAGAAAAGGGGTGGTCAACAATATAGGAAATGACTGTAACTAAAAGGAAGAATGTAATTTTTGAAAATAAGGCAAAACTGTGATACGTGATAGATCAACAATTTCTCAACCCAATAATAAAAAGAGAGACAGGAGTAAACAATACACATCATATCATGTCTGTATCTACAACGTATGACATGCCAATGGTCCTTTTCAGTTTTAGCTATTCCCCAACCATCACTAGTTAAGCTCCACCCTCACTTCGCCGTGTTGGGATTGATCGATTCCCGAATGCCCTGACTATTAATGTCCTGAAAACTATACAGCTAAGCTGTTGAATATTTTGTAACTAATTTGACCGGGTGCTGTTGCTGCATATGGCTGCAACAGCGCATAGTCAAATTAGTTTCAAAATATTCAACAGGTTATTTATTAATAGTAAAACATAGAATTCGTACAGCAACGGATAGTCCGTCTTCAACTATGCCTTCGTGGTGTACTTATCTACGTCATTCATGATGCCATTGATTGTGATGTCATTCTAAACGTCACGTAGTTGATTATACGATGGATGGATACAGTGGAAAGGTACATTCTATCAAACACTAGTACGCAGACTATACAGCCTTCAGTGTTCAGTGACAACTATTCAAAACTTTTTATTAAATCCTCAAACTATTGTATTCTGTTGTTTTCGGATTCAGTTGTTCATAGCGTATGTAGCCTGGAAAAAAGCCGTTTAGTACGTTCAAATGATTCTGAAACGGCCTCCCTATGGACCACGGCACTGGTGTAGCAATATTAACCATTTAATACTTGAAAGTTAAGTGTTATAATCTCAAGACAGCTATACATGACAGTTGTTGTATATTTTGAAACTAATTTGACTGGAACCAGCAACAGAGCTAAGCGAAATTATTTTCAGATTGTTCAACAAAATGGTCAGCATAAATAATTTATTCGTTTCTGACTAAACGGATGAAATATGAATTCTATTGTGTGAAATATGAAGTCTTCGGTAAACCTAATCAAATGCGTTCAATGGAGGAATCCAGTTTTAGCAATGCCACGCCCATCTTTACCTAAGCTCCGCCCACACTTCGCCCATGTTGGGATCGATCGATCGATCGCCTCGTGAACTCCCTGACTACCAATTTACAGAAAACTACACAGGTCAGCTGTTGAATATTTTGAAAATAATGTTTTTGACTGGACGGTGTTGCTGCTTCATACAACACTGCTTAGTCCGTCATCAATTAAGCGTTCGTGACGATTTGATTATGACGTCATCATGCACGGCACGTAGCTGATTATGACGTCATATGATTAACTGAGAAACTGGATTCCTAAATTACATAATAACCATATCATCTATGCATTGGAAAATACACGATACACAATCATACTGTACAGGCGTGTAAATATCATTCTTATTTTTACTCATTAGATTGGCTGACAATACTAAATATATGTTAACGGGGAAAAGTACAATGTCTTTGGAACTTTTATTTGGTCAGTAACCGTGGAGAGCCAGTGCATTTTGCCGTATAGAACATGTAATCGTCGTTTCCTACCAGTGCATCTTGCCATATGCAACATGTAATGGCCGTTACCTACAGTGCTTCTTGCCGTATGCAACATGCAATGGCCGTTACCTACAACCCGTTTAAAGCGAAATCATCATTATTATATATCATGGGTCACTAATAGACGACGTCATGTGTTCGACACTCCGTATTATATGGCTTCTCTCGAGAAGAGAGACTCTTCTTTATGAGATTCCGCAGAGAAATAACATCAATGATAACGTGTTCTGAACAGTCATTATATATGACACTATCTGGCTATTTCAATACGTTAACATACACAATATATCACCTATCCACGCGGTATCGTAACCCAGTACGAAGAACGTAATTCAACCTCCTATGAATAATATAATGATAAGTTTACAACTAATCTCCGCCCACGCTTTGCCCGTATTGGGATCGACCGAGCTTTGAATTCTCAGAAACTCAATACCACGATAATTATATAAGTAACCTGTTGAATATTTTGAATCCAATTGGACTGGGGCTGTTATTGCCTATGTCAACAACAACGTCCATTTAAATTAGTTTCAAAATATTCAACAGAATGTTTATTAAATAGTTAAGACATACAATTCGTCCACTTGATGAACTATCCAATATTCATACAAACCTAGATGTGTCATTCATAACACATTTTGATTGTGACGTCAGCCGACCTGTGATGCAATTCATTATGACTTCATATACTTGAGTGACAAATCGGATCTCTTTATTCGAAAACATCCAAAGCAACTATCCTTTATTTCTCGAATGGCGATACGTTATACTGGTTCCTCGCTAACGTATTGGACCAGTACCGGCCAAGTAACCTGCATTATCATGATTAATTTCGTGAAAACAATCATGTTATCATATGTTTATGACATCAAACAGAACCGCATATGGCAATGTCATGTTCTAAATTAATCTGGTATCACAGTAGAAATCATGATGCATTAGAACATCATATAGGTTTTTCAACATTCTTGGTCACTGTATTCCACATGCGAAAATTCGCGCCCTCGAACTGCATCTGGCGGCTTATAGTCATATTCAAATACTTTATTTTTCTTTGAGTTTCTTACGTCACGGAGCTGAATAGTCCCATTAGGTGAATCCATTGCATATGCTTGACTATCGTGCTCATGGACATGTGAGCGGCGCGATTTGCACTTGGAACACGTCCTCTTAAACCGAGGTTTCTTTGTCGAACCGTGACAGCGAATTGCGAAGCGTAATTCTTCTGCCATCTCGGCACAAATTGGTTGCTAAAAGAAGATAAGATAAGAAAGATAAGAATTGTACCATAGGTTAAGCCCTCTTGTGTCAACAGCGCATTAAAGTGCTCAAAATACTACTTATTTCAATTAACCATTCAATTGTCAGTACCTTTCAGGGAAATTTTGATTTTTGCAGCCAAAAAGGGTAATTTTGTAAATTTATATGGAAAATTAAAAAAAAAATTGATTTCTGTTACCCTTCAAATGGACACTCATCAAAAGTGTAATGGTCAAGAAAATTCAAATTTCTGTTTAGCCAGTGGCCAATCGCAGACCAAGAAGAGTATTTTTTTAAATTTACCACTGAATGACTGGCTCGGTTACCGAGCCAGTCATTTCAGTGGTGAATTTTCAAACATATTTTTCTCTTAGCCTGCAATGGACATTTCTCCAGATCACTGCAGAGGTAGTTTTACCCACTTGACCATTAAGTTGACACACTAAGGCTTATTTTTATTTAGCTTCATAACTTTAACAACCTCAGATCACGATTCAGGCTTGGTAATTTCACGAGAAATATTAATCTTTCCCAGGGCAGTGGGAAATACTGGGAAATGCTGGGAAATACCGGGAAATATTGTGAAATATAATGAAATACTGGGAAATACTCAGACATCAGGTTGTAAGTTTAAATATGTAGCCTTATAGTTATTTATCAAGCTTAAGAAAACACTGCCAGGCATTAGTAAATATGACCACCATGTATATAAAATGAAATATGTTATATTACTGTTGGTGTGTTGGTGGACAAATAAACTAGCGGATCTGACAAATGCATAATTTGCCACCCTCTACATAGTGTGAATGATTTGAGTGGGTGGGGATAAGAAAAATGGTCTAATTACTAAAGCAGCACTACACCAGCAAAACTGCGCATACACTGAAATAGCATTACCATCTTGATAAGGTATGAATGGATATTTGCCACTAAATCACATTCTATATGTTTAGATTAATAGCCCTTTCCAGTTTAGCTATGCCCCGCCCACCTCTAGCTAAGCTCCACCCACACTTCGCTGTGTTGGGATTGGTCGACCGCCGAATGCCCTAACTATCAATTCCCTGAAAACTATGCAGGTAAGTGGATGAATATTTTGTAACTAATTTGACTGGGTGCTGTTGCTGCCTATGGCCGCAACAACGCCGAGTCAAATTATTTTCAAAATATTAAACAGGATATTTATTAAACAGTAAAAACATACATTTCGTACAACAGCACATGGTCCGTCTTCAAATATGCGTTCGTGACGTACTTTCTACGCCATTCATGACGTCATAATGGCGTTAATGATTGCTATGTCATTCTACACGTCACGTAGTTGATTATGACGTCATATTATAGATGAATACTGTGGAAAGGGCCATTACCTAACTAATATGTAAAACTATTGTGTACACAGGCTTTGACCCCTGTCAAAACATGGAATGTAAACTTACTTTTGAGGTCATTAATCATTGCCCTCAACTTGCTTAAATAACTAATGACAGTGATTATAGTCAATCAATTGGATATCATTATCTCCAGCAGTGAGATCAATGTTGAAAGAACACTTTTCATTCTAAAGTTGCAGAAAGATAATATTAATTGCTATTTAAATCTTACATCTGTAGCATGTTTTGAAAACAATTTTATAGTTATTGTTTCCTATCAGTCATATTGTAGCATATATTATAACACAGATTACATAATAATGGTATATAGAATGAAATGGGTGAGTCGTCTCAATCATTTAACCACCAATCGACATTTACAGTTTTAGCTATGCCCCGCCCATCTCTAGCTAAGCTCCACCCACACCTCGCTCGTGTTGGGATCGATCGATCTCTGAACTCCCTGACCATCAGCTTCTAGAGAACTATGCAGGTAAGCTGTTGAATATTTGATACTAATTTGACCGTGTGCTGTTGCTGCCTATGGCAGCATGTTTATTAAATAGTAGAGACAGAGACAGAGACAGAATTCTTACAACGTGTCCGACTATTAAGACTTATAAACGGGCCTAATAGAATCATTATTACGTAATGATTATGACGTCATCCTACACGCCTCTTAGCTGATTATGACGTCATATGACGTCAGCTTGATAGATATATACTCTGGAAAGGTGAACTACACAGCTTCCTCTCCTTCCATTGTGGGATGATTATCAAACATATATATGTGCTGAGTGTGACAGGCGCATCAACCAGCATTTAGTTTGCTCAGATTTCTATGTAACGGTAATAAGGACACGGTCTAGATACTGATTCAGCAGCGTGATGCTGTCAGATCCAAAGGTCTGAATGATCTGAGCTCTGCAGCTCGCTTCATTATATACCATCTGGACCAGTGTTCACGTGACCGCGTCTCACGTGATCAAATTTACAAAATATTGATGGTTTTGGCGGTGTTTGCCGATTTTGGTGGCAAGTGGAGCTAAGTATGGTTTTGAAAGATTTTGGCGGGTTTGGCCATTTTGGAGGGTTGTCAAATTGGTCCTTGGCGGTTTTTGGTGGTTTGGGGGTCAGGATGGGACTTGGCAATTTGGCAGTTTTTGTGATATTGGGGTCAGGGTGGTCCTTGCCAGTTTTGATGGTTTGAGGGGTTGGTGCTTTTGGCCCAACATCGTTTGACTGGAAGTTGTTGTTGTAGCCTCTAGTCAAATTGGTTAATAATATTTAACTGCCCCTATGCAGCATGGATATAGTTATAGATGACACGTTGATGCTAAATTGCACATTTGCTAACATACTTCACATTGTATTATATGGCTTTCTATATTAGCCCCTCTGATTAATATATAACCGATTTTTATTTTAAAATTTACCATTTCTGATGAGTATTACCCATTTATTGGAGTATTTCCCTGTATTTCCGCGTATTTCACGCTTTCTGGCATATTTCCTGTGGTGGCATTTGTTAGTATTCCCCACTCGGTATTTCCCGCGCTAGGAAATTGAGGCCAAGTAGAGATAGATAGATAGATAGATAGATAGATAGATAGATAGAAAGATAGATAGATAGATGATGGATAGATGATAGATAGATGCTAGATAGATAGATGATAGATAGATGGATGATAGATAGATGGATGATAGATGGATGATAGATAGATAGATGATAGATAGATGAGAGATAGATGATAGATAGATAGATGATAGATGATAGATAGATAGATGATAGATATATGGATGATAGATAGATGCGAGATAGATGATAGATGGATAGATGATAGATAGATAGATGATAGATAGATGGATGATAAAATATGGATGATAGATAGATGGATGATAGACAGATGGATGATAGAGAGATGGATGATAGATATATGGATGATAGATAGATGGATAATAGATAGATGGATGATAGATAGATGGATGGTAGATAGAGGGATGGTAGATAGATAGATGGATGATAGATAGATGAATGATAGATGGATGATAGATAGATAGATGATAGATAGATGAGAGATAGATGATAGATAGATGGATGATAGATGATAGATAGATAGATGATAGATAGATGGATGATAAAAGATGGATGATAGATAGATGGATGATAGATATATGGATGAGAGATATATGGATGATAGATAGATGGATGATAAAAGATGGATGATAGATAGATGGATGATAGATAGATGGATGATAGATAGATGGATGATAGATGGATGGATGATAGATAGATAGATGATAGATAGATGGATGATAGATATATGGATGATAGATAGATGGAGGATAGATAGATGGATGATAGATAGATGGATGATAGATAGATGGAGGATAGATAGATGGATGATAGATAGATGATAGATAGATGGGCGATAGATGGATGGACGATAACTAGATGGACGATAGATAGATGGACGATAGATAGATTGACGATAGATATATGGACAATGGATAGATGGACGATAGCTAGATGGATGATAGATAGATGGATGATAGATGGATGATGGATAGATGGATGGTAGATAGATGGATGATAGATAGATGGGCGATAGATAGATGGATGATAGATAGATGGATGATAGATAGATGGATGATAGATAGATGGATGATAGATAGATGATAGATAGATGGATGATAGATAGATGGACGATAGATAGATGGATGAAGATAGATGGATGATAAATAGATAGACGGTAGATAGATGGACGATAGATAGATGTACGAACTATAGATGGATGATAGATAGAGGGATGATAGATAGATGATGAGTATTACCCATTTATAGGAGTATTTCCCTATATTTCCCCACATTTCACACATTTTGGCCTATTTCCTGTGGCGGCATATATTAGTATTTCCAACCCGGTATTTCCCGCGCTAGGAAATTGAGGCCAGGTAGAGATAGATAGATGATAGATAGATGAAAGATAGATGATAGATAGAGGATAGATAGATGATAGATAGATGATAGATAGATGATAGATAGATAGATGATAGATAGATGGATGATAGATGGATGATAGATAGATAGATGATAGATAGATGAGAGATATATGATAGATAGATAGATGAAAGATGATAGATAGATAGATGATAGATAGATGGATGATAGATAAATGAGAGATAGATGATAGATAGATAGATGATAGATGATAGATAGATAGATGATAGATAGATGGATGATAGATAGATGGATGACAGATAGAGGATAGATAGATAGATGATAGATAGATGGATGATAAAATATGGATGATAGATAGATGGATGATAGATAGATGAATGATAGATGGATGATAGATAGACAGATGATAGATGGATGAGGGATAGATGAGAGATAGATGGATGATAGATGATAGATAGATAGATGATAGATAGATGGATGATAAAAGATGGATGATAGATAGATGGATGATAGACAGATGGATGATAGATAGATGGATAATAGATATATGGATGATAGATATATGGATGAGAGATAGATGGATGATAAAAGATGGATGATAGATAGATGGATGATAGATAGATGGATGATAGATAGATGGATGATAGATGGATGGATGATAGATAGATGGATGATAGATAGATGGATGATAGATATATGGATGATAGATAGATGGATGATAGATAGATGGATGATAGATAGATGGATGATAGATAGATGAAGGATAGATAGATAGACAATAGATAGATTGACGATAGATAGATGGATGATAGATAGATGGACGATAGCTAGATGGATGATAGATAGATGGATAATAGATGGATGATGGATAGATGGATGATAGATAGATGGATGATAGATGGATGGATGATAGATAGATAGATGATAGATAGATGGATGATAGATATATGGATGATAGATAGATGGATGATAGATAGATGGATGATAGATAGATGGATGATAGATAGATGGAGGATAGATAGATGGATGATAGATAGATGATAGATAGATGGGCGATAGATAGATGGACGATAACTAGATGGACGATAGATAGATGGACGATAGATAGATTGACGATAGATATATGGACGATGGATAGATGGACGATAGCTAGATGGATGATAGATAGATGGATGATAGATGGATGATGGATAGAAGGATGGTAGATAGATGGATGATAGATAGATGGGCGATAGATAGATGGATGATAGATAGATGGATGATAGATAGATGGATGATAGATAGATGGATGATAGATAGATGATAGATAGATGGATGATAGATTGATGGACGATAGATAGATGGATGAAGATAGATGGATGATAAATAGATAGACGATAGATAGATGGATGATAGATAGATGGACGAACTATAGATGGATGATAGATAGATGGATGATAGATAGATGGATGATAGATAGAGGGATGATAGATAGATGATGAGTATTACCCATTTATAGGAGTATTTCCCTATATTTCCCCGCATTTCACACATTTTGGCCTATTTCCTGTGGCGGCATATATTAGTATTTCCAACCCGGTATTTCCCGCGCTAGGAAATTGAGGCCAGGTAGAGATAGATAGATGATAGATAGATGATAGATAGATAGATGATAGATAGATAGATGGATGATAGATGGATGATAGATAGATAGATGATAGATAGATGAGAGATATATGATAGATAGATAGATGAAAGATGATAGATAGATAGATGATAGATAGATGGATGATAGATAAATGAGAGATAGATGATAGATAGATAGATGATAGATGATAGATAGATAGATGATAGATAGATGGATGATAGATAGATGGATGACAGATAGATGATAGATAGATAGATGATAGATAGATGGATGATAAAATATGGATGATAGATAGATGGATGATAGACAGATGGATGATAGATAGATGGATGATAGATATATGGATGATAGATAGATGGATAATAGATAGATGGATGCTAGATAGAGGGATGATAGATAGATAGATGGATGATAGATAGATGAATGATAGATGGATGATAGATAGACAGATGATAGATAGATGAGGGATAGATGAGAGATAGATGGATGATAGATGATAGATAGATAGATGATAGATAGATGGATGATAAAAGATGGATGATAGATGGATGGATGATAGACAGATGGATGATAGATAGATGGATAATAGATATATGGATGATAGATATATGGATGATAGATAGATGGATGATAAAAGATGGATGATAGATAGATGGATGATAGATAGATGGATGATAGATAGATGGATGATAGATGGATGGATGATAGATAGATGGATGATAGATAGATGGATGATAGATATATGGATGATAGATAGATGGATGATAGATAGATGGATGATAGATAGATGGATGATAGATAGATGGAGGATAGATAGATAGACAATAGATAGATTGACGATAGATAGATGGATGATAGATAGATGGACGATAGCTAGATGGATGATAGATAGATGGATGATAGATGGATGATGGATAGATGGATGATAGATGGATGATGGATAGATGGATGGTAGATAGATGGATGATAGATAGATGGGCGATAGATAGATGGATGATAGATAGATGGATGATGGATAGATGGATGATAGATAGATGGATGATGGATAGATGGATGATAGATAGATGGATGATAGATAGAGAGATGATAAATAGATGGATGATAGCTAGATGGACGACAGATAGATGGATGATAGATAGAGGGATGATAGATAGATGGATAATAGATAGATGGACGATAGCTAGATGGATGATAGATAGATGGATGATAGATAGATGGATGATAGATAGATAGATGATAGCTAGATAGATAATAAATAGATGGGTGATAGATAGATGGATGATAGATTGATGGATAATAGATAGATGGACAATAAATAAAGGATGATAGATAGATATATGATAGATAGATGAAAGATAGATGGATGGATGATAGCTAGATGATAGATAGATGGATGATAGATATATGGATGATAGATAAATGGATAATAGATAGATGGATGATAGGTAGATGGATGATAGATAGGTTGATGATAGATAATTGGATGATAGATAGATAGATGATAGATAGAGGGATGATAGATAGATGGACGATAGATAGATGGATGATAGATAGATGGATGATAGATAGATGGATGATAGATAGATAGACGATAGCTGGATAGATAATAAATAGATGGGTGATAGATAGATGGATGATAGATAGATGGATAATAGATAGATGGACAATAAATAAAGGATGATAGATAGATATATGATAGATAGATGAAAGATAGATGGATGGATGATAGATAGATGATAGATAGATGGATGATAGATATATGGATGATAGATATATGGATGATAGATAAATGGATAATAGATAGATGGATGATAGATAGGTTGATGATAGATAATTGGATGATAAATAGATAGATGATAGATAGATGGATGATAGATAGATGGATTATAGATGGATGGATACTAGATAGATGGATGATAGATAGATGGATGATAGATAGATAGATAGATGGATGATAGATAGATAGATGGATGATAGATAGATGATGTGTATTACCCATTTATAGAAGTATTTGCCTGTATTTCCCCATATTTCACGCTTTCTGGCATATTTCCTGTGGCGCCATTTATTAGTATTTTCCACCCAGTATTTCCCGCGCTACGAAATTGAGGTCAGGTAGAGAAAGATAGATAGATAGATAGATGATAGATAGATGATAGATAGATAGATGATAGACAGATAGATGATAGATAGATGGATGATAGATAGATAGATAGATGAACGATAGATGATAGATAGATGGATGATAGATAGATGGATGATAGATGGATGGATGATAGATAGATGATAGATAGATGGATGATAGATAGATTGATGATAGATAGATTGCTGATAGATAGAGAGATGATAAATAGATGGATGATAGATAGATGTATGATAGATAGATGGATAATAGATAGATGGACGATAGATAGATGGATGATAGATAGATGGATGATAGATAGATGGATGATAGATAGATAGATGGATGATAGATATATGGATGATAGATAGCTAGATGATGGATAGATAGATGATAAATAGATGGATGATAGATAGACAGATGATAGATAGATGGATAATAGATAGATGGACGATAGATAGATGGGTGATAGATAGATGGATGATAGATAGATGGATGATAGATAGATGGATGATAGATAGATAGATGATAGATAGATGATAGATAGATGATAGATAGATGATAGATAGATGATAGATAGATGATAGATAGATGATAGATAGTTGATAGATAGATGAATGATAGATAGATGGATGGATGATAGATAGATGATAGATAGATGGATGATAGGTAGATGGATCATAGATAAATGGATAATAGATAGATGGACGATAGATAGATGGATGATAGATAGATTGATGATAGATAGATGGATGATAGATAGATAGATTGATAGATGATAAATAGATGGATGATGGATAGATGGATGATAGATAGATGGATAATAGATAGATGGACGACAGATAGATGGATGGCATATAGATGGATGATAGGTAGATGGATGATAGATAGATATATGATAGATAGATGGATGATAGATAGATGGATGATAGATAGATAGATAGATAGATGATAGATAGATAGATAGATAGATAGATAGATAGATGATAGATAGATAGATATATGATAGATGAGAGATGGGTAGATGAAAGATGGATAGATGGATAGATGGATGATAGATAGATGGATGATAGATAGATGTATGATAGATTGATGAATTATAGATAGATAGATGATAGATAGATACATGATCGATGATGATAGATAGCTGACAGATATATAGATGATAGCTAGATGGATGATAGATAGATGGATGATAGATAGATGGATGACAGATAGATGGATGATGGATAGATGGATGATAGATAGATAAATTATAGATATATGATAGATAGATGATAGATAGATACATGATCGACGATAGATAGATAGATGACAGATATATAGATGATAGCTAGATGGATGATAGCTAGATGGATGATAGATAGATAGATGATAGATGGATAGATGATAGATATATGGATGAGAGATAAATGGATGATAGATGGATGAATGATTGATAGATGATAGATAGATGGATGATAGATAGATTGATGATAGATAGATGGACGATAGATAGATGGATGATAGGTAGATGGATAATCGATAAATGGAGGATCGATAGATGGACGATAGATGGATGGACGGTAGATAGATAGATGGACGATAGATAGATGGACAGTAGATAGATGGACGATAGATAGATGGACAATAGAAAGATGGATGATAGATAGATGGCCGATAGTTAGATGGACGATAGATAGATGGCGATAGATAGATGGACGAAAGATAGATGGATGATAGATAGATGGATGATAGATAGATGGATGGTAGATAGATGGATGATAGATGGATGGATGATAGATAGATGGATGATAGATAGATGGATGATAGATTGATGGGTGATAGATAGATGGATGATAGATAGATTGATGATAGATAGATGGATGATAGATAGATGGATGATAGGTAGATGGATAATAGATAAATGGAGGATAGATAGATGGATGATAGATAGATGGACGGTAGATAGATAGATGGACGATAGATAGATGGATGATAGATAGATGGACAGTAGATAGATGGACGATAGATAGATGGACAATAGATAGATGGATGATAGATAGATGGCCGATAGATAGATGGACGATAGATAGATGGCGATAGATAGATGGACGAAAGATAGATGGATGATAGATAGATGGATGATAGATAGATGGATGGTAGATAGATGGATGATAGATGGATGGCTGATAGATAGATGGATGATAGATAGATGGATGATAGATAGATAGATGATAGATAGATGGATGATAGATAGATGGATGACAGATAGATGATAGATAGATAGATGATAGATAGATGGATGATAAAATATGGATGATAGATAGATGGATGATAGACAGATGGATGATAGATAGATGGATGATAGATATATGGATGATAGATAGATGGATAATAGATAGATGGATGCTAGATAGAGGGATGATAGATAGATAGATGGATGATAGATAGATGAATGATAGATGGATGATAGATAGACAGATGATAGATAGATGAGGGATAAATGAGAGATAGATGGATGATAGATGATAGATAGATAGATGATAGATAGATGGATGATAAAAGATGGATGATAGATGGATGGATGATAGACAGATGGATGATAGATAGATGGATAATAGATATATGGATGATAGATATATGGATGATAGATAGATGGATGATAAAAGATGGATGATAGATAGATGGATGATAGATAGATGGATGATAGATAGATGGATGATAGATGGATGGATGATAGATAGATGGATGATAGATAGATGGATGATAGATATATGGATGATAGATAGATGGATGATAGATAGATGGATGATAGATAGATGGATGATAGATAGATGGAGGATAGATAGATAGACAATAGATAGATTGACGATAGATAGATGGATGATAGATAGATGGACGATAGCTAGATGGATGATAGATAGATGGATGATAGATGGATGATGGATAGATGGATGATAGATGGATGATGGATAGATGGATGGTAGATAGATGGATGATAGATAGATGGGCGATAGATAGATGGATGATAGATAGAGGGATGATGGATAGATGGATGATAGATAGATGGATGATGGATAGATGGATGATAGATAGATGGATGATAGATAGAGAGAAGATAAATAGATGGATGATAGATAGATGGACGACAGATAGATGGATGATAGATAGAGGGATGATAGATAGATGGATAATAGATAGATGGACGATAGCTAGATGGATGATAGATAGATGGATGATAGATAGATGGATGATAGATAGATGGATGATAGATAGATAGATGATAGCTAGATAGATAATAAATAGATGGGTGATAGATAGATGGATGATAGATTGATGGATAATAGATAGATGGACAATAAATAAAGGATGATAGATAGATATATGATAGATAGATGAAAGATAGATGGATGGATGATAGCTAGATGATAGATAGATGGATGATAGATATATGGATGATAGATAAATGGATAATAGATAGATGGATGATAGGTAGATGGATGATAGATAGGTTGATGATAGATAATTGGATGATAGATAGATAGATGATAGATAGAGGGATGATAGATAGATGGACGATAGATAGATGGATGATAGATAGATGGATGATAGATAGATGGATGATAGATAGATAGACGATAGCTGGATAGATAATAAATAGATGGGTGATAGATAGATGGATGATAGATAGATGGATAATAGATAGATGGACAATAAATAAAGGATGATAGATAGATATATGATAGATAGATGAAAGATAGATGGATGGATGATAGATAGATGATAGATAGATGGATGATAGATATATGGATGATAGATACATGGATAATAGATAGATGGATGATAGATAGGTTGATGATAGATAATTGGATGATAAATAGATAGATGATAGATAGATGGATGATAGATAGATGGATTATAGATGGATGGATACTAGATAGATGGATGATAGATAGATGGATGATAGATAGATAGATAGATGGATGATAGATAGATAGATGGATGATAGATAGATGATGTGTATTACCCATTTATAGAAGTATTTGCCTGTATTTCCCCATATTTCACGCTTTCTGGCATATTTCCTGTGGCGCCATTTATTAGTATTTTCCACCCAGTATTTCCCGCGCTACGAAATTGAGGTCAGGTAGAGAAAGATAGATAGATAGATAGATGATAGATAGATGATAGATAGATAGATGATAGACAGATAGATGATAGATAGATGGATGATAGATAGATAGATAGATGAACGATAGATGATAGATAGATGGATGATAGATAGATGGATGATAGATGGATGGATGATAGATAGATGATAGATAGATGGATGATAGATAGATTGATGATAGATAGATTGCTGATAGATAGAGAGATGATAAATAGATGGATGATAGATAGATGTATGATAGATAGATGGATAATAGATAGATGGACGATAGATAGATGGATGATAGATAGATGGATGATAGATAGATGGATGATAGATAGATAGATGGATGATAGATATATGGATGATAGATAGCTAGATGATGGATAGATAGATGATAAATAGATGGATGATAGATAGACAGATGATAGATAGATGGATAATAGATAGATGGACGATAGATAGATGGGTGATAGATAGATGGATGATAGATAGATGGATGATAGATAGATGGATGATAGATAGATAGATGATAGATAGATGATAGATAGATGATAGATAGATGATAGATAGATGATAGATAGATGATAGATAGTTGATAGATAGATGAATGATAGATAGATGGATGGATGATAGATAGATGATAGATAGATGGATGATAGGTAGATGGATCATAGATAAATGGATAATAGATAGATGGACGATAGATAGATGGATGATAGATAGATTGATGATAGATAGATGGATGATAGATAGATAGATTGATAGATGATAAATAGATGGATGATGGATAGATGGATGATAGATAGATGGATAATAGATAGATGGACGACAGATAGATGGATGGCATATAGATGGATGATAGGTAGATGGATGATAGATAGATATATGATAGATTGATGGATGATAGATAGATGGATGTTAGATAGATGGATGATAGATAGATGGATGATAGATAGATAGATAGATAGATGATAGATAGATAGATAGATAGATAGATAGATAGATAGATGATAGATAGATAGATATATGATAGATGAGAGATGGGTAGATGAAAGATGGATAGATGGATAGATGGATGATAGATAGATGGATGATAGATAGATGTATGATAGATTGATGAATTATAGATAGATAGATGATAGATAGATACATGATCGATGATGATAGATAGCTGACAGATATATAGATGATAGCTAGATGGATGATAGATAGATGGATGATAGATAGATGGATGACAGATAGATGGATGATGGATAGATGGATGATAGATAGATAAATTATAGATATATGATAGATAGATGATAGATAGATACATGATCGACGATAGATAGATAGATGACAGATATATAGATGATAGCTAGATGGATGATAGCTAGATGGATGATAGATAGATAGATGATAGATGGATAGATGATAGATATATGGATGAGAGATAAATGGATGATAGATGGATGAATGATTGATAGATGATAGATAGATGGATGATAGATAGATTGATGATAGATAGATGGACGATAGATAGATGGATGATAGGTAGATGGATAATAGATAAATGGAGGATCGATAGATGGACGATAGATGGATGGACGGTAGATAGATAGATGGACGATAGATAGATGGACAGTAGATAGATGGACGATAGATAGATGGACAATAGAAAGATGGATGATAGATAGATGGCCGATAGTTAGATGGACGATAGATAGATGGCGATAGATAGATGGACGAAAGATAGATGGATGATAGATAGATGGATGATAGATAGATGGATGGTAGATAGATGGATGATAGATGGATGGATGATAGATAGATGGATGATAGATAGATGGATGATAGATTGATGGGTGATAGATAGATGGATGATAGATAGATTGATGATAGATAGATGGATGATAGATAGATGGATGATAGGTAGATGGATAATAGATAAATGGAGGATAGATAGATGGATGATAGATAGATGGACGGTAGATAGATAGATGGATGATAGATAGATGGATGATAGATAGATGGATGGTAGATAGATGGATGATAGATGGATGGCTGATAGATAGATGGATGATAGATAGATGGATGATAGATAGATGGATGATAGATAGATGGATGATAGATAGATGGATGATAGATATATGGATGATAGAAAGATGGATGATAGATAGGTGGATGATAGATAGATGGATGAAAAATAGATGGATTATAGATAGATGGATGATAGATAGATGGATGATAGATAAATGGATGATAGATAGATGATGAGTATTACCAATTTATAGGAATATATCCCTGTATTTCCCCGCATTTCATGCTTTCTGGCATATTTCCTGTGGCGGCATTTATTAGTATTTCCCACACGGTATTTCCCGTGCGAGGAAATTGAGGCCAAGTAGAGATAGATAGAAAGATAGATGATAGATAGATGATAGATAGATGATAGATAGATGATAGATAGATGATAGATAGATGATAGATAGATTGACGATAGATAGATTGATGATATATAGATGGATGATAGATAGATGGATGATAGATAGATGGATGATAGATAGATAGATCTTCTTCTTCTTCTTTTCGATCGCTGGTATCACACTTGGAGAGCCGTTCTCAAGATGAAATCTGTGGTTTTCTGCAGTTCTTCCACAGGCCCATACAGCTTTTCAAGAATAGAGGTTGACAAAGGCCAGATCTCTTCTCTCAGCAGCTGATACGTACTGCAACATTGAAGTATGTGCTCTGTGGTCTGTTCTGCTTCTCCACAAGGACAAGCGGGCGATGTCGTAAGGTGGAACCGCCTGTACATGTGTTGGTTTAGTCTGTTGTGTCCAGTTCTGAGACGAAAAATGGTCACTTGCTCTGGCCTCGAGAGATGATGGTAGGCATCTTCTGATTGAGGTGTTCTATAGAGGGACTTAATGATAGTCTTCATCTCTGTATGGGTAACCATGTTTTCTGTCTGATTCTCTTCTGCACCCACCTTTGCCATCTTGTCTGCTTCCTCATTTCCTTGGACTCCACAGTGTGAGGGGATCCACTGCAGTGCTATCCGAAAGCATTTGATGGTTTGTAGTGCTTCTTCAAGTTGTGGCAGCTTACCTTTGGTGATAGCCTCAAGGACGGAGCGGGCATCAGATAAAAAGACAATCTGTGCAATAGGGTCTGCTGTTCTGCTGATGGTATTAGCTGCATGAACCAGTGCTTCGACTTCAGCTCTGTAGTTTGTGCAGTGTTTGCCTGTCGGTATTGCAGCTGACTCATGTTGTCCGTTTGGATACTGTATGTGCAGTCCGGCACCTCCGCTCCTAATTGCATCTTTGGCTGATCCATCTGTGTAGATCCTTATCCATGTTTCCTGAGGGTACATTTCTTCCAGCATGGCTAGGGTCAGGGCCTTCTTGCTCACATCACTGTGTTCATTTTTGGTTGTGAGATGAGGTACTGTGGTGCGAATAGCTATGCTCTCTAGTTTGTTTTCCCAGGGTGGAGGATCAAGGGTGTGGTTTGGATCTTCTATTTGTGCTGGCAACATCTCTTGGTGTTTCCTTTGAAGTGCTTTTGTCTCTTTCACAAAACTTGATCTTTTAAGTCTTCCTGATGACAGCTGTGCTTGCCTGATCTTCATCGGGTGGTTATTGAACGATTTGAACTTTGCAGCTTGGATCAGTGCTTTGCATTCCCTTCCTTTGCTCAGTGGGGGGAATGCCTGCTGTCTGCTCCATTTTTTCTATTGGTGTTGATCTCATTCCACCAGTGATGATGCGCAGTGCCTGGTTTTGTACTCTGTCGCGGTTCTGTTGATGAGATTTAGCTGTTGTCATCCATGAGCTGGATCCATACTCAAGGTGTGGTCGTACGGCACCTAGGTAGATGGTCTTGAGGATCCTTTCATTGGCACCCCACTTTGTTCCTGCCAGCTTCCTCATGATGTTTAGCTTTCTTCTGGCCTTTGCCTCTGCATTCTGGATGTGCTCCTTCCATGTTAATCTTCTGTCATATGTGACTCCCAGGTATGTCTGCTGGTCCTCGTATTCGAGTGGAGTACCGCCCAGTGTCAGATTGCCAACCTTGGTTTTGGTGGACAGTGTGAATAGCATGGCTGATGATTTTTCTTTGTTGATGGTAATACACCAGCGATTGGCCCAAGCTGTAATTCTGTCCAAGGCGAGCTGCATTCTGTACGTGGCAGTCGTTGTGTACTCCTCGGTGCACCAGATTACGAGGTCATCTGCATAGAGGGCTGCTTGGATCCCATTGGGCAGCTCTGCTACAATGTCATTGATGAAGAGTATGAACAGAGTAGGTGATAATACTCCGCCTTGTGGCACCCCCTTGTCTCAGCAATACGTTCTGTCCAGATTGTCCATCCACCAGCACCCTAGCTCTGCGATTGTGTAGGTATGACTTGGTCCATCGGAACATGTTGCCACCGATGCCTGTGCGCCGGAGCTTCACGAGGAGGCCATCCTTCCACACCTTGTCAAATGCTTTCTGCAGATCGATAAAGGCAGCTAGCATCACCTTCTTGGCTTGAAAAGTGTCCTCTATGACCTGTGCAAGATGTGTTGTTTGATCTTCTGTGCTCCTGTATCTTCTGAATCCGGCCTGCTCTGAAACTATAATGTTCTCTGACTCCAGGTACCACTGCAACCGTTGGTCTTGCATATGCAGCTTGTAAGACTGATAGGACGGTAGCTCAGCACTTTCGTCTTGTTCTTTCCTTTTTTCAGAATAGGAGTCATTCTGGCTTCCTTCCAGCACTGAGGAACCTCTCCATTGGTCCAACTGAGATTAAAGATGTCTAGCAACTTGCGAAGAGATGCATTACCAAGGTGTTGGATCATTTCATTCGTAATGCCATCTGGCCCGGGAGATTTCTTCTTTTTCAGTTGGCGGATAGCCTTCTTCAGTTCTGTTAAACTAATGTCAACTTTCATTGCATCGTGAGTGTTGGTGTCTGTTCTTTCCTTTTGCTCTTTTCTAACCTCCCTTTGACGCATTCGTGGTATAGAAATGTTGCTTTCTTTTGCATATGCCTTCGCAAAGGCATCTGCTGCCATCTTTCCTGTCAGTGTTTGTCCATCTTCTTCAAGAGTAATCTTCTCTCCCCTGACACCCTCATCATCGAGTGCTTTAGTCAGTCTCCATAGTTTTGTGGTGTCTCTCTCTAAATTAAACCCTGCCGTCTTTTCCCTCCAGCTTCTTCTTTTGGCCTCCAGCTTGGTCTTTAGATACCTGGCTTTAGTTTGTTGTAGCGTGAAGTGGTTTTCATGACAGGGATTACCCTCTGCATCTTCTCTGGCCTTGTCTAGTTTATCATGTGCTGCTTGCAGTTCTGTTGTCCAGTAGGGGCGGTAGTTTTTCCTGAACCCTCGAGGAATCGCTTCATTGGCAGCCTTGAGGATACTTGAATTAAATTCCTTGACCACATTGTTGATGTTTCTCCCTTCTACTGCTATATTATGGGTAAGCTCATTGGAACGAATGCCGAACAGACTCCAATTTGCCTTTTTGTAGTTCCACCTTGGATGTTGAGGTGAACTGGTCGAAATACTTCCAGAAAGAGAGAGGAGGACTGGGCGGTGGTCGCTTCCTCCTAACTGCGATCCGACCATTCTACTGAGGTTTCTGTGAATGTCTTCTGTACAAAATGCCAAGTCCGGCGTTGTTGTCGAGTGCCATCGGCGCGAGTAGAAGGTAGGCTGATCTGTGGGATCGTTGACAAGTAAAAGGTGCTTTTCATCTTGCCATGCTTCAATGTCTTCTCCTCGTTTATCAAGTGTTCTGTATCCCCAGCTCTGGGACTGGCTATTAAAGTCTCCCGCAATGAGGAAATGGCAGTCCGGGACCTGGATTGTGTCAAGTGAGAGATTCGTGTCATTAGGGCAGTAATAATTGACAATTTCAATCACAGAGTTGCTGGTTGTTACCTTGATCTTGATATATTCTGCCTCTTCCATAAAGGTTTTGATCTGGCTGGCGTTCACGCTGTTTCGGACCAAGGTCATCACCCCACCTTTCTTTCTTCCTCTTCGATCACACCGGAAAATCTGGTAACCTCTGATCTTAAATGGTTTTCCTTCTTGCAGGTGTGTCTCTTGAATGCAGCAGATATCAATGTTGTTTTCGTACAGGAACTGTTCGAGCTCTGATTTCTTGTTGGTAACCCCTTCTGCATTCCAGTGCATGATGTTGATACTGGGGTTCTCTTTGGGTTTGGTCTTCTCTTTCCGTTGGCCAGTAGCTCTCCATCCTCGTCCCCTGGCTCCACAAGACGAGTTGATGGGACCTCCAGTAGCTGAGGGTGGGCTCCTTCGAGGCATGGAGCCCGGCGCTGCACCTGCCTGGCGGAGCCTCACAGGGCGAGCACCATTTCGATTGATTCGATCTCCAAGTGTAATTTCATTAGCGTTGTGCATAATGCTCTGGTTAGCCCCTCCAAATGTCTGGATTGACACCCAGTGGGTTACACCCCTGCGCCACGTTGAGGCCGAGCATATAGTCTTAAACAGGGGTAGATAGATAGATGATAGATAGATGATAGATAGATCGATGATAGAGAGATGGATGATAGATAGAAGGATGATAGATAGATGGATGATAGATAGATAGATGATAGATAGATGGATGATAAATAGATGGATAATAGATAGATGGACGATAGCTAGATGGACGATAGATAAATGGACGACAGATAGATGGACAATAGATAGATGGAAGATAGATAGATCGACGATAGATAGATGAACGATAGATAGATGGACGATAGATAGATGGATGGTAGATAGATGGATGATAGATGGATGGCTGATAGATAGATGGATGATAGATAGATGGATGATAGATAGATGGATGATAGATAGATGGATGATAGATAGATGGATGATAGATATATGGATGATAGAAAGATGGATGATAGATAGGTGGATGATAGATAGATGGATGCTAAATAGATGGATGATAGATAGATGGATGATAGATAGATGGATGATAGATAGATGGATGATAGATAAATGGATGATAGATAGATGATGAGTATTACCAATTTATAGGAGTATATCCCTGTATTTCCCGCATTTCATGCTTTCTGGCATATTTCCTGTGGCGGCATTTATTAGTATTTCCCACACAGTATTTCCAGTGCTAGGAAATTGAGGCCAAGTAGAGATAGATAGAAAGATAGATGATAGATAGATGATAGATAGATGATAGATAGATGATAGATAGATTGATGATAGATAGATTGATGATATATAGATAGATGATAGATAGATGGATGATAAATAGATGGATGATAGATAGATAGATGATAGATAGATGACAGATGGATCGATGATAGAGAGATGGATGATAGATAGAAGGATGATAGATAGATGGATGATAGATAGATAGATGATAGATAGATGGATGATAGATAGATGGATGATAGATAGATGGAAGATAGATAGATGGACGATAGATAGATGAACGATAGATAGAAGGACGATAGATAGAAGGATGGTAGATAGATAGATGGACGATAGATAGATGGGCGATGGATAGATAGACGGACGATAGATAGATGGACGATAGATAGATGAACAATAGATAGATGGACAATAGATAGATGGATGATAAATAGATGGACGATAGATAGATGACGATAGATAGATGGATGATGGATAGATAGATGATAGATAGATGGATGATAAATAGATGGAAAATAGATAGATGGACGATAGCTAGATGGACGATAGATAAATGGACGATAGATAGATGGACAATAGTTAGATGGAAGATAGATAGATGGACGATAGATAGATGAACGATAGATATATGGACGATAGATAGATGGATGGTAGATAGATAGATGGACGATAGATAGATGGGCGATAGATAGATTGACGGACGATAGATAGATGGACGATAGATATATGAACAATAGATAGATGGACAATAGATAGATGGATGATAAATAGATGGACGATAGATAGATGACGATAGATAGATGGATGATAGATAAATGGACGATAGATAGATGGATGATAGATAGATGGATAATAGATAAATAGAGGGTAGATAGATGGATGATAGATAGAGGATAGATGGATAGTTGATAGATGACAGATGATAGATGATAGATGATAGATGATAGATGGATAGATGTATAGATGTATAGATGGATAGATGGATGGATGGATGGATGGATGGGTGGATATCGATGGATATCGATGGATATCGATGGATATCGATGGATATCGATTCGATATATCGATGGATGGATGGATGGATGGATGGATGGATGGATGGATGGATGGATGGATGGATGGATGGATGGATGGATGGATGGATAGATAGAGAGAGAGAGAGAGAGAGAGAGAGGGGGAGAGGGAAAGGGAGAGGGGGAGGGGAGAGAGATGTGGGTGGGTGGATGGGTGGGCGGGCGGGCGGGCGGACGGACGGACGGACGGACGGACGGGCGGACGGACGGACGGAGGGTGGAAGGGAGGGAGGGAGAGAGAGAGGGAGAGAGAGATAGAGAGAGACAAGGAGAGAAAGAGAGAGAGAGAGGGAGAGAGAAAGAGAGAGAGAGAGAGAGAGTGCAGAGCGTCAGTCAGGGAATACTTTGCTTAATTATATATCAGATGCGACACCCATTGCTAAGGATATGCCCATGATCATTAACCCTTTACTGTCTAAATTTGTTCAGGAATTTCAAAATATATGCCAATTGAATGTCCACTTGCAGGCCAACAGAATACTATTTTGAAAACTTGCCACTGGAATGACTGGCTCGGTCATTTCGATGGTAAATTGTTTTCCCTTGTCTGTAAATGGAAATTCCTCAAGACTACTACAGGGGCCGGTTTCGTCATGAAAGGGTTAATCGACGGAGAGGTGATATGTAAAACATCCGTGTCGTTGTATGCGTTCTCACCTTTGCAACGTTTGAGCCGCATGGTGATTTTAAACCGTCTTGTTTTACACTTCGCCTGGAGTGCCAGATAAACTCGATGATGGCTACAATGACAGCTAGGGACAGACCGGCTAGTAATACCACGAATATGCCACCGACATTCTCCACACCGAGTGCCTTGCTCCCCTTTTTGCCTTCCGTAGTACAAGGGTTGTCTGACTTCCACCATTTCTCGTAAAGCTGATGAATTTTACCATTTTCCTGAAGTTCTAAAATGGCTAGAGACATTTGATCCCTTATGGGTGAATCTGGTGGTAAAAGAAAACAGAGTTTAAATCAATAACAAATACAGTCGCGAAACACTGGTTTTGCTTGCCTTATAACGACCGTGCTTGCTGACCCGAATGGACTAGTGAGCCTTGACCCACATGGCCGTACCTCTCCGTTCCGGAGATGTGGGACTTATGACATTCTCAGATATCTGACAACTGATTGGTCACGCTAAAAAGCCCTTTCCCGGATAATTTTCTTCATTTTCTTCTTCTTTTAGGAATACGTACGTTATAAAGGATCAACGCCATATGCGTAGTTAAAATTTGTACCAACGAACCATATTAACAATGCTAATAATTATATCTAATTCTATATGACGTATCGAGCAAGTAAATAGTCACCAATGTATACAGTGGCCGATACAGGGGGTGGGGATGACCCGGGTGGCAGAGCGCGTTATAAGAATTGCGGCAACCTATCGCGTCCCGGTGCTCCTAATTATTGGAGCAAAATACAAACAACATTATGACATACAGTACAGCTCAGAAATAACTTAACACATATTGTTGCATATTTTGAAAATATATCGGATTAGAAGTCATTGCTGTCTAAGGCATACAATGGCTGTACCCGACTGGGACTTCCATAGAGTAAATTTACCTGAGCAGTGGCCAAAATGTGCTCTTCTCTAACTTCCAATGTCTTCCAATCCAATTATGTTCAAGATATTCAAAAGAACATTTCTTAGATCGTGTTCAAAGTTGTACTAACTAAAATGTTTCTGGTTTTGTTTTAGAAACATTTTATGTTATTTCCGGCCTGTACTGTATCGTTCGCTAGGATTTTAAAATCACGTTTATCCAGGCATTTGCAATAGAAAACGTGGATTAATGCATGCCTGCGAGTCAATACACGAATGTACAATCTATCTTGGTAAGAATGTACGAAATCCTAGACGGCTCATTCGAGATTCAGAATTCAAAATTCAAACCTCGACTTTGAAATTCAAAACAAGATTTCGGAATTCAAAACTCGACTTCGAAATTCAAATCTTAAATCTTCCTATTATAAACAGACTTATATATTGAAAATTGCAACCCCTATGTATAAACTGATACCATCCCATATCTATACTCTTAACCACCAATTCGCCACCGATACACCAACAGCTATCCCAACCCACACACCCATAGCCAGCTTACACTGATCACTACCATACTCATACACCCACTACACAACTACTACAAATAGCAATGCAGACATGATTACATTAGCCTAGTCCATTAGCCTAGACAAGAACAACGACGTTTTAGGCGAGCCCACTGACCTAGAATAGTAGCCTAACCTACTGTCCAAGCCTACTAGCATAGCTTAGCCTCCTGGGTTACCATAACCTAGCCTACCAGCCTAGCCTACTAACCTACCTAGTAATATATTGTCCTAGCCTACGAACCTACTGTCCTAGGCTACCAGCATAGCCTACTAGATTAGACTACCTAGTTTACTCGCTTGCTTATGTGCATAGCCTGTCATTACCTACTGGCCTACCTACTAGTCTAACTAGCCGACAGGTTTAACATACTATGTGACTGGCTAAACATCATAACCCGGTCTGGCCTATTGGCCTAGCCTACTGAGCTAACTTAATCGCATACTGGATAGTCCACCCACTTACAAGCTTAGCCAAGTGGTCTAGCCTCTTAGTCAAATCTACAAACTTACTGGCGTAAACTTCTAACATACTGGGCTAGCCGTCTTAGACCAGTAGAAATTAACGAGAAAATAGGCGCACCCGTACATTTTAGTTAACATCCACATTTTGGTGCCAGATTCATCATATGACTGTCCTAAGTGCACACAGAAAATTCTCACAAATTCTCACTTGGGGAAACATGGTTTTTAACCCTTATAACATGACGTTCGAAATGCGAAAAAACATGCATGTATAATTTAGTAAGTATTCTGTTAACTACTCCTGAAATTAGTCTTACTGATACCTATTGGTGTTTACAGTAACCCATGCTGTATTGCCGTATTTGACACACTCTCTAATTAAAATAATTTCATGTATAATAAAACAAAATGGATTTTTAGCGTTAAACATCTGTATAGTCGCAACCTCTGTTTTTCTGGCAAAACGAATGCCTAAGAATAGCGCTATATGCAGCGATTTAAAATGTTTCTTCAAATATGTTACGGTCAGACAATCAGACGTATTTAAACTAGTTACTGCCCGAAGCTAAAAAATTATTAACATAACGTTTATTTTTACAATAATATGTAGACCGGGGTATGTTTAGAATGTGGTAATCAAAGTAAAGTGAAAAGCACTTTTGATTTATAATTCGATATATAGAATCTAAATACTTATTCAATCAAATTTCAAAAGAAATGAACTATGGCTGACACGCGGCATGAAGAGATTTGTGTCGTTTGTAATGATTATAATAATTGCAGGTGTAGAAAAGTTGGTCCTAGGGGACTTTCAACATTGACTGACGCGTCAGAAAGGCGTGAAGATGATAATCGTTTCAAATTATCTTTGTCGAATGAACACTATGCACACGATAAATGCTATAAGGACTACACATTATACAGAAATATCGCAAAGGCCCAAAAGACTGTAGACAGAGACAATGAACAATTACGAGCATCCACGCCTACACTGCGATCAGAATGTACCCCATATGATTATCATACACATTGCTTAATTTGCACTAATGAACTTGATTTTGATGCTGTTCAGCGTCGCCCTGAACGACATTCTCCCATCAGCAGCATAGAATTTATCGGAAAAGATAAACACAGCATAACCCAAGAAAGCTTGCTGAAACTTGCAAGAAAAGGTATTACCAAATAACAGACGGTTTAAAGGCCAGGATACTTTTTATTAGTGATCCCTGTGCGGTAGAGACAAAATACCATTGACAGTGCATGCAAGAATTCATATCTTGTAAAAGCATCAGCTCATGTGGTCTTTCATTGTCTAATAAACGGAATTTTGATGACATAAATGATGCAGCATTCACACATCTGTGTGCTTGGCTAACAAAGCCAGAACAGCAACAACAACAGTTTACATTGCAAGATCTTCGTTTACAGTTAATCAGTTACTTGCCGACTGGTGTCCCCGGATACAGCATAAAGCACATCCAACGCCGTCTTGATCATTTTGGGAAAGACGTGACAATAGCTCAGGTTGAAGGCCATACAAACGTAGTCACACTAACGTATGCAACCTCATCTATCATACATAATTCATATGATGCAGCATCAACAAGTAATGATCAAGATGAGAATATACGACTACTCAGACTGGTGGAGTCCTTGGTTAATCAAAGTATCAAGGATATAGATCAAAATACAGATGTGTATCCAGAGCCGTCGAGCTTAGACTTGGAAAAGTTTGAGCGTGAGGTACCAGATACCCTAAAATAACTAATCTCATGTATATATCTTGAACCTCGCAGCGAATCCGCTAAGCTAAAAAAGAAACTGATGCTGGTGTGTGTATGTCGTGTTATTATGCAAGCAGCTGGGAAGCAGTCGTTTATATCACCACTACTGTTATCCATTGGCTTGTTTATCCACCAATCTACCAGGTCCTGCGTGATCATTGATGTACTTTCGTCGCTCGGACTAAGCGCATCCTATGACCAAGTCATTGCTTTACAGAGAGCTGCAGTCGGAAGCGCATCTGTTGAAGAACTCTGTCCTGGGCTCATAGAGAAGAGGAAAGGGGGTGGGTTCTGCCAATGGGCTGCTAACAACTTTGATTACAACGAGGATACCATTTCTGGTCATGATACAACTCATGTGATGGGGATTATTGCATGTCAAACAGTGACTGAATGCAGAGCAGATCCTGTAAAAGCAATATGTCGTAGAAATGTAACTGCTGATGAAATCAAACAAGCCGGGGATTTTGGTGCTTTTATTCTATCATACCAATGTCCAACTAAATCACTAATGTCGGATGTGAAGATCAAAGAAGTTAAGCCTATCAGCTTATCCATTGATAAGTATAGCAGATCAAACACACTGTGGCTGTACTCAAAGCATTCTCACAGCTCAACCACCAAACTGGTAGGGATTTATGTCTGAAGTAACTACAGTTGACAATTTCCACTGTACTGCAATAGTTTACAACACCATGGTTCCTTTGAATCCAGGAACAAATGAAGCTATTTATAGTACTATGATGTTTGTGCAGTCACAAGCCAGAAAAGCAGGGATGTGGTGTGCAACCATAACATTTGACCAACCGCTGTACTTGAAAAGCTGCAAAATTAAGCAAGACAACTCCATCCAGTTTGCGAATATGTACATACGTCTGGTTTCCACCAACTAATGTCTTTTCTTGGCGCTGGCTGTAAGATCATGGAGGGGAGTGGGCTAGATGTGGGCATATTTCCATAACCTTCGTGAACATCACCAAGTCAGTACATGGCGCCACCTATGAATATAAGGTGGAAGATGGAGCAGTGTCCTCAATCATCACCGACAAGGCGCCAGCACCACGGGCGCTACTTATAGATATACGATG
Source organism: Chaetoderma sp. LZ-2023a (assembly GCA_034401795.1). Taxonomy (NCBI): domain Eukaryota; kingdom Metazoa; phylum Mollusca; class Caudofoveata; order Chaetodermatida; family Chaetodermatidae; genus Chaetoderma; species Chaetoderma sp. LZ-2023a. The sequence continues at coordinate 67,430,588 of CM067374.1, forward strand.
TCAGTGTATTAGCAGTACACGTTTATGTGTATCATGTAGCTGCTCCAAGAAAGGCATTGCCTGTAGCTTTCACTGTAAATGCGAAGGTCACTGCCAAAACAGCTCAAACCATGGTGAAGTATGAATCATCCGTTATGTATGGGTTCATTGTATTTCCTAAGTTTATTGAGAGGTTTTTGAGAGATTTACACATAAAAGTTGCTTAGTTTGTATTTATCACACAGTTTATCATTAGTTTAAAGTAATTTTCTTTGGTAAGCCTGCCGAGAATTGTCACGTCTATCTAAATGACATATTCCCTTAACCCGCATTTTGGCGGCCATTTTTAATTTGGCCTAAAAACACATTTCCCCAAGTGCGAATATTTTAGAATTTTTCTGTCAGCTAAAATTGGACTGTTAACTAAAATGTCCGGGTCCATGTCAATTTCTACTGGACTACCTACTGGCATATACTACTACCTTGGTATAGCGTAGCCTACTGGTCTAGTGTATTGGGATAGCCTACTAGCATAGCCTTCTTGTCTAATGTTTTATCTAATCTACTAGCCTGGCCATATATATATATATATATATATATATATATATATATATATATATATATATATATATATATATATATATATATATATACACACACGCACACGCACACGCACACGCACACGCACACGCACACGCACATATACATATACATGTCTGTCTGTCTGTCTGCCTGCCTGCCTGCCTGCCTGCCTGCCTGCCTGCCTGCCTGCCGGTCGGTCGGTCGGTCGGTCGGTCGGTCTGTCTGTCTGTCTGTCTATCTACCTAACATAATTTACCTAGACTATCAAAAGGCATTCGACACTGTACCACACAAAAGATTACTTCGCAAACTAGAGGCATACAGAGTCACTGGCCCCATATTGACCTGGATACAAGGATTTATCCAAGATCGACAAATGATGGTTCACATCCGAGGAAACTATTCAGACTGGACAAGTGTTGACAGTGGCGTTCCACAGGGCTCTGTCCTGCGTCCACTGTTATTCCTGGTATATGTAAACGACATTCAGACGATATTCAAAGCAACATCAAAATATTTGCAGATGACACAAAATTCTGGACCTACATTACAGACGACTGAGATAGTAAAAAATTACAAAACGACCTAAAGTATCTTAATGGATGGTCGGACTTTTAAAATTCAAAGCCAGTAAATGCAAGAAAACGCACCTAGGTCATAATAATCAATTGCATAAATATACCATGAAAGACAAAAGCGAAACACATACACTGCAGATTACAACGCATGAAAAAGATTTAGGAATCTGGATAAAAATGACCTTAAACCAACTATGCAGACTTTAAAAGCAGCAAATAAAGCCATGTATATCATGAGACAAATCAAACGAGCATTCAACCACCTCGACCGAGAAACATTTCTTATGTTATACAAAACTTATGTCTGCCCACATTTAGAATATTGTGTACAAGCCTGATCACCATACCTTGTCAAAGACATCAACCACTTAGAACAAGTACAACACCGATGCACCAAATTAGTAGTAGGATTACGAAACAAAACTTATGAAGAACGACTCAAAATACTTGGTCTACCAACTCTAAAACAACGTCGAGTCAGGAGCGACCTAATAGAAACATGCAAAATTATTACACAAAAAGAAAACATTGATCCAGAACAATTTCTTTCATTGATAGAACGATTTGGACAGCGAGGTCATAGCTTAAAGTTCTTCAAACCTCGATGTCGAACACAAATCAGGCAACACTTTTTCAGTTACAGATTTGTGAACGAATGGAATAACCTACCAGAAAATGTGATCAAATCAAAAACCATAAATGCCTTTAAAACTGTTCTATACCCCTTTTGGAAGCAAACCCAGCAGTAGGATAGGGTATCATAATTCAACATGGACATAAAATGGGCAAAATGATTTAACTTCGTCCATCTCTGTAACTCTAACTCTAACCTACCTACCTATCTACCCATGGTTCTGGATGGATGGGTGAATGGATTGATGGATCAGACTCCTTCCTTCACTCCACCCCTCCTTCTTTCAGCCCTTCATTCCCTCTCCTCTTTTCCGTCCTTCCCTCCAATTTTTCACAATTTGGAGAAAGATTTTGAAATTAGGTTTACTGAAAGTTGTATTGCTGTGAGAAACAACAAAATACATTCAGCAGCACAATACTCAAAATTAGTTTTTAAAGAATTTTCAGTATTAAAATTAAAAAAGAAATTCTTATTAAAATTGACAAAATCATTCCCAGTTTAAAGCTTAGTTCTAGCTGAATAAATCAAGCATTGAAAACAATACCAATCTGGCGCCTTTGAAGAATAGAAAACAATTCACTGGATTAACTGGCCTAGGTTTGATCCTTTGATCAATGACTTCTAAATCAAGCGAGTGACACCCAAACCTCACTCGGAAACCCTAGAGCTCAATCAATAGCAAAGGGCACAACACAATTGAATCTAGCACCTATGGTGGCCTGAATCTTTATTGAAAATAAGTTAGCTAACTTCAAAGCAATTGAGTAATTTTCGAAGACAATCCCCTAAAGCCAGCCACCCTAATAAATAGACAGGAATTATGATGGAAGGACAGATTTGTTCTCAAGGCTCTGAAGAAGGTTATTCTTAACCGAAACCGGTCAGCCAAGCACGACGGTATCATAAAATTGTGAGTTATATATTAATTGCTATTATTGTATTGATTGTATGTTTAAATATTAAAATGCTACTAATCCTTCATCTTCCATTTCAGGTATAGTTAAATTGTGTAGGCTTGTAAACTTAGTAGGCTTGTGGTTCTATGTAGGCTTCTAGATTTAATTATTCATCACTCAAATTTCAGGTTTTAATTTTTAGATCAGCCCTTTAGTTTAAACTAGACAATTGTTGGTTAGAGCTTGATTATCTCCCTTGCTTAGATTTGCTAAATTTGTTTGTTTTTGATCATTTGTTAGAGCATAATATCACCATGGCTAGAACCAGCAAGGGCGAGAGAAGGAATGTCAACCATGAGGACAGCAGTCCGTCTCCTCCCCAGGCTCGACTAGTCAAGTGCTATTATATGATAATACAATGTTTTCACCACATAGGTGTCCTAACCAGCAATTTGGGCTCCAACACCCTGCCAACCGGTCTGAGCAGGAAGGTGAGCGAACTCTGCCGTTTGATTAAGCCAGCTATGCCAAATATAGAGGTAGTAAGTGACATCAAGAAAGTTAACTTTATTTGGGCAAATTCCATCATTCGAGCTATGATAGACCATTACAATTTCAGTTTAGGCACCATCATGTCCGAAATTATCATAGCTCAGACCGCGCCAAACCTTAATTTAGGTAAGGCAAAATCAACTGCCATTAGATGGCCAAAAGCCAACTATGGCAAAAAACTTCACGTCAAATCAATCGAAGCATTCTATCAATTCATTAGCCTTTTGACCCACACTTTCAACAGAAAACGCAAAATTGCCAAGTTACCACCCCTACTGTAGGGTCATCCGAGACCGTACCAGTCATTCCACCACCTTCAGAACTCAGGAAACGGCTCAGGTCACCGACCGATCGCCCCCCACCAGTGAAGAGAACGGATACTCGGTCATCACCGATATTCCTATTAGACTCTCCTGTGGACCCTCTTCAGATTCCTCTACCTGACTCCCCACCACCCTTGTCACCAGAGGAGTTCCCTCCCCTTCCACGGAGAGTCGATGCTAATCAGAAATCTGGTCCAAGGACCAAATCAACTCCTGTGGACCCTAGTAAGATACCTCTACCAGATACCCCGCCTCCACTGTCTTCAGATGAATTCCTTCCTCTTCCACAGAGAGCAAAGGATGACAGAAAATCTGGTCTAAGGACCAGATCACCACCTTTGACTCAAAAGGGTCTCAGTACCCCAGTGCCAGTGGCCAAACTACCTCAACCAAATTTCACCCCTACACCGTGTAGAAACAGCACCAATCATCAAAATAAACCCAAGAAAACTACACACTTAGAAGCTAATTCATTCTGGAAATTTCGGTATGAGGTAGACCACAAAAATGAATGGCGAAGCCCTGTCTTGACGGAAAAAATCTTGATCCTTGGCTCCTCCAATCTAAGCGTATAAATGTGAAACCCCATTCAGACACCCAGATAGCTTGCTATCCAGGGGCAAAATTGTGCCATGCTAGGACTATTGTCAAAAAATACATGGACTCCTATCAGCCAGAGAAAATCATCAACTGCGACAATTTTAATGAAATTCTCCAAAATATGGTTGATAACAAGAGTTTAACGCAGAAACAGTTTAAATACCTCGTTGCGAAACGCGACTCAAAACCACGTACATTTTATCTGTTACCCAAAATTCATAAGCTTATTGATTCTTGGTCATATCCTATGATACCACCAGGACGACCTATAATATCGGATTGTGGTTCTGAATCCTATAGGATCAGTGAAATCATTGATTATCACCTACAACCAATTGCGAATAGACATTTTAGCTTCTTGAAAAATACTGAAGACTTTCTGTCGCAGGTCTCTGAGATCCCGATACCTCCAAATTCATTTTGATTACGCTCGACATCGATGCAATGTACACAAACATTGACATCGAAAAGGGTTTGAATTCTGTCAGTAAAGCGTTTGAAAAATACCCTGATAACAGTAGGCCCACTGGCGAAATATTAGCTCTCTTAGAGCTAAGCTTAAAGGGCAATGATTTTGAATTCGCAGGTGAAACATACCAACAGATTTGCGGCTGCGCAATGGGTAAACGTTTCAGTCCGAGTTTTGCCAACATCTATGTAGCAGAGTGGGAGGAGGATGCGCTTAGCAAATGTCCGAAACAGCCTCTCTTTTATTGCAGGTACCTCGATGATATTTTCATTATTTGGCATCATACAAAGTAAGAATTTAATGAATTTTTCACCATTTTTAACAATCATGACCCGAATATCAAGCTAAAAGCCAACATTGACCAAATGTCCATAGACCTTTTAGATGTAGCGCTATACAAAGGTGTAAAGTATGACACAACGGGACACCTTGATTATAAAGTATATTTTAAGCCCACAGATTCTCATCAACTACTTCACAAGAAATCTTTCCATCCACCTCATACCTTTAAAGGAATTGTAAAATCACAAATCATCCGTTTTCATAGAAATTCGAGGGATAGAAAAAACTTTGAATCTGCATGCTCTCTCTTATTCAAGGCCCTCAAGCCAAAAGGCTATTCATCTAGATTTTTGCGCAAGATTAAGTCTGAAACCTTACAGGATTTGGAAACTATCCCTGATAATGCTGCGGATCACAGGCCTACCAAGATTCGTCACAATCGTCCAATCACAGGCGCAGGAGAATCTCGGAAATGTGGAAAGAAAAGGTGTGAATTAGACCTACTTCTTCTAAATCAAAAAACTTTTATGAGCTTTCAGAACAAAAACAAATTTCAAATTCAGTCCAATTTAGATTGCGATTCCGAAAACGTGATTTATGTAATATCTTGTAAATTGTGCCAAAAGCAATATGTCGGTGAAACCAAATGCCCTTTAAGATGGCGAGCTACTAGACACGTTTGCGATATTAGACATGAAAAAGACACGCATGTCGCTGAACACTTTAACCTTCCTGGCCATTCAGTCGCTCGGAACTTCGAAATTATACCCATTGAACAACCACCTCTCTCTAATTCCACTGACGAAACTGATAAACAAAGGAAACTTAGAGAATCATTTTGGATTAAGCAATTAGAAACAGAATTGCCGAGGGGCATACATGTGGACCCCGGTCTTGCTGATCAGCGTGAAATAATTCCATTTACTCTGACATATAATCGAAAAAATGTAGAAATTTCCGAAATTTTGAAGGATGAGTATCATAAATTACAGAATAATTTAAGACAGCCTCTCAATTTGCGCCCAGTAATAGCATTTAGGAAAAATGGGGTTGGGGCTGAACGGGATGGATGGATGGATGGATGGATGGATGGATGGATGAATGAATGGATGGTCTGGATGATCTGGCTGATCTCGATGGATGAATGGATGGATGGATGGATGGATGGATGGATGGATGGATGGATGGATGGATCACACGCTTCCTTCACTTTCTCCGTCCCTCCTTCTTTCATCCCTTCATTCCTTGTCCTCTTTTCCATTCATCCCTCCAATTTCTCTCAGTTTGGAGAGTGATTTTGAAATTAGGTTTACTGAAAGTTTTATTGCTGTGACAAACAACAAGATACATCCAGCAACGCAATACTCAAAATTATCTTTAACAAACTTTCAGTAATTTAAATTTAAAAGATATTCTTTTTCAAATGGACTAAATTATTCTCATTTTGAAGTTTAATTCTAGCTGAAGAAATCAAACATTGAAAACAATACGAATCCAATGCCTTTGACGAATAAAAAACAATTCACTGAATTAATGGCCGAGGTTTGATCCTTTGACCAATGACTTCTCAATCAAGTGAGTGACACCCAAAACTCGCTCTAAAACCCTAGTGCTCAATCAGTAGCAAAGGGCATTACACAATTGAATCTAACACATATGGCGGTCTGAATCTTTAATGAAAATAAGGTAACTAATAAGTGAGTAATTTTCGAAGACACGCCCTAAAGCCAGCCACCCTAATAAATAGACAGAAATTATGACGGAAAGACTGATTTGTTCTCAATGCTCTGAAGAAGGTTATTCTTAACCGAAACCGGTCAGCCAAGCACGACGGTATTATCAAATTGTGAGTTATATATTAATTGCTATTATTGTATTGATTGTATGTTTAAAATATTAAAATGCTACTAATCCTTCATCTTCCATTTCAGGTAGAGTTAAATTGTGTAGGCTTGTAGTTTTATGTAGGCATGTAGATTTAATTATCATGGCTAGAACGAGCAAGGGCAAGAGACGGAATGTAAAAAATATGGACAGCAATCCGTCTCCCTCTCAGGCTCGACTAGTCAAGTGCTATTATATGATAATACAATGATTTCACCACATAGGTATCCTAACCAGCAATTTGAGTACCAACACCCTGCCAACCGGTCTGAGCAGGAAGGTGGGCAAACTCTGCCGTTTCGTTAAGCCAGCTATGCCCAATATGGAGTAAGTGACATCAAGAAAGTTAACTTTGCTTGGGCAACTTTATTACCTTTGTCTTGGCGCGGTGATCCAGTGGAAAGATGTTTGGTTGCTGATGCTATACGGAGTTACAGGATGGCAGTTTGATCCCCGACCGGGGAAATGATGATCAACACAGTAAACTAACAGGTGCACTCCGTAGGCGGGGTTTGCACAGAAATTGAAGCCATCACATTGCCAGTGCATTAAAAACTAAGCAACACTACTACTGCCAGTGCCACGATGGAGACCAGGTGAGAGCACAGTAGACACACCAGATGGGGTGCATCCAAATGATAGTCTCATATGAATTCGATAGTGTATCAGTGTATCCGGCATGTGAAATCTGGTCTGCTAAACCAAGATTATTAGTCTTGGTGTGGTGGTCCAGAGGAAAGATGTCTGGTTGCTGATGCTATGCGGAGCGGCAGGATGGTAGTTCGATCCCCGACCGGGGAAATGATGATCAATAAAGTAAGCTAACAGGTGCACTCCGTAGGCGGGGTTTGCACAGAAATTGAAGCCATCACATTGCCAGTGCATTAAAAACTAAGCAAAACTACTACTGCCAGTGCCGCAATGGAGACCAGGTGAGAGCACATCATACACACCAGATGGGGTGCATCCAAATGATAGTCTCATATGAATTCGCCAGTGTATCAGTGTATGTGGCATGTGAAATCTGGTCTGCTAAACCAAGATTATTAGTCTTGGTGCAGTGGTCCAGAGGAAAGATGTCTGGTTGCTGATGCTATGCGGAGTGGCAGGATGGTGGTTTGATCCCCGACCGGGGAAATGATGATCAACAAAGTAAACTAATGGGTGCACTCTGTAGGCCGGATTGGCACAGAAATTGAAGCCATCACATTGCCAGTGCATCAAACACTAAGCAAAACTACTACTGCCAGTGCCGCGATGGAGACCAGGTGAGAGCACAGCATACACACAAGATGGGGTGCATCCAAAAGATAGTCCCATATGAATTCGCCAGTGTATCAGTATATCTGGCATGTGAAAGCTGGTCCGCTGAACTAAGATCACTAGCCTTGGCGTGGTGGTCCAGTGGAAAGATGTCTGGTTGCTGATTCTATGCAGTGTTGCAGGATGGTGGTTTGATCCCCGACCGGGGAAATGATGATCAACTATGTAAAGTAACGGGTGCACTCCGTAGGCAGGGTTTGCACAGAAATTGACGCTACCGTGTTGCCAGTGCGTTAAAAACTATGCCCCTCTCTCTCTCTCTCTTGTTGCCAGTCCGCTAAAAACTATGCCTCTCCCTCTCTCTCTCTCCCTCCCTCTCTCCCTCTCCCTCTCCCTCTCTCTCTATATATATAACAACCCTATCTAAACAGGTTCGCTTAAAATAAATATGCTGCTATATGATGTTTCGTTTGAAACCAAAAGATGGGGGTTTTAATACACGTGGTCAAAAGATCACTGTCTTAACGAACCACTATGTTATTGGCCCAAAGGGCAGGTGGTTGCTACAGCACCGCTAGATGTATTTTGATGTCTAAAATGATGTATGATAAGCTGGTATAGGTTATGGGATTATATAGGTGAGGTCATACACATAGACAAAGTGCAGTTATTAAGTGGACCAGCGAATGATTTGCTAAATTAACCACCATATTGTTGAGGCCTAATTTTAATAATATTCAACATCTATTACGGACATGAAAAAAAATCATTTTCATATTCAAAACAGTGTTGTTGAATTTGTTAGTGTCTAGACAGCACAGATTACAACAACGCTCATTTTCAGAATGAACAATTATTAATCATGATCTACCATAATCCTAATATGTTTCTGACATTTATTCAACGATTTTTAAATGTTTGGTAATTCCCACCATCAACCCCTTCCACCCAATATAAATAGTGGATTCTGAAATGAGTTTCTATAGATAAATCCTTTCACGCATGCATGCGCGCATGCACAAGCTAGCCTGGAAATGTCACCAGAAAACATGTATAACTTTCAGCCTTTTCACTATATTCAATGAATTGCATGCGAGACCACTCAGGTTGCGAGGTTCAGCCACAAGAACACGGAACTTAAAGGAAGAGTTATGGAGTAGGCATCTTAGTTTAATATTTGATTCATACAGATCATGTCAGTGTCGAATTATGTGGTTGTTATAAATTCAGTTTACCATTGTTCAAGTGAAATTTTATTTATCTAGTATATTAAATGTAAAATGTACTTTTAACAAGGAAGTCTGAGCATGTAAAGTTTGAATATCATTTAGAGAACTCGTCTGTGTTATCAAGTAATTATTGCGTAATTGTGAATCAGTAAGAAAACTATCCACCCAATTATTAAATATCCCGCCTGTCATTAGAACTGAATTGAGATTTGTGAAACACATACGTTTCTGCAAACCAAGTTAATCCGGAAGTCCATTGTAGTATGTCCAGTTATCCAGCTCTTGTCATACATTAGCTGGGTCACAACTGTGGCATCACTTGTGATCTACCATGTGTCAGTTCAGCCTGCCTAAGTTTGATAAATCGTACCGAACCACCGGACCAACAAACTCTGTTTTGCAAGTTTGGCCTAGTCTACTAGCCTTGCATATTAGCTTAGTCCAGTAAACTAGTCTGGCTTAGTCTACACGCCAACTGATCTAGCATAGTAGCTTGGTCTACCATATTGTATTACCCAGCCCCACCATGCACCAGCCTACAGCTGTTCATCCTGTGCGCGTGTGTGCATGCATGTATGCATGTGTGCACGCGAGTCGGCGTACTTCCGGTGGGTGAGCACTTGGGTGGGTGGGTTGGTGCCTATATGTACTTGTGTTGGATGTATATTTTAATACTTGGGCGGTGTAGGTATATATTACAGCTTGGAGTTGGTATGTGGGCGTTTCAGTTTTTTTTGTGTTGGGTGGGTGTATTAACGTAGGGCCATTGGTGGATATATACTAGGACAATATTTGCATCATCGGTGGATATATGTAACCTATTCATATGTCAATATGTTTCGCAACGTTTTACTCATAGTGTTAGCTATGGGTGTATGAGTAGGTGGTTATGATGTATGAGAGGGCTAACTTATCGTGTTTGGCATGGGTATCTGTATATATGTGTGTGATGGGTAGTGATAGTCATGGAGCTAAGGGTAGCTATGAATGTAAGAGTAGCTATTGGGTAGTGTTAAATATGCTCGCATAGGTATGGTAGCTTTTGTGGTATGGGTAGCTATTGGTGTAGTGATATGGCTATGTGTAGCTACCATACCATACCCACGCAGCTACACCTATCACAATATAGCTTCCCTTTCATAGTGCTACCATACCAACATAGCTGCCCTAGCCGTAGCTACATACATAGCTATCAATACTCATAGCTCAATAGCTACCACACCCCTATCACTACCTGACCCATAGCTACCAATACTACTTTACTACGTAGCTAAGCATATATCAACCCATACTCGTATACCCATATCACATAACTGGTGGACATGGCTTCATAGTCTGGAAATGGGCTAGGCCAGTAGGTTTAAGAATATTTTAGTTCACTATATAGGTAAGTAAGCTAGTAGACGAGGCTAGTATGCTAAACCAGTAGTCCAGATCAGGACCGGGCTACTATTCTAGGAGAGTAGATGTGTATATTAGACCAGCAGGCTGGGCTAGTAATGTATGCCTGAATCCAGGCTAGGCTGGTAACCTATAGTAGGCTAGGCCAGTCGGTGAGTAGACTATGCTAGTAGGATAGGTTAGGCTTGTTGAGTAGGGTAGGCTATGCTAGCAGGTTATGCGGGTAGGCTATGGTAGCAGGCCGTACTAGTAGGCTAGCCAAGTAGCCTAGCTTAGTAGGCCACGTGGCTAGGCTAGTAGGCTAGTAGGCTAGTCTAAGGTAATGGTGGACGTAGTGTTATGGGTAGTGATGGTGTATAGGTATGGCATGGTATTCATGGGTGTATGACTAATTGGGGGGGGGGGGCTATCTGTGTATTGGTATGGGTAGATATGAGTTTGGGTTCGTATGTGTATATGTGATTGTCTAGCTATGACTGCTTGACTGGAGGTAACTATGTAACTATGTTATAATATGGTAAGGTGGTTGCTGGTGTATTGGTAAGAGCAATGTGCGTAGTACTAGCGGTTGGGATGGTTATATGATATCTATGAGTGTGGAATGGGTAGCTATGTGTGTATAATTGGAAGGTATGTATATATGGCTATATTGGTGGGGTAGCTATGGGTGTTGTGGTAGCGTTTCTCATACAAGCATATAGTGACATAGGCTGTGGCAAAGATTTCAGTCTTGCACCCTTTCCATTTACCATCATGCACTATACGCCATGTCCACCATAGCTAATTTAGGACGATAGCGTGTATTTGCTGTCACAGAAACCTCCGCTCTGATTTCGGCTGCTTCAGAAGACCTCCGCTGATCTGAAAATCTGGCCTCGTCTCCTGACTCCGAAATAAACTAGATTCGACTGCAAGTCCTTTGAATTTATCCGTGGCTGAAATTCATCCATGATTGGTTCTGCTGCCCTTTGTCTGCTGCTCAAGAACTTTGGGAGGAAACCCCGATCGGTAATCGCCTCTGATCATTTAGGGTTCCCCATGACAATGAAACTTTTTTATTTCTGTGACTGCTGAGTCTGTAATCTACCATTCCGTCCTGTGTGCTGTGTTGTGCCACAAGATTCGAAAGGGACTATTCTCTCTCCTCCTGTGTCGCATCTCTGTGACTGCACTTCATGCAAAAATCTACTGAACTTTCACCTGCTCCTCAGGAGTACTGCTCGCTTGACTGATTGTGATATTTGGCTGCCGAGGATTAAGTCACCGTGCAACATAGTGCCTCGGGAATATAACTACCAAGACGCCCGCAGTAGCAAAACCTAGTTCGGTGGGAGTGTGGACAGTGGCTTCTGAACCGCACATAATATGGGCTGAATCATGCATGTTTTTCTATATGTTAAATGTACCCACTAATCCTATTTGCATTTTCTCTACACAAGTTAGATTGATCGCCTTAAGCTTCTTTATTCTCTGCTGTTAAAGAGGCAGTTATCTCTTCCTCGCTTTTTGACAAGGAACGTTGTAAAAAGAACAGGCCCGTCAGTCTTGGTCGATCATTGTGGACATTCACTTCTTCTGCCGCTTCTTGTGAAGCAGGTGACGCCCTCCATGCTAAGCCATGATTTCCCACCTGCCAAAAAGGCCGTTTCTTTTCTTCCATTCAGTAGTTCTCCGCACCTCACTTGGCACGCCCTCAAAGAGTATATTGTCGCTGATGGAATTCTACAGTCTTCCGCGTTAAGTCCCATCAAAGCTGTCATGCTCAGTGTGTGTGCTTGGTCTCCCCGATCCGCGCTGTTTCGACTATAGGCCCACTAGGGGATTCTTTCGAGTAGGAAAAGTTTGTTAGGCTTAGGAAAACTTAGCCCTCCCAGCTCGCCATTCATCCACATGACACTGAACCTGGAGATGCTTGCACCTTCAATGTCATGAGACTGCCTCGCGCCATGTAAGGCCATTCCCCACAGATGCTCCTCACCCAAGTCTCCTACTAAGCTCCGCCATCGTTTTGGCCATCATATGGCTCTTGTGACCCTCAGCTAAAAAGTATTTACGAGAGGACACTCCACCACTTAAACTTTCACACACCCCACTAGGACACTTCAATCGTATCCCCTAGGTGGGACATTTGACATGGCGGAATAGCTCTCCCAAATAGCTTGGCTTAGGAAGTGTTTCCCTTCTCTTTTCTTTTTAGACCACTAGGTCAGGACATAACTTAGGTAGTTATCCAATGCTGTGGTTAACAGCGGTTCTGGCGACTGAATCTGATAACCAACGCATTGTTGGAATCTTTTACCAGTCCGCCACATCTTCATAGCATCTAAACTCGGCAGAGCTTCCACTAAACTTTTTCCCTGTTCAACTAGTTACATGGGCCTGTTTGCGCATCTGAAACTTTTGACATCATACAAGACAGCCTAGGCTCTGAGTGGAAGGCTCGCCTGATCATGCGAGGGACCCTGCGGGGGAAGAGGTTCTCACATTACCTAAGCAATCACGTCCTTTTGGCGGCTGACAAAGGTCTTAAACCCACAAAGACTTGAACACCAAAGTAGGATCTGCTTTACGAGGATAAACCATCAAAGCTGTAAGTAATTTGGAAAATACCAAACGATTTTTTTTGCGACCGAATAACCGTAGTTGTATCAACTGACAAAACGATTAGCAACCGCTAGCGACGTACTGACTGCCCAGGATAAGGATAGGAAAAGGCAGCTGTCTCGCCTGCACATCTAAAGACCACCCCTTTTACCTCAGAGACAGTTTCCCACTTCCGTCGCTTCTCAGGCCAGCCCCTGAGGTGATGTCAGCTCTGTTATGGACCCGGTGATGTTACTGAAGCAAATCTCTCCTGACGTCACTCACGCATGCACCTTTCTCGGCCTATGGGCTAAAATATTGTGCACAGTGCTGAGGAAAATCCAAAAGTTAGGGGAAAAGACTTGCTATCCCCCATGCCTTCTCTTTCGCATCCCCTCTCCCTTCCGTCAAGACAATAGCGAGAGAGAGAGAGAGAGGGAGAGAGAGAGGGGGGGGGGGGAGAGCGAGAGAGAGAGAGAGACGTGTAAAATAGAGCTCGGCTCGAATGCAGGCAGAAAAGATCGACAGCCACCTGTGGCCTTTCTTTCCTCCCGGCTCACATGCACCACATCTGCATTCACCTCCCGCTCCCTTCGGGATTGACCCGAATAGATCCCTCTCTCCAGAAGGACCCACCTCTTCGGCCTGGGGACGCCTTTTCGACCACACGCTCGCGGGAGATTCGCCTCCCTGGTAGCGGCACAAGTTGCTGACTCCGCCACCACCACAGACTACCGCCGACGCTGCCACCGTCATCTCCATCGACATTAGATCTAACGCTATGGACACCACAGCTCTGGAAAATCCTTCCGCCACACCCGTGACTCCCTCTGTCGCCAGCACCACCTCTCCTTCTTCTTCAACTGCTCTTGTCGTTTTGCCCGCTACCACCGGAACGAACGTCTACATAAATGCCGCTCTCCTCCACTTGGATTAAGAACTGACTGACTGAACACGTAGCGAGCCACCATGGCCGCCAAGCACCACGGCTCCTTGTCTGAGAACAGCTCAGTGAACGGGACTAGACTGGCGAAGCACCTGTCACGTTGAGGACTCAGTCGAGGGTACAGGCAATCAGGCATGCTGGGGATGCCCCGCTGGACTCACGCGCCTCCGAGGAGGTGGCTGGCCACTTCGGTCAGCAAATATTTGTGGGGGAGTCCCTCACCCATGCTATGGATGGGTCGTCGCAAGCCTCGAGACTGATCGAAAGACATCTGCTTGACTGGCGCTTCCCCCTGGGCCCGAGAGGGATCCGAAAGGAGATGACATCTCGCATTTCAACCATGGACCTTAAGGTCGGAGGGCTGTGAGCAGGGGCGTAAATCCTGGGGAGGGGGTTATATATCCACGACTTTTCTATGGCAAGACCCCCAAGACCCCCTGCTAATGGCCCCTCACAGATCCTTCGCCAAATCATCGCCCCCACCAGTTATTACTTTAAATCTACGCCACTGTGCCACTATGGCAGCAACAGCGTCCAGTAAAATTAGTTTCAAAATATTCAACAGAATGTTTATTAAATCATAATTCCATCAAAAACATACAATTTCTGACCGAGCTAGATATCACAATCATTACCTATTTTGATGATGTTCATGGGGTCCATCACCAGTATTCTAGACAATCACAGATACTGGACACTCAACTTCAATAGTGGGATGCGATCTTCCACTTATATGGCGTCATAATTCAATACGTCACATGTTAGCTGATGTTACAATTACAATGAAATAGCGCCATCACCAAAATCGAAAATTCAGTCGCAAAAGTGTCTGACCTGAATATCGCTGATGAATTTATAAACAATAAACATTCTCTTGTCATAAGCAACAACCCGAATCAAATTAGTTTCAAAATAATCAACAGCTTACCTTTAAACTGAGATTCTGGGATTATTGAAATCGATTCCAATATGCGGACAAAGTTGGTGGAACTTAGCTAGAAATAGGAGAGGAGCAGCTAGAAATGAATGTCTTCGTACTGTTTAGTCTATAATAACGCTCACTGACCAATACCGCGATGCCTCAACAAGAGCTATCCCAATTATTCGACGGTACTTAAGCAGTTCAGGGGAAAGGTATGCCAATCTATAGATTCACCATGACAAATTCTACAGAGAGTGGCGAAAGATAAAGTAGTACGAAGATGTTAACTTCACGATGTAGATGCTAAACAGATTTGTTTGTTAAATGTCCATTTGCGGGTCAAGAGAATATTATTTTTGAAAATTTACAACGGTTATCGATTTAAAAAAAAAATTCAAACAAGAACACTGAAGCGTGCACTGTCTCGCTTGTGAAGGCATGGATAGTGTGGATTGCCAAAGTAAATTGGCATGGTTCATAATACACATATCAGTACCAACAAACAAGTGTAACCAATGAAACATGGAAATTTTTACCAAACTGCAGATAGTCTGATCTTGAAATTCTTTTCCAAAATGAAACTAGCAATGATGCAGATAGTACCCCAGCATAGCGTATTACTCTGCTGTAAAATCTTGTTGATATCTGGCGAGACATTGCTGAAAATGAGTGGTCCATGAAAAACTATAACAATAAAACATGAAAAAAGTTCAAAGTTCAAAGCAGTGATAAAAGTAGTAAAAATCGCCTCAAATCATCAGAAATGATGCAGATCGTATCCCTGTATTGCATAGAACACTTCTGTAAAGTTTCGTTGAAATCGGAATGACTATAGTTGAGTTGCATGGTCCACAAACAACCTAAATATCAAAACCATGAAAAACTCCAAAACTGTTAAAAAGAAGCTGAAATTTCCCAAAATAAAATTGGTAATGATGCATATAGTGCCACTGCATAGTATATAACACTGCCGTAAAAATTTGGTGATATCCTGTGAGCCATTGTTGAAAAAGAATGGTCGATAAAAAACTGTAACCAGAAAAACATGAAAAAAGTGCAAAGTCCAAAACCGTGAAAAGAATAATTAAAATGCTAGAAGATGAAATCTGTTTTCAGGCAGATTGCATCCTCCCTGTATAGTATAGAAAACTTCTGTAACGTACTCACTGAAATCGAATGAGCCATTGTTGAAAAATAAGTTGATTTAAAAACCTTAACCAAAGGTACACTGGCAAAATACATGAACAAAGTTTAAGTACAAAACCGTGAATTGTTTTTTAAATTCCCCAAAATGAAATCCCTTGCTATACAGATCGCATACCTGTAAAGTATAGATCAATTCCGTAAAGTTTCATTGAGATCAGATGAGCCATTATTGAGAACTAAATTGATTTAAAAACCTTAACCAAAGGTGCATTGGCAAAATACATGAACAAAGTCCAAGTCCAATACTATGAAAAAAATAGTTAAATTGGCCCAACATGGAATCTATTGTTATGCAGATCACATCCCTGTATAATATAGATCACTTTTGTAAAGTTTCATTGAGATCGGAGGAGCCATTGTTGAAAAATAAGTTGCTTTAAAAACCGTAACCAAAAGTTCTCCAATAGCGGACACTGACGCCGCCACACACGACGCCGCCGCCGCCGGAATTAGTCATCCTATGTCTCGGTTTCTGCTTCGCAGGCGAGACAAAAATAGTACTCTCTTGGCGTGCAAACGGACATTCCTCAAACCCATGACAAAAGCCGGGTTTGGCCGGCTTCGTCCTGAAAGTATTAAATAAGTATGTAAGACCCAGACTTTGTCAGAATCCTACTAATACACTCACTCATGGGTGTTCCGATACCATATCCTTTGCTGTCGAGCAGTCCTCCCACCTGCATAAGTTTCGTGCAGTTCCGTCGTATGTTATAGTCCATCATTGGAGACTCCATTAGAAATGCATATTTCCCATTCTCCTCCATCACTCGTGTTATACCCTCATTGTTTGACTTAGTGAACACTGTTGGTTCCTTGGCCACCATAAACTGCCACATCTTGATGTATGTATCTATCGTGGAATTCTGAAAGAAAGTCAATCATGATTTTATCAAACATGTAAAACACACACATGCACCACGAAAACAGGAGATATTGGACCTTTCCAATTTATCCATCCATCATATGACGTCAAATCACCTATGTGACGTGCATGGTGACGTCATAATCAAAACGCCATGGCTGACTCGATTTAGTCGGTCTTTAACGCTTAACCCTTCTTGTGTCACCTTGATTTTTGATTGTCAAGCCGGCAAGAAACTCCCACTGAAATGGTCTTAAGAATGCCAAGTAGCAGGCAAAGATAATAGTATTTTTGAAAATTTGTAAATTTTCTAAACTACGATTCTCTTGGCCTGAAAATAGACGCTGGCTAATAAAAAAACCGAATTTTCTTAACAATTTCCCCTTTGCGGTCAACCTGGTCAAACACGTTTGAAGGCAGAAAGCTATTTTTGCAATTTTCAATGGTAAATCTGCAAAAATAATCTTCCCTTAGCCTGTAAACAAACATTATAATTTTATTGAAAAACCTTGGCAATTAAACGGTAATTGTTATGTGTTGCATCCTGAGCACTTTGAGGCGCTGTTGGCGTAATAGTCCGATACTTTGTACGAATTGTATGTCTTTACCATTTGATAAACATTCTGTTGACTATTTATCTCCACGTTTTGAAAAAAGGTCGGGGATATTGTAATCGCCTCCGTCCGTCAGTCCTTCTGTCCGCCCGTCCGTCTGTCCGTCACGCTAACCCCTCCCAAACGGTTCAGTGGAATTGAATCAAATTTGGTATGTGGGTTATGCATAGGAATGTGCTTTGCGAGACGACATTTAGATTAGGCTAAGCCCCAAAGCGGGCGTGGCAGGGGTCAAAAGGTCAAATTGATTATAATGCATCCCACCCCAACTCGTTGCGTGGAATTCAACCAAATTCGGTATGTGGGTTATTAATAGGAATGCGCTTTGCAAAACGAGATATGGATTAGGCTCCGCCATCAAGGGCGGGGGGGGGGGCGTGACAGGAGTCAAAAGCTCAAATTGATGGTCCGTCCGTAACGCTAACTCCTCCCAAACCGTTGGAATTAAACCACGTTTGGTATGTGGGCTACCCATAGGAATGCGCTTTGCAAAACGACATTTATATGTTTCATAATTACTATGTACTCTTGTACTTGGTCGATGGCAAATTGTTGTTGATTGGAAAATAATATTTCAATGGTGCTGCCAACATTATTTATTATGTCCGGCCTTGTATTTTGTTAACTAATGCCTTTCAGTAACAACATTATCCACTAAAATAGTGAGTGGGTACATGTCCACCTGGGAATCAACTGTCTGTAGTATATGTGCATCCAAACTCCATGAACTTCATGAGGAAAAATGATGGTTTGGGCAATATTTTAGAATGCCTGAAGCCTGGATGATCACATTCCGTGTCTTATATTTTATAGACTTTTTACCTTCCCAGATTTCTATAACCCTACTTTCATTCAAAAAGTAAGTAAGGGTAAATATCCATGGAAAACGAAGCCCGCTAATATACCGGTTTTCTATTAAAAATAATATTCAGGTGTCCAGGCAAATTGATTCCACTCCATAACCATCAATGCTCTGGCTCCCCCTACTGTGGTAAAGTATAATTAAGAGATTTGGATAAGGAAGATTCCATTTCTGCCATGCACAATGCAATGTGCATCTTTTTACATGCTTTCAGAATTTTAACTTAATGTTTGGAAAATCGGGTGAGTATGAATTTTAATCTAGGTAAATGCTGTACACATTTTAATGATGTTTATCATGATAATATGATAGCAAGTTTCAAATGTTATTTTAATGCTGAATGGATAAAATTAATTGTGTGTAAAGATTTCAGCTCCGCTACCTCCACTCCGTAACCATTACTTGCATTACTGTATAACGGAGTTGAGTGATTCAGTAACAGAGTTTAAATTTGTACTTCCTGAGATCAAACCCTCTGATTGCTCTTGTTTTTCACAGTTTTAGGCCACGATAATTTACGGTAATTTATTATACTGTTCATACATTATGAATGCATATAATTTGATATTATGGACTTGACAATACTACTGTAATAGGTGATAAAACGCTTTCCGACGACGATTTGACAGTTTTTATTTTGAATATAAAATGCTGTTCTATTGCGCATTAGCTTCTTCGTTACTCCCATTACTGTGTCGGCGCCACACATAGGTTTATTATCCTTTAACATGTGTGCAATATGCAGGGGTTCCATTGGGAGTTTCAACCGTGTTACAAAAACTTCAACTCCATTACTAAAAATCCCAACTCCGTCAAAATCTTGCCAGAAATTTAATAATATATAATGCTATTTTATTGTTCATTAACTTCTTTGTCACTCGCATTACTGTCTCAGATCTCCACCTATAGGTTTATTATCACTTAAAAACGATGTAATATTCATGGGCTCCACTGGGAGTTTCAACACTATTACAACAACTTCAATTCCATTACAAAAATATAAATCCCGTTACCGTTTTGCCTGAGTTTTCACAATATAAAATGATTGTGCATAAACTTTCGTGTTAGTCAGAGCACAAGCCGGTCATAGTATCATCTAAATCAGGTGCAGTATTCAGGGGTTCAACTGCTAGTTTAGCTCTGCTATCAAACCTCCGTTACCTTTTTGCATGCTTTTTGCAAAAAAGTTTACTATGTTCTAGGAGAATTAAATTATTTCTCAAAACAGACATGGACATCATTAAAGACCAGGCTTCATTGAAATAAAAATGTTTTTTAATGCAAGAATTAACATAGAAACGTGAACGGGGTTGAATGAATTTCAGTAACACCGAAAGTTCAGATCCTTGCCTATTAAAACAATTTGGAATGATTTAGCGATGCTCACTTGTCGGTTGTACTCTGCATTTATCAGCTTATCTTTGCTAAAAAATAAATCAGTTACTGGCAACTTTTATCTTTTTTAGAATTCCAACGCGCAAGTTGTGTTGCGGAAAATAAATACCGTTCAAATTATACTACGGACATGTAATATAAATTTAAGAATTAGTGCAGTGGATTTCACCTAATGACGCATATAAAGAGGATCTGACCGTCGCTAAACGAAACCCGCTTTAATATCACTATTATCAACCGAGTCCAAAATTATAACTTTGCACGAGGTGGATAATAGTGATATCAAATGGATCGAATTTCAGATCCTCTTTATCATATAAACTGAAATATTGACATTTTTCAATAGCTTTATATATGATTTTTCAGAGTTGATTTTCATGAAATAGCATGAAATAGACTTCCCTGTGACGCGCTACTGCCGGAAGCGAACAAGTCGTTGTTTTAATTGGTCAATTTAAATAGGTTCGCGCGACCAATAGCCAATGGAAATCTTCTACTGACTATTACGCATGATTTCTTATGGAGGAATACGAAACGGACTGAAAGCCGTGTTTATATCACACATTTCCTTAGTATGTTAGTACGACAATGACAACAATTATTAGTATGTATACGTTAACGTTAACCGTACCTCAAATGCGTTGACTAGGTTTATGACAACATTTTAATAATACAAAGCACTGTATGGAATCGTGACAATGGTAACACTGTCTCAATGGCGAAGTAATAATGTGTGTGGATCAATCGGTATCCATACAGCCCGCCAGGGGCACATGGAAGCCAAGCATACTTAACAGCCGAATTGCAGAATAATTTCCTTAACATTTCTTTGACTAAAATAGCCCTCAAGCCGGCGCAGAGTGCTGCCTAACAGTGGACGTCTATTTGAGGAGAAAATAGCAGAATATTTCATTTCGATCATTACCAATAATCTTCTGTTCTTTATTTCTAAGAGTTGGTTCGCAGACAAAAGGAGGCGCTTTGATGTAGCTTTTGAGGTATTGCTTTAGGGGGATATATACAGATAGTTTATTTAAATCAAGGCAGGACGCATCATTATCATCATCATCATCAATACTATTAAAACAGAATTAGACTAAAAGCACTTAAGCTAGAAGAAATTATAATAATATATCCATTACGCACCTCTTAGATAAGGTAAGTATCAACTTTCAGTATTTGGCATTAAGCAAAATATTATCTCATGATATTTAGTGGTCGTTATGACAACTCCCGTTTCTATATATGTGTTGCCCTATGTGCTCTGCATCCTTACACACACACACACACGCACGCACGCACGCACGCACGCACGCACGCACGCAAGCACGCACGCACGCACGCACGCACGCACGTACGCACGTACGCACGCACGCACGCACGCACGCACACATGAACTCATACAAACACTCTTTTTTAATTTCGCGTGTGCATAGATGCTAGTCGTAAAGATATTGATACTTGCTTACCTTGAAGAACATCATGGTTGATCCTCCGGCAAGGGAACCGTAGGCAATCTCAGTCTGGTCTGCTAGATCTTCAGCGCTGCTTATGGGCGAAACCATGCGCTCTACGGTGAGAAAAGCCGCGAGATTCGCAGTGTAGGACGAGATAATAATTAATGTAAAGAACCACCAGATCCCTCCAAGGATCCTCGTAGAGATCGCACGGGGACTGATATCTGAGCCTTGCTGCATGAGGGTGCCAACGGTAAACCAGAAACTGTTACATAACGTGAATGCGTTCTCCACCTCAGCAGAGTCGCCGTTGCTGCATACGTGGCTGCTGTACCATTCGTACGGACTGAACCGGGACAGAATGAAGAGCGTAAAACTGACCGTAAGAAACGCTACTATGACGTACAACCAGATCTCCAAGGCAAGTGGGTTTAGGAATGAGAATAATCCTGGCTTTTCCCGGATCGACACTTTGTACAGTATACTAATTCCTAAGTTTAGAAATGGTTTTGTAAAGTCAATCACCTGTTCACGTGGATAGTTTATTGTGAGCGACGCCACTGCTAAATCTGCTTTCTGGAAGAAAGAACGAACACGAATACGGTACAGATTATAAATTATATAAGTTAACATGTTTCCAAAATAAGCACAGAAACATGTTATAGTCACTAAGACTTCATCTTTCCAGTTTTAGCTGTTTGGATCGATCGATCCCCGAACGCCCTGACTAACAATTTCCAGAAAAATATACAGGTAAGCTGTTGCATATTTTGCATATTTTGAAACTAATTTGACTGGGTGCTGTTGCTGCCTATGGCAGCAAGAGCACCCGGTCAAATTAGTTTCAAAATATTCAATAGCATGTTTATTAAATAGTATATACATACAATTCGTTCAACAACGGTTAGTCCATCTTCAATTAAGCGTTCGTGACGTACTTATCTATGTACACCATTGACTATGACGTCATCCTACACATCGCGTAGTTGATTATGACGTCATAAGATGGATGGATAAACTGGAAAGGTCCGTTGTCCCGTTGAGTATTTGGATCCTAATTGAATTGGAAGACAGTGCAGCCTTGCACTAATGTCTAACAATTCAATTATGTTAACCATATTCAACAGTGCGTTTTAATAATGTTTTGGAAACGTTTCACGTTATCTATGAGCGCTACTGAAGCATTGAGAAATTATACTTAGCAAATAAAGAATAAGAAATTCATTAATTAATCCTTTGAACACCGAATTATCGGACTCTCATTTTCAAATTAACTATACATAGTATCAACATACAGTTCCCAGTTAAATTAGCTTCAAAATATGCAACAGGTTCGCTGCATAGTTACTCCATGATTCACCAATGAAATAGACCAATGCCAAAGAATGGGAACAGTTAGAATAATTAATCTTAACGTCGAGTTTCGATTTCCCAGAGCAAGTTATACAGTCAAACCTGTTATTATATTATCGCATATCACCCGGACCAGTGAATGTAGCAACTACAGGCAGGTAGTCGCTTAATTGACCTCATTCGCTAGGGTAAATAACTTTTGGGGTAAATTGAAGGTGGTTCATAAAGACTGGTGTTACTACGCCCACTCGTCATTAAAACTCGCCATCGTATTCTCTATCCAAATAACACAGTGACTATCAACATATTTGGCTGTAGATAGACGGCGATGATAGACGTATTTTTATCACCTCCACCTACCGCAGTCCCTCAATGGTAATTCAGCTTGGGTTGTGTATTAAACAGGTTATATATGAGCTGGGTCATGCTTTAATCGGGCACTATGGAGGTGACTTTTTGGCCAGATCTAAATGACAATTGCCTTCTCTCCCTGGAGTGACATTCCCGTAGTTAATTAGATGGAACTAATCAAGATAAATGATAGTAAAACAGATAATCACAGGGCGAAGCGCTGTGCAAAAGAATTCCTATTAACATATTAGGATTTGCGAAATACATTAAGCATTACCGTTGCTACTATGACTGGGGAATGTAGGATAGCTAACGAGATGAAGGACATATTCTTTTCCCTAACCATGAGACATGTTTACTAATAAACATTACATACGCAATAGATATACAGATATGGAAAACGAGTAGCCAGATTCATGGCCTATGGCAAGGTCATGTCTTTATGGAACATGGAACACATCAATGAGTTTGACGTTCGCCCTGGACACGGCCTCAGGTTATGACCAACTGAATCCACCAAACATTCAAATAAAGTGATTCAGTAACTAATAAGTCTTTAAATGTGTTAGCTCATCGGCCAGATGCCAGATTCCGAGGAACCGATGTAACTGGTGCAAAAACTATTTAAATGAATTCACTGAAGTGGAGATTTCGGCGAAAGTTATAAATATGCATACATACATTTCGATATGCATGAACGAGCAAGATACGTCAATATGATTGTGACGTAAGCTAACTAGTGACCTAATTCACCTTTCCAGAGTACTCACCGATCATATGACGTCATAATGAACTGTGAGATGTGTACAATGACATCATAATGAATGACGTCATGAATGATGTCGATAAGTACGTCACGAACGCATATTTGAAGACGGTCTATGCATTGTTGTACAAATTGTTTGCTTTTACTATTTAACAAATATTCTGTTGAATATTTTGAAACTAATTTGACTGGGCGCTGTTGCTGCCATAGGCAGCAACAGCACCCAGTCAAATTAGTTACAAAATATTCAACAGCTTCCCTGTATAGTTTTCAGGAAATTGATAGCTAGGGCATTTGGGGATCGATCAATCACAACACGGCGAGGTGTGGGTGGAGCTTAGCTAGTGATGGGCGGGGCATAGCTAAAAATGGAAAGGTCCATTGATTATGCCGTTACATACGTGAGTGATAAATCGCCTTATACGAACACTGTATAGGCTTACCGAGAGTTATCGGAGTCGTTCTATCAGTCTATCAGCAAATAATAATAATAAAAATAATAATAATAATAATAATAATAATAATAATAATAATTCGTACGTGGTCAATGAGTTCCCTGACTAGTCCATTCCATTCGCCCTTTTCATTAATAGATCCATATGTATCATCCTCGACTAGGCGTATCTCGTATGTAAATCCACAGATTTTAGCAATTTCCTCGAGCAGTTCTATACAGAACCCTTTGTATTGTTTGTTACCCTTCAGTGGTTTATCAGATTCCTTCATCATCACATAGGGCGGTTCCTGTAGGAAAATGGCATATACATGTAAGATGAATATATATGTAAGATATGTGCCAAGTCCCATCACCATATAACCACAATCATAAAACTGTCTGATATCTATAGAAAATTGGAAATGCAATGCGTTTACTCGCGAATACTAATAGTACAATTCGACAATGGACCTTTACAGTTTTAACTATGTCCCGCCCATTTAGAGCTAAGTTTCACCCACACACCGCTAGTTTTGGGATCGATAGATCCATGAACTCCATGACTATCAATTCCCAGAAAGCTATACGGGTAAGCTGGTGAATATTTTAAAACTAATTTTACTGGGTTGCCAGCATCTTTATTAAATAGTAAATACATACAAGTCGTACGGCACCGCTTAGTCCATCACTAATCATGCATGCATCACGTACTTATCTACGACATTTATGACGTCACTGATTATGACGTCATTCTACATGTCACGTAGTTAATTATGATGTCATATGGTGGATGGATAAACTGGAAAGGTTAACTATGATGACTGGGTTTTAAAGCAGAAAAGCATCTATACTTGACAAATGTAAATGACCTGATATAACAAGGCTTGCATGCGTGATAGCCACGGTGCTACACCTCTGAGGCAACGTGGAATAATAATTTTATAATCATTGTTCTGGAAGCAGTAGCAGATTCACAATCGCAGGTAAATGTAATATTTGATGATTTGGGAATTTGGCGAGATCTCACAAAAGCTATTTAGTTTATAAATATACGTCATTTAATCTTAGCAAATGTTCACACACACGTGCCCCGTATATAGGTGCAAACCTTTGCTGAGATCAAAATATGTGCCAACAAATGATTAAGTATAAACTGGTAATGACTCAGATTGTATCTTCGCCTAAAACACGTCAGATGGCAACACTAGTGTAACATTCCATAGATATACAATGGGATAAGCAATGGACCTTTCCAGTCTTAGCTATGCCCCGCCCATCTCTACCTAAGCTCCACCCACCGTCCGTGCTGGGATCGATCGATATCGGAACTCCCTGCCGATCAATTTCCAGAAACTATACAGGTAAGCTGGTTGAAACTAATTTGAATGGGCGCTGTTGCTGCCTATATTCAACATAAAGTTTATTGAATGGTAAAGACATACACTTTATACGTGTCGGACTATCAATCGCTAAATCGGAGTATATCGAGTCATTCATGACATCATGCTTATGACGTAATCATACACATCAGTTAGTTGATTATGACGTCATATGATGGATGGATAAACTTGGAAAGGTCCATTGGTGTTAACGAAAATTTCTGACCAAATACCATGAAAAATATTCCTTCAAATTCATAAATGATAGGCAATTCTTAATCATTTGGTGGTACTAATGTACTAATACCATCTTGCCAGCGCATACGTCAAACGCGTTACGATGCACTGATGGCTAGATACGCCTATGTAAAACAAAATGACAATGATGAAAGTGATGATGAGAACAATGGCGATGATAATGGCAACGAGCATAGTAATGTTGAAATGACCGTTCTCCCGTCTCTCACCTGGTGGCATTGGCAAGAAATACGAATAATATATAGGTTCTACATTGTCTTGAGAAAACTAACTCATCAACTAAATTTACCATTAGGAAACAATATGGATGGTTGCTTGGGAAATACATCTTTTGTCTGTGTGCGTTTGGTACAATTGCCGCTGGTTTGCACTGTCAGACGTGAATATATGGATAATAACACAATAATCAGATTATTGACTGCATTATGTACCACAATGCCGGTATGAGTAATAATTCAAATAAAACATCGACGTTCGTGTCATATCATATTCCTTATAGTTCTCAATAATTTAATCGAATATAACAACAAAGAGAATGGATTTCAGAGCAAACACCAAGCTGGAATAGTAATGTCATGAGACACAGGCATGATCAACTGAGTGCTTACAAATATGTGATCCGCAACCCCGTAAGGATATCTTGAACTTTGCAAGCATACATAAATCAATTAGGAAATGAAAATATACACCGGAAATTATAATAATATAAAAAATATATACTGCACTATCCTCTCCAAATATAAACAGAGGTCAGAACAACCAAAACGAAAAAATGATAACCAATTAACAGAGTGGATAATCGATACAGCCACTCTGTCAACCAAGTATATGATGTCATAATCAATTATGTAACATGTAGGCTGACGTCATAATCATAATTGACAGAGAGTATGCCGTTGATGGATTTATAATTTAATAAGCATTCAGTTTACTATTTTGAAACCAATTGATCATGGCGCTGTTCATAGCAGTAACAGCGCTCAGTCAAATTAGTTTCAAAATATTCGACAGCATACCTGTATGGTTAGCGTGAAATCTTTATTCTGGGAGATAAGGATTCAAGGTATATAAATAGATCGCAACACGCAAAAAGCATGGGCGGAGCTTATCTAGAAATGGGCGGGCATAACTATAATCTATTGAAAGGTAATGGAATGCTCTAAGAACGTGGGCCCTTGAAGTCTCGTAGAATGAGGATCCCCATCACAGTCTTCAGGGAATATATGGGTTCTCCCCACTCCAAGAATAATTCTAAAATGTTCAACTGTAAAAAAGCTATTTTCTTCCTTATGGTGGGCAAGATATCATATTCATTTTCCTTTTCAGTTTTATTTTTAATGAAATTAGTTTCAAATTATCCAATACTTTACTGCGAAATTGAGGTACTGACGTTGAATGTTCGTTGAACCCTGAACGATCAGTCAGTACCACGATTTCACAGTAAGGTATTAGTTATTTTGCAACTAATTGGATTGAAATCAGTCAAATTATATTAAATCTAGCCTAATAATAGGTCAAAATCATTCAAGAAGTCATTGTATCTTTGTTGAAACGGAAAAAATTATAAACTTGGGGACACGCGGTGTGTGTGGGTGTGTGTGTGGGTGGGGGGGGGGCGACGCATGGGCCACGTGCCACCTTAAATCCGCACATACCCAATGGATGAAGACACTTGGCTATGCCTCGCCCATCTCTCGCTAAGCCCCGTCCGTGTTTTGCGCGTGTTGGGATCGATTTATATACTTTAAATCACGAATTCTTAGAATCCTAATTTCAAAGTAGCTATACAGGTAACCGGTTGATATTCAATAGAATGTTTATTAAATAGTAAAGAGATAAAATTCCTACACTTGACAGACTATTCAACGTTCATGGCGGAACTAGATACGTCATTCATAAAGCATTTCGCTTGTGAATTGGCCTAAATTTGACATAATTGATTATGGCATCATACACTTGAGTGAAAGATCGGATTTATCCATTCAGCACCTGCTCCATAAGCGTCAAATGAAACCGTTTTCATATTTAGACTGAAGCTTCCTTATATGTTTATGATGTGATCTTACACTTGATCAATAAGACTGTGAGAATCATCTTAGAAAAAATAGACGACGAGGAGGAAATCTCCATGTTATGAAGAATGATAACCGTTATGCAAAATTAGTAAAACCATGTGATATTCTAAAAAACATGCCAGAATGTGATAAGATGCTTTTTTTTCAAAAACCAAATTACCTTTCTTCTAAATTGATGTTGTGGAAACACACTCACACATTTCACTTCCGGTGAGCACACAATAAAATAAGATACTACCGGGAAGATAAGTGATATGTTGGTGTTTGTGTCTCCACAAAGGGAAGCGGTCCAATTAAGAAGAAGGTAATTTAACTTTTATTAAGGTTCAATAGAAAATATGTAGGTATGTCTTCCAATTAGATACTAAGAAATGATGTTATTTGTGAAAAATAACAAACGGTAGCAGCATGAATTGATTTGATACGTGCAATAATGGAAGCATGAACGAATAATCTGATTTGATCCAACATAAAATTGCTATATGCATATGCGAAATAGAAGACACGAATACGCACACAACGACCTCTCTCTCTCTCTCTCTCTCTCTCTCTCTATCTCTCTATCTCTCTATCTCTCTCTCTCTCTCTCTCTCTCTTAATCTAACTCTGAATCCTTGCTTGTACTCATGCCTCATGCTCGCTGTATGACTAATTTTCTCTCTTTAAAACCATAAATAAAACACATACAATATAAACATTGTGTGAGCCAATCGTTGAAGTACTAAGTTAGATATATACACACGCCATTAATTAAATGCGTATTCTAAACCTGGTTAGTCAAATACTCCCATTACTACTATTATCAATGCATTTAGGTAACAATGCTAGAGGGATGATTTAGTCTGGAAAAGCTAATATCTATTAAGGTGTCTTCGTCACCTAGTCTTTTTAAGGCATTCCATAACAATTTGGCGTTTCTTGGAATCATTAAACTACATATCTCGATCCACAAAACAAATCAGGGTATGCTGCTAAATTCTATCACTTGCTCCTACATTACATCTCATAAATAGGTTAACATGTTCAAAAAGGAAATATGTTAGTTAGTATAGTTTGGAACATGGCGTAAGAAATGTTCTGTTGAGTATGTTGGGATTAATTCGATTAGAAACAATTGCTGCCCTATGGAGCAATAGTTCTAATCAAATTCAATTAAAAATATTCAACAGTCCGTTTTATTCTGTTCATTTGGAAACATGTTAAGTTATCTCTTAGCTGTACTATCCGCTAGAGTTACTGATTTGTCGAGAGTCACGAGATTAGGTGTTGTAATGGATATGGAGGAGAGGGTGTATTAGTGTCATTGGGAGTTAATACGTCATGCAATCGCCTATAATGATTTAAGCAGAGAAATAGAGTTGTGCTTTTGGAGCTACATAGAGTGATAAAAGGAATGCCACATTGGCGTAGCACGTGCTGCAGTGGAAGAGTTACTAGTAAAATGGTTAGTTCTTTCTTTATGAAAGCTCACGGGTTCTGTGCTGAGACAACATACCAGTAATGTGGTCACTCTATATGGCCTTGGCTGAAATTATAAAAGTCATGCAATCAACAGAGGGGGAATTCATTTAATACCTGTTAATACTTGGATTGCTTATTTTCAAGAATTCTCTAGTCTCTTTCGAAAATCACGTTAGTCCATGCACCACGCCTAAAGCTGTATTATTGATTGCATTTCAGGAAATAATTACTAATGGCATACAGTAATAACAAGGTCCAACAAACCTCATGCCACTTAACATGATACATATTAAATTGCCATCGGTCTTTGGTAGTAAGTAAAGTGTTTCGGAAAACTTCACAGCCTAATAGGAAATATGTACTGACGCTAAATACATAACATTTTTGTCATCAGATAAATAGCAACATTCTATCAATAATGTTCATAAAGATTGCATTCATTTAAGTCAGTTTTCACATGCAAAACGAACTAACTGTCAAGTTTACTGGTAATCTTGGAAATGATCGCATTGCCTATTTCCATCTGAATCTGTTAAATGTTGACATTTGGAGAAAGAAGGAAAAGTGATAAATTTGGCATTAGATGAATGACAATCCTGTCTGAATACGGTTTTACTTCAACACGATCCAGATTATCTCATCTCATAATATAACGAGACACATGTTGTCACAAGTGTATTTTCACATACACATGATCCCAATCGCAGGATTGTCCATAATACGGAAAATTTGTTATTTATCCTGGATGTAGAATTTGATTGAGTGTATTTTTTTGTGCGAATCCAAATTTCAATGCCATTCTTGAATTTATTTTTTCTGATGCTGCATCAAAGTGAAAGAACATCCCAAAGCCAATTTACTTTTCCAGGGTATCCATCTATCATCTGACGTCATATGACGTCATAATCAGCTAAGCGGCGTGTAGGATAACATCATAATCATTACGTCTAAATGAATATATTTGGCCCGTCTTTAAATCGTAATAGTCCACGTTGTACAAATTGTATGTCTCTACTATTTAATAAGCATGCTGTTGATTATTTTGAAACTAATTTGACTGGACGCTATTGCTGCCACAGCGCCAGTCAAATTAGTTCTAAAATAGTCAATAGCTTACCTGTATAGTTTTCTGGAACTTGATAGTCAGGATGTTCAGAGATCGAGCTAGAGATGGGCGGGGCATAGCTAGAAAATGGAACGGTCCATTTCGCCTCAACTGTAGCAGAGAACACAGAAAACACTAGCCATATCATCTCTGCCAGCAATGTCTCCATCATCATCATCGAGACTAATATTGTCAAACATAAATTCAAGGAGGGCAATGACATTTTCAACCTCCAACGAAACATGAGCCGAGATGAGGGATACCGCATACCAGCGATTTACACATCAATTCTGTCACGTGACACCACAAGAACGGACTACAATGACCTAGCCTGCGACAGCCAGATAGTGTTGAGGAAGCGATCGCGATGGTCACTAACGCTACATTCGACAATTTTTGCTTGTGGGAAAGTTAAGTTCCATTCATTATTATATTACAAGATTGCATAATTGAGCTATCAAAAATGAACAGCGAATCGACACGACGTAAGGTTTACCATAGCAAATCATGAGCCGCATATACTGCTGCTCCGCCAGACTCGATATACTCACCAGAATAGATGTAACTGACAGAGTTTTGTTACCAAATGCACCAAGACCCGCGCCATAGTATGTCTTTTTTAATTCTAGTGGGTTTTGTAGGCTCCAGTCTCCAATCTACATCATTGTTAGAAAATTAACACAAAAAAACTCACGTTAGTTACTTTCTCTGAAAAATAATCATTATACCACAAAATGAAATATACAAAATGGTAGGTGTGTGGATATGTCTTTTTGGGCTTATCAGATAATGAAATGAATGTACATGTGAAATGCGGTCAGGGTTATCCCAACATGGCCAATGCGTGGGCGGAGCTTAGCTAGAGATGGGGTAAAAGTGGATTCATCCATTACTGCGTACATCAACCCAATTCACCTTTCCAGAGTATCCATCAATGATCTGACGTCATATGACATCATAATTAACTAAGTGATGTGTATGCTGACGTCATAATCGCGACGTTATGAATGATTCCATATCTCCGTCTTTAACGCTTAATAGTCTGACACGTTGTATGAACTGTATGTTTTTGCTAGTTAATAAACATGTTGTTGAATAGGTTGAAACTCATTTGACTGGGCGCTGTTGCTGCCATCAACATCACCCAGTCAAATTAATATCAAAATATTCAACAGCTTACTTGTATAGTTTTCTGGAAAGAGATAGTCAGGGAGTTCAGAGATCGATCGATCCCATCAAGGACGTGGTGTGGGTGGAGCTTAGATTGAGATGGGCGGGGCATAGGTGAAAGTGGAAAGGTCCATTGACCTGAACTCTCCAAAACTCAATTTATAGACAAAACCGAGGAAGCGTGATATGTCTCGTCCATAGAATCATGGATAATGTGGCCTATTCATGGTCCAAAACTGTGAAGAAATTCTCTAAAATTAAATTAGAAATGCTACAGATTGTATCCATATATAGCATAGCAAAATTTTGTAAATTTTCTTTGAATTCAATTCAATTGAAGGCAAACAAAAAAATTTAACCACAAAAACATGGAGAATAATCCATGTCCAAAACACTGAAAATATAAATAAAATTCCCCCAAATAAAATTAGTAATGATGCAGATTGCACCCCTGCATGGTCTAGAACGATTGCGTAAAGTTTCGTTGAAACCGAAACAGGCATTGGTGAGTTACAAGGCAAACTAAAAATCTTAAGCCAAAAAGAACCATGGAAAATATTCAAAGTCCAAAACTGAAAAAGTAGGCAAAATTCCGTAAAATCAAACTAGTGAAGATGCTGCTTGCATCCCTGCATGTCGTAGAACATTTCTGTGGTTTCATTGAGATCCGATGGGACATTGTTCTGCAATATGTCCAATGAAAGACATTAACCTAATAACATGTAAAAAGTCCAAAACCGTGAGAAAATGTAGAGCAAATTCCCCAGAATCATATAAGTAATGATGCGGCTTGTATCCCTGTATAGTATAGAACACTTCTCTAAAGTTTCATTAAGATTGGATGAGCCATAGGTGAAAAATAAGTTGATTAAAATCCTTAAACAAAAGTACAAATACTAGCTAGTATAGCTTTTACAACGTGCTAGCCAATAGATTAGCTAGATACCATTTTTGTTAGCCAAATAGTAAATATTTTAGCCACATCTTTACTTCAAAAGTAAACTTATGAACATGTTTGCAGCCATTCACCATCAGATAATACTATCCAGACATAATAGAGTCTTAATATATAAGAAATGTGTTGAATATTTGGAAACTAATATGACTGAAAGCTGTTGAACAACTTTCGGTCACATTAGTTTCAAAATATTCAACAACGTAAACAGGGATTATTTCGATGCAGTTGTAATGCCAATCCAGAAAATTAAATTAATTTTGATCATTAGCCAATGATTTAGCCAATTCTGCTATTTATGAGCTAGATTTCAGTTTTACTAGCATTTGGCTAATTGGCTAGTGAGTAGATCGGTCGCTATTGCTTATTGAATGTCCATTTGCAGACTGGAGAATCTTCAAAAATAGCATTCTATTGGCCTGCAAATGGACATTCCTTAATACCACTACATAGATTTCATGAAAGAGATAATGGTGTGCCTGATGTAGAAATGTACAGTATCCCACAACTGGTGTCTAATTATACCTTCCTATCCACATGCCCCAACCCCATCGTAACAGCAAATCTCCTACCTTATGTAAGCCGGTGTCGTGCAGATCCAATATATCTAATTTAAAATTTAATCTCATTCCCCTCTGCAACTGGATATGACCCGTCAATCCGTCCATTTCAACCTAGAAAATAGATAGCATCTCACGAGTAAGATAATAATATAACAAGAGTGATGGGCTATATGTCCAACCGATTGACCAAACAACTGACTGACCAAACAACCGACTGAAAGACCGACCAACCCACCGAACGACCGACCGACCGACCGACCGACAGACAGACAGACAGACAGACAGACAGAC
This sequence comes from Chaetoderma sp. LZ-2023a, assembly GCA_034401795.1. Classification (NCBI taxonomy): domain Eukaryota; kingdom Metazoa; phylum Mollusca; class Caudofoveata; order Chaetodermatida; family Chaetodermatidae; genus Chaetoderma; species Chaetoderma sp. LZ-2023a. Next base: position 67,464,270 of record CM067374.1, read on the forward strand.
AGACAGACAGACAGACAGACAGACACAGACAGACAGACAGACAGACAGACAGACAGACAGACAGACAGACAGACAGACACAGACAGACAGGGAGGCAGGCAGGCAGGCAGGCAGGCAGGCAGGCAGGCAGACAGACAGACAGACAGCATGACAGACAGACAGCATGACAGACATACAGCATGACAGACATACAGCATGACAGACATACAGCATGACAGACATACAGCATGACAGACAGCATGACAGACATACAGACAGACAGACAGACAGACAGACAGACAGACAGACAGACAGACAGACAGACAGACAGACAGACAGACAGACAGACAGACAGACAGACAGACAGACAGACAGACAGACAGACAGACAGACAGACAGACAGACAGACAGACAGACAGACAGACAGACAGACAGACAGGCAGACAGACAGACAGACAGACAGACAGACAGACAGACAGACAGACAGACAGACAGACAGACAGACAGACAGACAGACAGACAGACAGACAGACAGACAGACAGACAGACAGACAGACAGACAGACAGACAGACAGACAGACAGACAGACAGACAGACAGACAGACAGACAGACAGACAGACAGACAGACAGACAGACAGACAGACAGACAGACAAACGGACGGACGGACGGACGGACGGACGGACGGACGGACGGACGGACGGACAGACAGACAGACAGACAGACAGACAGCATGACAGACAGACAGACAGACATACAGACAGGTTACCAGAAGCAACTGCAACCGACAAGCCTAGACATCTAGGACACGAGCTCATCTTATTTTGTACACAAGATTGAAGGATTTATATGCACCAGATCTGGTATAACTTATTGTCGACCTGATTGGTTTTATTTAATTTGTGAGGAAATAGGTCATTAACCTCTCGATTGTAACACTAAACCCATTTAGCATGCATGTCTAGAATATAAATTGACTAAATTCCCACTTTTCGTTGCTGCTGTTTTGAGGGATGGCAATGTTTTCTTGGAGATGGAGAAAGAAAACAAGGAGACATTTTTGAAAGTCACACTGTTAAAAAATCTCACAGCTGACAGTAACACGATTATCAAATGAACAACGACTAATAGCCACCAACACCGCTAATATGAACATTCGGGAAGTAATTTGTATTGGAAGGTGTCATTGATTGGTACCATGTGTATATAGCAACAACTTACAATCGAGTTAATTTCAAAATAAACAAGACTGCCCTGTACTTGAGTGCTAACCTCGCTTGTGTCAACTTAATCCTTTAATGGTCAAGTTGGTAAAAAACGACCTTTGCAGTGATCTAGGGAAATGTCCATTGGCAGGATAAGAGAAGAATATTTGTGAAAATTTACCACTGCAATGACTGTCTCGGTAACCGAGCCAGTCATCCCAATGGTAAATTTTCAAAAATGCTCATCTTAGTCCGCAATTAGACACCGGCTAAGCAGAAATTTAAATTTTCTTGACCATTACACTTTTGATCAATGCCCTTTTGAAGGATTATAGAAATCTATTTTTTGTAAATTTTCGTTATAAATTTACCAAAATACTCTTTTTTGGATGCAAAAATCAAGGTTTTCTTTAAAGATATTGGCAATTAAATGGTTAAGTGAAATAAATAGTATCTTAGCGCTTTAATGCGCAGTTGACATATACGAGATGAAACTTTTCTAAACCAACATGACATCTATGAAACCGTATTGGAGACAATTCATAAAAAGCTGTTATTAAATTTCAGTTGATCAAAATCAGGCCGACGCCTGCTAATTGCTTTTTATGCTTAAAATGAAACTACATACGCTGTAGGGAATATTATTTCAATTTGAATTTGTTCCACTCATCTCACAATTCCGTGGATAGAGAACGTGACCATTGTCAAAGGACGTTAGATCTGGTTGGCAGAGGCGCAATCGTGTAAGTGTGGGCATGACATGAACCCATCCAAGTGACTTTGATTGTTTATCGAGCCGAGACCATTCAGCTACACCAGTAATTTGGCACGCTGTCATGCATTTTCGTGATTGAATTGCGCCGTGTATCCCAGATTGCCATTTAGCTATCAATTAGATGCGGTTGTTATTCGCCAGACTCACGTCCTGATCGGGAAGTTTCGTGGTTATGAATACTGAGACCGAAGTAGGGGAACTCAGCCATTTCACAAATGCAAATAAATGCCCCCATTATGGCTCAATTACTGAAGGATGCTTTGTTTAATTACAAAAGAGGGTAACGGGAACAAGTTCTTGATATTTTCAAAAGGGATAGCTTACTGTAACATTTTCTCCTAACAATACAGCGCAATACAGCACCTACCATGTATTTGTCACAGATATGACAAACAATTATTTAGGAATGCAGCGGTAAAATAGACAATCTGAAAGAGGTCAGAGCAACATGTTAGTCCAGACAGACCGTACACGTGATTTGCCGTTGCCATGCCTGATTGGCATGGTTAAGTAGCAATTTCCAACCAACCACTGATGCTAGTTCATTGCCACTGTTGCTATGTTTATACCTGTTCAATATAATTGAAAAGCGCCTCGCCGTCGTCCCAGAATCTCTGTCCTTCACATGACAAATTGGCCACTGTCAGTTGTGAGTGCCGGTCCATGTCCTCCAATGCTCGAGCCAGTAAGAAGACCGAGTCGTACATCAGTGCTGCTTCGTGCTACATGGGAGAAGAACACACACATAAACAGTCACCATTAGAAATGGAATACAAACGGATTTTCAGGAAGGGAGATCATTCTATAACATGATCAAAATCACCCCAGTAGATACAATGCAATATGTGGAATCCGACCTGTCACTCATGTATCTGACGTCATAATCAATTACTTCACCTGTTAGCAGATGCCACAATTAGAATGACGTAGCTGCGTCGCGTAGATCGAAAAGTCTGTCACAAAGTTGTAAGAATTAATCATCTTTGATGAAATTACAGTTATACATATTGACTGGGAGCTGTTGCTTGCATATGCATCCACAGCCCACAGCTAGGACAAGGATATCTTTATTATTATTATTATTATTATTATTATTATTATTATTATTATTATTATTATTATTATTATTATTATCATCAGTCATAATGGAAATAATGCTGAGTCAATTATCATCAGTTACGTATTCGCTCAACCAGTTGTTAATTTACATTCAAAGTTTCACACAACTAACATTCTACTTTGCGGATGAGACGGGGTGGGGCGGGGGTGGGGGGTGGGGGGGGGGGGTGTTGGTGGTGTTTGGGGTTGGAGAGGGTTGCATTGCTCCCGTTGCTGGTAATTCATCAAATTGTGCCATTGTATCAAGGTTACTTTAATGCATCGGCCCACAAAATGTTATATAACCCGACGAACTATACGTTCTGTCAGAGGACGAATCTGAAATGTGTTTTATAATTAATTTGTTGGAAATGCCTGACTTTATATTCGGCACGGCATTGTCCTTGCACACGGGATATCGGTCACTGCGCCGTATGAATGCATTCCAATGACGATTCCTGGACCACGCCGCGTCTGAGTAATCACACAATCAATACGTTATCTAATCAAGCTGAAGTTATATGTTTCTTTTCATTGGAAAGGAATTTATGTTGCCGCTCAAACTAGTATTTATGTTATGCCGTATTGCGCACATTAGCGTTGTTCCCGTTGACAAGGGATATTGCTCACCACCGGGGCCAATTTCCCGTGAGATAAGATGACAAATTGTAAAAACAGGAAGACTGGTTGCGGGCGTAGATGACGCGTCAAAGCCATATGTATGATTGACAAGTAGAGAAGTGATATGACATTTGCAAAGCTGGCGCGTCAATCTTGCTATAGCTGCTGCCTAAATGGACGTCTTGCTGTTCAGCGTGATTGCTCATTACCGTTAAATCTCGATCATCCGGGCTAGCGAGATACACATACAGTACCGCTAAGAAATAATTTTACATGTTTCCAAAACAAAAACAGAAAGAGTAGTCCTACAATTTTGAACATCATGTAAGAAATTACCTTTTGAGTATTTCGAACATAATTGGTTTGGAAGACATCGCTGCCTAGGCAGCAATGCCTCCCAATCCAATTATTTTCGAAATATTCAACAGTACGTTTTATATTATTTTGGAAAAATGTAACGTTATTTATGAGCTTTGTTGTAGGCCTACCCCTTCAACACCCATACATGCCGTGCTTAAAAACCACGATCAATTCTCAGAGACATGATTACCTCAAGCGAGCTATAGAATATTTTATAAGATACCAATTTAACTCAGAGTTGCTGTTACCTGGCTTGTAGACATTCGGCTAAGTTGTGGTTCAAATATAGTCAGAGGAATTTTACGACGTCTTGGAATGAACACAGCCAACATGTCAGAATGAAAACGTCGTGAAATGACAATTTCCATCCAAGATGTTTGCCAGGATTTAGCTTTACTATCGGTAGGACAATCGCTGAACCGTCATAGCCTTATTATTCATAACCACAGCTACAGCCGTATAACATGCCATTTATGTCAAGTGTATATCATCATTTGCTGCAATTTGCACTAAGTCGAAGCACAATACTCCATTGGATACTGAAAAGCTACGACTTGTACTTCTCATAACCTAGAGATCGACTTCTCACACCGTACCAAAATGCGTTTGGTCATAGAATTGGTGTGTTTCTTGTATAGAGATGCGTTTGCACGAGGCGAGTGCCTGCGTACCTATCCAACGCCCGCACGCCCGCTCAGTAATAGTATACTTGGTTGCATGCCTATCTAAGGGCGTGTTGAGCCATGTTACAACACATATGTTAGCAATACATAATTGTACGTATGCGTGCTTTTGTTAACCATTTTACGATGGTATATGTGTTTGCTCATCTACATGTACCCATGCGTGTGTTTTGTCTGGGAATTTTATGCACGGGCGAGTGCATGCAGGAGTGCGTGCGTAAGTGAATGCTATATGTGATCGTCCGTTTTCCAGAAAACTAATGAAAGAGTGAGATATTATCGATTTTCGGGGTTCGCTTAACGCGTCTGCCAGTCCATGAGACAGTGCGGTAATGTTGATTATAGAATCATTCTGCCGTACGAGAGGAACAGTGGCAAGTTCATCCAAGAATGCAATAGTCTTGGCAGAGGAGATGCGCAGAAGACACTCGGCGGCGTCCCTGTCGCTCTATCTCATCGCGTTTCTCTTCGTGACTGGTACGCTCCGCGGAAGCTGCCCCTGGGAGCCTATTACCATCTTATTACTAGCTCTGAACGATTCATAATTAGCGAGATTAAGCATGCATAAGTGGTGGAAGAACAACGGCCAGGCATTGGTTAGGCATAAGAGGACTACACCCACGCTCCGCTCTCCCTCCACAAACACGACGCTGCAAACGAATGTTAAATGCGAGTACATTGTAATTATCCTGGAAACGTATTTGCAGTCTCTAATGACGTCATCCACATCGGCATCGGCCCTACCATTACTCCTGGTATTCGTACTACTACTAACCACCACCACCACCACCACCGTTGCTATTGCTATTGCTATTGCTATTGCTATTGCTATTGCTATTGCTATTGCTATTGCTACTACTACTACTACTACTACTACTACTACTACTACTACTACTACTACTACTACTACTACTACTACTACTACTACTACTACTACTACTACTACTACTACTACTACTACTACTACTACTACTACTACTACTATTACTACTACCACTACCACTATTGTTGCTACATCTACCTATACCCCACTAGATCAATTGTTGTTGTAATTGCTACTGATGTTGCTCAGTGTTGCTATTAAATGGTTAGTGTCACTAAGACAATACATACCGATATTAACCCTGATCTGTTTAATAATTTTAAATCTGTCTGTAGTTCATAAATTTCAATATCTTGTAGAATTCTTGCTGTGTCTGGCCTGTTGGGATTGACCAATCTGAAAGCTGTTAGGTTGACATAGTTGTGGCGGTAGTCGTTCATGTCTATCGTTTCTGTGTCCTGGAAATTAAAGAAAATGTATCAACGTTATTATGGAATCCGTTGTATCACTGAACGACGAAAAAAAGGAATAACTCGGGATCAATGGACCTTTCCAGCTTATCTATCCCTCATATGACGTCATAATCAACTATGAAACGTGTAGAATGACGTCATTATCAATGACGTCATGAATGACGTAATTAAGTGCGTTATGAACGCATAATAGGTGACGGGGTAAAGTGTTGTTGTACGAATTCTGTCTTTAATATTTAATAAACATGCTGTAATTAATTTGACTGGGCGATCGATTCCGATATGGACGAGGTGTGGGTGGAGCTTAACTAGGGATGGGCGGGGCATAGCTCAAACTGGAACGGTCCATTGAACTTCAATTAGATATTTACGTAAATATGTAAAAAAAAACACCTATGGTTTCATCAATTTCCTCTTCAATAGATAAAAGTTGTAACTTCACTTTTAACCGGGACTTTTCAAAACATCAATTTCAAGGTAGCTGCTATACGACAGACTGAGCATTAGATATTTGGAGACAATTTCGACTGGAATCTGCTGCTACCATACCCAGATATGGCAGATAATTCCATTGAAGATTTCGAAACAAATTTGACTGGATGGGGAAGATCAACAATTAGAAAAAAAAGCAAAGAACGGCAAAGAATTTTGTACTTAATTCATAAGTATAACTTATCTCTAATTACTGCCGTTTTCTGACTCATAAATAACAGCGAGCGAAACACATTGTCCTAACTTATTCATTCCATGGATGAAATCTCTGCATCAACATTTATTAATTAACTCTTTAATACGCGACTATTTTTTAAAGAATTATCACTGGAATGACTGGCTCGGTAATCGAGCCAGTCATTCCGGTGGTCAATTTTCAAAAATAGTCTTCTCTTGGTCTTCAAATGGAAATTTCTCAAGACGACTGCAGAAGCCGTTTTTGGCAGATATGAGTGCTAAAGGGTTATGGCAGTCATATGGGCAGTCTGAATAATTTGACAAATAATTGCATAGGCAAGGAGCCAGGGATATATACTTACTAAATTCGCAAGTAAATAATGGTGATACGCGTCTATCATTCCTTCTTGCAATGCCTGGAAGTGGGGGAAAACAGACGAAATAAAAACAACACATATTAGTGTCATCACATTGTCCATTATAGATTATACTTAACCCCCTTAACGCTTTAGTGGCTAAATTTGGGCAGAATATTAAACTATTTCCTTATTGAACGCCAATTTGCAGGCGGGGAGAAGACTGTTTTTTGACAATTTACCACTGGAATGACTGGCTCTGTTATCGAGCCAGTCATTCCAGTGGTAAATTTTATAAAATAGTCTTTTCTTCGCCTCCAATTTGGCGTTCCTTATGAGCACTACGGAGGCCGGTTTTGGCTGCCTTCGGGATGAAAGGGTTAATGTTGTTGGTAAGTGTTGAAATCACTATGCCTCAATTTCAAGACTGCTAAGCCTGAAACATGTTGACAATTTTGACTGAAAAACATGTTGCTGCAATAGGCAGTCAAATTTGTTTTAAAATATTAAACATAATATTTATTAAATTGTAAGTTCATCAATGACATGCAACGGAACTTTCCAGTTTATCCATCCATCATATGACGTCGCTATTAAGTACGTCACATGTAGGATGACGTCATAATCAATGACGTCATGAATGACGTAGATAAGTACGTCACGAGTGCATAAATGGTGACGGACTATGCGTTGTTGTACGAATTGTATATTTTTACTATTTAATAAACATGCTCTTGAATATTTTGAAACTAGTTTGACAAGGCACTGTTGCTGTCGGCATAGCCAGCAATAGCGACTAGTCAAATTGGTTTCAAAATATTCAACAGATTGCCTGTACAGTTTTCTGGAAATTGATGGTCGGGGAGTTCAAGGATCGATCCCAATGCGAGGTGGGGGGGGGGGGGCTGGGTGGAGCCTAGCTGGAGATGGGCGAGCCAAAGCTAAAACTTGAAAGGTTCATTCAGACAGTTATTTCTAGGCCCTTTACCACTTCTGTGTCAGACCTACATCATTTGATTGTGACGTCAGATAACGCGTGACGTATTTTGGCCATGATGGCAGATATCTGAGTGACAGAACTCACCATTCTTTTGTTGTAGGACTAGCCCATAAATACGTAATTAATAATTCTTTTGGAACTGCGTCTTTAAGAGGGCGCATTGCTCGGTATCGCCATTGTAACACACACTCTTATCCAACTGCTCCAGCGGCCTCAGGCATAATATTGACAAGATTATTTCACGGAATTGTGTTAGACTAGCGAGGAGCGCTGGCGACAGCAAAGTGGTGGTGGCTGGTAGTGCTAGAACGATCTAAGTAAATATAATATGGAGTTCCACCCATCCACACAGCACTAACCCTCACCCTATACATAGTACAGTTCCGAGTCTATTCTACAGATTTGTGGACTGATGAAGGGCACTTGTCGGAGGTAAAAATGGCACCAATAGCTCTCTTTGAAATGTCTTTTATTCAATTAGTAGATGAAACTGACCCCAGGTCTGTTGATTAAAGCTAGCTGATGATCAATTTTCGACACCATTGTCTGTGAGCTCCGCGAGTCTCACTCGACATCCCTTTTCTCTGCTCAGAAATTGCGCTGATCGCAAACCAATCAATTCTCAGAAGCCGGCAATTTTACCAACGAGATGGTTTTTATCCGTTTCACGACTGAATTGTTGATTTGTATTTCTCATTTCTCCTCTGCACTGCTATAATAGATAGTAATTTGTAAAATTGTTTGCTGTAAGTTGTCGTAGCTTAGTAATGCGACGACCTGTAACAACAACAACAGCAGCAACAACAACAACAACAACAACAACAACAACAACAACAACAACAACAACAAAAGGACTTCATTCCTCCGAGAACCAGCTAAGCTAAGCCTATGACAGTCGAATGTAGTAGCAAAATGGATATGTGACTCTGACTGCTCAACATCACAGCGACTTAGAAAGAACTTCCTTTTGCAGTCAACTTAAGTGGCTCCCATGTGACGTGTTGTTATAAGGACTACACCGTCTTGCACTTCCGATGTTCCGGCAATTAGGAGACGTTAGTTGCCAGGAATATCAGCGAACATTGGCGACGTGTAATCAAATATTCCAGTCTGGAATTGCATATCAGCTGCTCCCGCAATTATTCCTTACCACCTTGTCACCGAGGCGTGAAATGGAAAACGGGAACGAGTACGGGATGAAATTAATTCTCATTTGTGCAAGTTTCTCACCATCTTGCGCCATCCTTCCCTCACCCCACTCTATATTGTATTCTATCCATGTCTCACTCTTCCTATACACCCTTCCTCCCCATGACTCACTTTCTCTCTCCAACTCTCTCTCACACACACACCCTCTCCTCCCCCCCCCCCATCTCACTACCCCTCCCTCCCTCCCTCCCTCCCTCTCTCTCCCTCCGACTACATCAATCCATCCATCCGTCAATCTATCTATCCATCCGTTAATCCATCTATTCTTACGTTACACTTTCACTTGCCAATTGAGGCATCCGATCTATACCCACAGACATAAATAGTGAATGGCTATAACCCTCTCGAATGCGGAATTTCAGTTCAGTACATTATTATAGTCTCAAAATAGTATGTTTTCGTTGTTAATTCTATTACGTAGTCGAATAAAGTGCCAGATTAAAATAGCCAATACAAATTTATGTCTGCGAAAAATACATAAATTTGCTTCTGTTCAATTTGTCTTCAAATTACCAAAAGAGAATTTATCCCTTTTTGGAGGCTATATAATGTATGCAGCCGATCGTCTGCGTCAGCCAGTCTAAGACGCGCAGTTGAATTTTACTGAACTCACGCCACTGGCGGGCGGGACAACTGTCCCAATAGTGAAAGTATTCGGACTTCCCGTCTACGCTTATATTTATCTATTGCATCTGACGTCATAATTAAACTACGTCGCTTGCTAGATGGCATCGCAATCAAGTCCATCACGAAAATCGAAAAGTCCGCCACGAAATGTACAAATTCTATGTGTTTGATGAATTTACAATTTGATAAACATTCTATTGAATTTTTTGAAAATTATTTGATTGGGAGTTGTTTCTGCCATAGGCAATATATTAAACAACTTACCTGTATAGCCACGCCTTGAAATCTTGATACTGAGAATTCAGGTTTCAAAATTTCATGTCGATTCCAACACGCGTAAAACGCGGAATAGCTTAGCTAGAAATGGGCGGGGCACGGCTAGAAAGGGATCCATCAATTAGTATTAGGTATATAAATAATCCAAATTAGTTAATGTGGATCTGGACTAAAATAAAACATATTTTAACTGTCTGACTGCTGGAAGCCAACAGACAATACTTTTTATGGGCACCAACAAACTTCAGTCAAATTGTTTTCCAGAGATAAAATCCATGGAGAATGTAGTCTGCAGATATTCAGCAGGCAGACATTAAGAGTTGGCCACTGTATACTAAAAAGCGGTTGAATATTTTGAAATTAATAAGCAGCAACAGCTCCCAGTCAAGTTACTTTCAAATTATTCAAACGAATATGCTTTACATCCTGAATAATTCGTTTCTCGTCTTGTCTAGATCCACAGCATACAGACAATGGCATTCCAATACTGTCAATGATCAACAGAGTGGAGGAAGACCGCGACGATAGAAGCGTGACTAGTATGACTGTGAAGAATACTTCCAAGAATGGGCATTCTAGTTATTTGATTGATCTTCATTTTGAAAACTATGTCATTAATAGCCTCAAAACGAAACGAGCTAGAAAAATGCTGGCGCAAGCTAAGATCCGGAAAGCTCCACTACTTTATAAAATTTAAGTGCGTGTGCCCTTCTAAACCCCATCACCAGGTGAATAGAAAATCGGCTTCGCTATGAGGTAAATAGTTACCGTTAGAACACATGTTATCGGTCTATAATTTTGGAGTACTTTGGGGTCACATTTCTGTTTGTAGATTGGGATAATAATTCCGTGTGTCCATGTAGTTGGTATTTCTTCAAAATCTAAAACTTGGTTAAACACGTATTTATACAGCTTTATCATTATATGTTCTGTAGCCTTGATATATTGGTTTGTAATTTCGTCTGCACCTACTGTTTTGTTAAATTGTAATTGGGGTCGGGGATCAGTTGATCATTATCTCCTATTTCTATTTCAGTAATCTTTCTGAAGTATTCATATACGCCGTGTTGTCACTAGAGAGTTAATCGGGAAGAACGCCATACCTCACTATGGCGGTACGCCGGTTACGTTTCCAGTGAGAACACGGCCGTAGTCTCTGGTTTTTGCTTTGAATAGTATGTTCTTTCTGGGATTAATTAGTTTCCAATATGTTTTAGGTTCTTTAGTTCCCATTTCCCTTATTTTGTTTCTAGAATTGTCGAGAGTTCCTCATAAAATAGTAGTCTAAGTTGTATCAAGATCTGTTCATCAGTAACGGAGGAATAAGGATTTTAAAATTGAACAGTGGGCCACCATTCTAAAACCAAGCGCGGCAGCAAATAGAAAATTATTCTCCTCTCTGATGTCAAGACTTACCCCTGGAATAGGGATGTGAGGTTTAAGCGAGATTGCCTTAGAACTGAATGGGGAGTAGTAAGAACAAACAAAATGTGCACAGCAACATGGACAAGAACAACTACTATGCACCCAGGAAGCGCCGACTCGCGCCTTAGCACAGGGCTTTGACAATGTACTAAATGACCCCTTGACCGTGACATTTGAACTTTTGACCTTAACCTAACGGTTCGTTCTAACAAACCACAATATGAATGTATGTTACAGAATTGGTGATTGAAAACATGTGTTCCGGTATGCCGTGTTTGATCTGTTGACGTCAACCTAAAATTTCTGCTAGCCGCTCATAATATAAATGTATGCATCAAATTTGGTGATTCTACTTCAGATGATTCAAGAGATATGTCCAACCAGACGACAAAAATCGCAATGCTCACAGCGGCCTTAGATGGCGGGAGTGCAAACCACAACAACATGAGCAAGTTTCAGAGATCTATCCCGGATCTAAAAATTTCAATTATTAATTTCAAAGTTGTTATAACCAACGTCATATCACATACTTAGTGTTAGTGTACTTGCCATTTTTAGTAGAAGATGCGTATGATTGGTTGATAAATCAGCAATTATGTTGAAAAGACGTCTCTGCTGCGCCTCTTTCAAAACCACGCGCATGCTCAATGCATTCACTTGCCGAACTGTCACTTCCATATCGTCTATCACAGGTGCTCGGATGATGGGCTGTATGCGTAACAAAGCTGCAACAGACACATATTGAAGATAGCCATGGCACCTGCCAGTAATTACTCGAATATATGTCAGCGAAGTAGCGTCCCAATGCACGCACTCACCTAGTGCACCAGTATTGGAATAGAGAGATCCGATCAATCCCTCAAGTATATGATGTTATCATCAATTACGTCACATGTAGGTCGATGTCTCAATACATAGTGACATATCTAGCTGTGTCATGAACATTGAAAAGTCCGTCAAGTGTAGAAATTGTATGTCCTTGATGGATTTTCTATTTAATAAATATATTATGTTGAATATTTTGAAACTAATATGACTGGGCAGAGTTGTTGCCATAGGCAGCAACAGCACCCTGTCAAATTAGTTTCCAAATATGTACCAGATTAACTGTGTATGTACCATGAAATCGTGATTCTGGGAAATCAAGATTTAAAGTATATACATTGATTGCAAAGCGTGTAGAAGTTGTTTGGCTAGAAATGGGCGGGGAATATCAAGAAATGTATCCCTCAATAATGAATTGCTAGAGTAAAATAGTACCATTCACTTACAATTCATCTCGATTTTCAAAACAGACAACAGAAACTCCATTAAGTTATCCAGCCAATCTATTGAATCATGATAGCATTTTGTCCTTTCTCGAATGATTAGACGCAAAACGGGCTGCGATTGCAGCTATATAGGTACGGGTCCATAAACCCCATTAAGAGTCGGTATGATTGCAAATACGTTCATGCATACATCACCACACACACACAGTGGCAGGGGTGCTATGTAGTTCATCACAGGGAATCCCCGTGTGTCTTATACACGGCATAAATGTACTTATAGTACTCACCATCCTTATCTCCATATATGACTAGGATTTTCTTCCATTTGAAATGTTTGATGACGTCAATAAACGCTTGACCGAGTTGCTGTGGGTCCGGGTACAAGTTTATTCCGAATGATTGACGTCCTGAGGAATGGTAGCGAGCCTCCATCCTGCACTCCATATGAGGCACCTTTAGCTGATGGCACATCGAGTTCACATATGAAGCCACCGCATGATTACGAGGGCCGAACACTGCCACTAAGCCTAACTGCATCTTGCTACAGACTGTGGATAAAATGCGATAAACAAAATTCCTAATTAACGATAAGTTAAATGATTGTAGAGCTGTTAATACTGGCAAGCATCCTAGATACATGTTTTTAATAATGGTTCCAGTTCCCTATGATTGTTTTCTGTAGTTTGTGCGCCTGTGTTGCAGCGAACCAAAAACAACAAGTTGCCGGAGATGACGGCCCCAGATGAGTCTGTCTGAAATAACACCACCTTTAAGTGATCTCGTAATACAGTTACCAATGGCAACATGATTCAAGAGTTGTGCCGTCTAAGAATACCTTTGCACATAGATATGCTCGATCAGGTCCACAGATTGTAACGTAGCATCGCCGCTTCGCGCTACCATCAAGGCCACCAACGCGTTTAAAGCTTTTAACCATTATAGGCACGAAACTCCAAATTCCTTATGATATAGGAAATATTTTATTGGCTATTTTAAAACCTATTTTGCGGGAGCAAATTGGTTTCAAAATATTTAAGAGAATGTTTATTAAAGTGTAAATTCATCAAAGAAATACAATTCGTGCATTTTCGTAACGGAACTTTCTACTTTCCTGACTGACTTACGGCATATAGATGTAACATCAGTCAACGTGCATTTGATTATGACGTCAGATACTTGAGTGACAAATCCCTCAATTCGATATTATAAGTATTAGAACATTTCTATATAGCCTGATCGCGTCACTTTGATAAGAATGGTCTCGTGGATATTTATGATAGGGCTGGGTTAAAAGTATAATAGCTGAAAGATATACCAATTTACATACGTAATTACCTAAATAAAATGCGTTGAATGGGTTAATACTAGCATCTGATCTTAAATTCTTATATATATATGGGCACTCAATGCTCAAGAACATGCAACTTAGAACTTCCAAATGTATTAAAAACTAAACCACAAAGTTGGCGACAGAATTCAGCATCGTTTCGCAGAGACCGCCAGGGTATTTGCTTAAGGGATTGATTGGCCCAGTACACATTCCATATAGGGGACGTGTTGTGGTTATGTAGGTAACTGATCTCATTGAGGTGGCCCATACATTCGTTTGACGTTTACATCCTCCACGCCAAGAGACATCTTTGCGTGAGGATGTACAGCAGAGACAATAAATAAGGTACACTGTTTCTAAAACAAAAACCGAAACATCTTAATTATTACAATTTTTAACAATGTTTTGTGGAATATTTTTAACATAATTGGATTGGAAGACATTGGTGCCTGAGGCAGCAATGTCTTCCAATCCAATTATGTTCAAGATATCTAACCACACTTTTTGTTTTGTTTTGGAAACATTCTAAGTTATTTCTGAGCTGTACTCTATAACTTGTGGCACTAGTATTCTGTCTTAAATGGCCAAAGTGTATAGAGAAATTTAAGATTGTTTTAAATTCTTTCCATTAGGATTATTTCGTGTTTCAAATAATTCCTCATGCGAAACTAGATGGACTGCGTCCCGCGCGTCGAGCCCTTTTGTTTATCCGCATATCACACACCATGTGTGGCATCGTCGCCAAATAAGAATTTCTTAAAATATTGTACCTTTGATAAATTAAATGCCTATTGAAAACTCTAACATTCTTCTAATCATTGGACAGGAGACACATCACGCAGAAATAAACCGTGTAAAAGGATCGAAAACCTTTTAAATCCATTTAATTTTGCTGCAAACCCAATGCAATGATGACATAGAACAATTCTGTAAAGGGTTGTTGAAATCGGATAGGCATTGATAAATTAAAGGAACATTAAAAAACCTTAACATTTACCAAATTCCTGTAAAATAAGCTAAGTCCAAAACACGTAAAATTGCGATGAATACTGGATGTAATGCTGATATAGCACACATCTATAAAGGTTTATTGAGATTGAATACACCTTTGCTGAATTAAACGTAGATTGAAAAACCTTAACATTTATCTACACGCCGCACGCCACTGAATCACTATGTCGAATCATCCTGTGCTTCTCACAGGGCTCGACAAAGATTCGATGCACGCTAACAAACTAATAGTAACAAATAAGAGTCTCAGATCATGAATTTGTCCACAAAAATTAGTAGATAGCCAAAATATATCAAGAGAATTAAAATGCTAAAATAGTATTAGGTTTTCGAAATTAATTTATATGTATTAGCTAGTGACTCTTTAAACACTCTTACCGTTTAAGCCGAGTTCATGAAATTAGAAAACATTGTATATTTGACATGTCAAAGAAGTATGTACATGACACAATTTGGCTTTTTCCAAATTACTTGCTAGATTGATTTTAAACATATAAGATTAAAAGATGAGGATTAGGTCTGGTTAGCATTAATTCCAAGGAAATCGATTAAAATTCAAGAAAACCCAAAACTATTTTAGCATTGTACTTCTCTTGATGTATTTTGACTATCTACTAATTTAACTACACAAATCCATCATCTGGCACTCATATTTGTTATTCTTAATTTATCAACGTGCATATCATTTCCGTACATACTTGCATCTGAGATTAACAATGCGAAATTACTAAACATTAAATACAAAGTGACACCCATTAACATGGTTCCCCGATAACGCAGGTTACCGGGCAGGGTTTGGACCAATATCTGACCGTAATGGCCCGGTATTGGTTCAGTACTGGCCCAGTAACTTGAGCCATCATGGTTGCTTTAACGTAGTTTAAATTTTTCGATGCCATTGGCTACAAAGATAATCACATACGTATCAGATATTCGATTGACAAGAAAACTTGGTCATTTATGGTATTCTATTGCATAATATCTCAGAGCTTCATTTTTATCGTCAAACAAATGTCAACAGCTATCTGTAGTCCATTGTACACGAAACCAGTGAACCAAAACTGACGTCCTTGTCTACGTTCACGGGCAATGCGCAAATGGTGAGTTTATGACGAGCTGAAAAACGATAAAAGCTGATAATTTGATTGAGCGGCGCTCTGTTTCACGGTCACTGCCTACGCCCCGGTGGTCATTACGTAAACAATGCCATTTAAATTTACTAAAAAGGAAGTCATTGCTAGAATTGTGATGCAATTATTGGATTAAAGTAACGCAATCCAAGATACAAGAGAATCACAGCTGCACAAAACAAAAGTAATGTGCCAGTTATTACAATATCGAAAAGTTTATGGGTAACATTTTTCCTTTTGAAATTTCATATGTTTACATTTGTGACAACTTACATTATGGTCTATATAGGCAGCATCTGATGAACGCTACACAGATACACATCACACTTGCTAATTGATTAACAAGAACGATAAAGCGTGATATGTCTCGCCCCTGATATTATTGACCACTGAATATATATTTTGATACTTAAAAGGCAAACCACTTGCATAATCATTATAATTATGAACTAAAGAGGGACGTGGATGTGGTGAGCGCAATGCCCATACACTGGCGCGTATTTTGTAATTCTTTGGAGTCCTCATTGCCTATAAAACTCAGCCATTATCAATTAAAAATGTTAAAATAATCATCTATGTCCAAAACCGTAATGATGCGAATTGGATCACTGAACTGATGATTGGCAATATGTTAATTGCAAGGGAATTGAGCTAATTTTGCATATTTTATCCAAAAGAAGTTAAATATTAGGATCTGTTAAACTACTATTCCATTTACACGGTTTCCAAAACACTGAAAATAACAGGAGAAATTCATCATAAATCAAACTAGTAATGATGGGGAATGCATCCATATATAGCATAGAGCATGTCTGTAAAGTTTCCTTGATATCCGATGAGTCATTGTTGTAAAATAAGGCAATTAAAGACTTTAACGCATATTAATGAAAAACTGTAAAGAAAAATATTCAAAGTCCAACACCATGAAAAAACATGAGAAACACACCCCAAAAGAAGATCTGATGAGCCATTGTTGACTAATATGGCTAATGAAAAACTTTAGCGCAGATATTATCCAAAACCGTGAAAAAACATGCGAAATTCACAGAAGATCTGCTTAGTAATGATGAAGATCGCATCTCTGCATTGGATAGAAGCGGTTTGTAAGGTTTCATTGAAATCTGATGGGCCATTCTTGACTAATAAGGCTAATGATAAACTGTAACGCAAAAATCATCCAAAATATTCTCAAAGTCCAAAACCGCGAAAAAACAAGAGAAATTCCCCGAAAATCTACTTCGTAGTGATAAAGATAGCATCCCTGCATTGGATAGAACCAGTTTGTAAAATTTCATTGAAATCTGATGGGCCATTCTTGATTAATAGGGCTAATAAAAAACCTTAACGCAAAACTCGTCCAATATACTATTAAAGTCCAAAACCGTGGAAAAACAATAGAAATTCACCGAAACCCTGCTTAGATTGCATCCTTACATTGGATAGAACCAGTCTGCACAGTTGCATTAAAATCTGATGAGCCATTCTTGACTAATAAAGCTAATGAAAGGTTTTAATGCAAAAATCATCCAAAATATTCGAAGTAAAAAACCGCGAAAAAACATGAGGAATTCCCCCAAAAATCTGCTTAGTAATGATGAAGATCGCATTCCAGCATTGGATTGAACCAGTGTGTAAAGTTTCATTGACATCTGATGAGTCAGTGTTGAACAATAAAGCAATTAAAATCCTTGCCGAAAATGACATGCCGCCGCCGTAGACGGACGGCGACGACGACGGACGCCGTAATAGGTAACCCCATTGTCTCGCTTTCCCTACGGGGCGAGACAAAAATTGTCCCAGCAATAGCCTTTAGTCGAGTTATTGCATAGAATATGTACGAGGAGTGGTTAATAGATATGGGACTCAAAGTCCCTATCGGGGATAACAAACTTCTAAGATAGGTTAATGGATCTTTCGAAAAAATGGTCATTCCTCAAGACCGATCGAGACGTGGGTGGAGCTTAGCTAGAGATGGGCGCAGCATAGCTAAAACTGGAAAGCGCCATTAACCTATCTTAGCTAGGGATGGGCGGGGCATAGCTAAACAGCAATTTCCAGAAAAATATACAGGAATATTTAGAAACTAATTTGACTGGGTGCGGTTGCTGCCTATATATCATTTGACAAGTCTAAAGGGACAATAATAATCTATTTAATGAAATGTTGGTACTCTGAAACGTGACAGAATGAGCATTTGCGAAAATAGCGATAATGCAAGCATAGGTAGTGAAAGTAAAATGGGCATAACTTTGCATCTTCATAACGCAGGATAATGACAAACAAGATATTAACATGAAGATATTCCTTTGTACATTGCCCAATTTTAAGCACTGGATTAAAGATTGGTGACCTTTTGACCTGTGGTGACATGATTACCAAATCAATTTGTATATATGATATAGCAAGCGGTCAACAACTATGAGAGAAACATGCCATTATCTAGGCTACCGTGATGGTATAGAATGTTATGGGCATTTTTCTTCACCTCAACCCTTAAAAGGGTAGGCTTCACTTTGGGTAAGTACAACTGTGACCAATCAAAAACCTGGACTAATAGTTTCGCAACGGCTTGCTTTTAACGGCGCTTCATCACGATATGTGGTGACAGTTGCGCTAGTATGTGCGGATACGTATGTATACGTCTACGCCTGTGCGTTCATGTAAATTTGATTACAATGGAGGGACCGAACCATTTGGAGACATCATTTACTTAGTCTTAACAGTAGTGGATTGCAATATCGTCAGTAGAATTATGCCTCAGGCCCTTGATATTACCACGCCCCGGTTTCTTTAAAATCATCTGAGTGGAGTGAATCCACTTTTTCTGCAGTTTCTGTTTCTATAAACGAAAGTAGCTGCATGAACATGATGCTTAGACATCTATTTTCGTTTGTAACAAGAGAAACTGCATGACAGGATATGTTCTGTTTCATGAAATAATTATTGTCATTATTACTTTTACCGTTTTGTTCTGAAAAACTGAGCATTTCATATGTACGTGTATATGGGCCATTAGTTGGCTGGTAAATTATTCTATTTTATCCATTTACTTTCTTTATATGTTCACTCAATCGTTTGATCCTGTCAAGACTTGAAATACTCATTCGGGTTTACTCCGGGCTCCATTTTGGCTTGGCTTTCTCCTTCAACCAAACAGAAACCTTTTTCTCCCCAGCCCTATAAAGCATACGCTGACGACCGTGAGTCTGACGCTAGTACGATCTGTGTTGGGTGAGTGCAAAAAGGCTTAAAATCACCTACGTGACGTGTAGGATGACGTCATAATCAATTGCAGCATGAAAGATTCGATTTAATCTGCCTTAGACGCCTAATAGTCAGACATGGTGTACGAATTGTAGGTAGGTCTTTGCTATTTAATAAACATAGGCAACAACAGCAGCCATAAAATTAGTTTCAAAATAGTTAAAAAAAGGTTTTCTGGAAATCGATGGTTAAGGAGTTCAGGGATCGATAGATCCCATTACGAGCGAGGTGTGGGTGAACCTTAGCTAGAAATGGGCGCGGCATAGCTAAAACTGGAAACGTCTATTGTGATTAAAATAAGGTTACACGCCACGTTGTCGAATTGGTCTATTATTATACATGAGTAAACCCATTGCATTTCCAATTTTCCATAGATATCAGACAGTTTTATTTTTGTGGTTATATGGAGGTGGTAGTTGGCATGGCTAAAACTGGAAAGGTCAATTAAGCGTATGGAAAACTATAATTATTCCAACGGGATTTGTGGCCAACATTTTGTGACATTGAGATATCTTTGTAATGTGCTTGAGGATTGGTGGAATTTTCACATTTAATTCCACAAGTACTCCCAGGGAGCATGGCACAGGGTTACTTCTTTCATTATCTTCTAATGATCCAGTATATACCGCCAGTACGAGGGAATCTCTCACAGCTGTGACGCGGGTAGATTGATGGTATTTTGGCGCGAGGTTACTCCGCCATGTGAAAACAAAGATAAAGAATCTGATATGATCAAAGGAAGCCACAACATCAATATCGTTCGCCGTTTGCTTTGCATTTGGTGTTTGATAGCAGCATTCATATTGTAATTGGTGTGTGCGAATTACGATTATTCGAATACGTGACTCGTGGCAATCTTTTCCTAAATGATGGCATATCAATTTAACCCTCGTGTGTCAACATAGTCTTAAAGCGTTCAAAATTATACTTATATCAGTTAAACCTTAAATGGTCAAGATTTTTCAAGAAAAGAATAATTTTTGTGATAAAAAAAGAAATAGCTTTCTGTTGTCGTGCAAATAGACATTACTCAAAACCACGACAGGTGCTGTTTTTTGGCCGGCTTGACCATGAAAATGGTAAACAAAATCCTATTTTTTCCTAGCTAGTGTCTATTTGCCGACTGAGAGAAGACTTTTTTTGAAAATTTACCACTGCAGTGACTGGCTCTGCTACTGATCCAGTCAGATAAGTGGTAAAATTTCTTGGATGAAAAAATGGTCATTCCTCAAGACCACTGCAGTCCATTTTTTGGCGGTCTTGACCATTAATGAGATAAGTTAACACCCAATGGGTTACAGGCCAATCTTTATACTATTCTAATTGTTTACCCACACCTTTTACACAAATGTATTCAACGAGAATGGATGAATCCGATCTGCCACTCAAGTAGATGACGTCATAATGAATTAAATCACATGTAGGCTGATGTCAAAATCAGAATTGACAGAGAATACACAGCTAAGAAGCTGGAATAATCCTTCAAGTGTACCAATTGTATGTCTTTAACGGATTTACTTTATTAATAAACTGTCTGTTTCTGTTGAATAATTTGTAACTAATTTGACTGGTCGCTGTTGCTGCCATAGACTTACGTGTATAGTTACCTTGAATTTGGATGCTTAGAACCCAGATTTCAAAATATATAAATCGAACCCAACACGCGTAAAGCGTGGGCGGAGCTTAGCTAGATATGGGCGCTCTATTGTCAGAACGTGAATCGCCATTCTAAAAATCACGTGCTATGATCTGCCGCTTACATTCGATTATCTTAAGATGACACCCATTATTGAAGTAGAAGAAGACAATACACCCTGACAGATGCAGATGTCAACTAGACTTATTTTCGAAGAAATACGGACTCAGATCACGTGCTCTGTTTTGCCAATGCACCTGCTCTATATGTGGTTCGTTTAATCGTTATCGAGCCAGTTAGTCCAGTGGCAAATTTTCAAACATAGTCCTCTCTTGACCTGCAGATGGACATTCCTGAAGAGACTATCGCGGCCGGGTTTGGCTGGTTCCGTTAGAAAATTATTAAGGCCATACTGATCTCATCTCAACTGTTGTGTTGTACCGAGATATTATGCTATATAAATTCCATACATGGATTCAATATCGGTCCCTTGTTGACGTATTTAAAATATCTGTATCGCAATTATTTGCTTTTTAGTAGAGCATCAATGGGGTACTTTATGCCGTGTAGGTAACAACACACCGCATTCGTTTGTATGTAACAATTAACATGTTCAATATTTCGAAACTAATTTCACTTGAAACCAGGGCCAGCAACATCAAATATAATAAAAAATAGGTAGATAGTCTAGTATTGTTGTGATTGGCTTAATATAAATCATGGCAGACCTAAAAAAACTGGTTACATGTACCAATATTTAGCTATTAAAACTTGAATATTATTTTTGACTGAAAGACAAAAAAACCCATACATGGCATGTATAGTTTATGGGTGGCATCTTGTATTACAAATTATATTGTACAATGTAATATCGTGATAGTTCAATGAATTTCCATTAATTCGAGCATTAATTACGATGTATGCGACCTATATAATCCTCCTTAGTATTAACGAATGCAGGTGAACAAACAACATTTTCTAGAGTAAAATAGCAAACCGGTCAGGCATTTTCCATTGTACCACTCCGATATGCTGTGACTATAGAAAGGTAAAATGCAAAATGTCCAATTTTCGTCTGGTAGTTCCAATTTATTTGATGACACACATTATTTTCTGCAAATGCTAACCCCAAAATTTCAATAGAAACCGATGTAATCTCTTCAGCACTTTAGTGAAAACGGACATGAGGGGGTGGTGTGGGTGGGGGTAATTTCAATTAGATATTTATATAGCTATTGGATACGAGTTAGGAGAATGCCAGTTTATATGTTTGATCAACCGGTACCTATTTGTCTGGTGTGCAGAATAACTTCTGCAATTGTTCTCAATGAGATAAAACATTGCCTCTCCTATATGTTGCACTTTTTCATTTATATATTGTTGAATTATTCTAAAATTGGGACTTGTACGATGGCAGCATGCCCTCGGCATGTGTACATGCTAAATGCTGGCTTAATTTTGAATTTACCTGAAAATCATACACAGACCGCTGTTAAGACTTCGCTGTAAAAGCAAAATCAACCATTTTATCGGTTGCTGGTTCATTTTGCTCTTTTACTCGCTTTCTGGAACATACGTTTGCATAAATTGGTTGCCAGTGAGCCACGGAATGAGACAACAGATATGATTCTTTGCAAAGAAATATGTATTATCTGGGTATGTTGTTGGAGAAAAGCAGCATTCTGAGAGGCAGCAGATCTACATTTTGGGAACATCAATGGAAACAGTTACAGAAACACAATCATTTTGTTTTAGTTCGAAAACATTGTCAAAATATTGAGCCATGCTAAATATTGGGTTGATTTGTTACGTTTCTCAAACAGTATTAGCCAAATTGTCTACTAACATTCTGAGGACCACGTGTATTTTCATTTGTTCCAACAACATTTAAGGGAAACAACAGAAAACGTTATTTTCATGTCAACGACCATATGCAATCCATGTTACTAAATAACATTCACCATAATCAAGAAAATTATTACTAACATATATCTGGTGAGCTTCATATCATTTTAAAACTAACTGCATAGCGAATTCACTGTGAAGCACACTTAAACTCCTTTCTTTTCTGGCCATACAATAAGTAAAGTGGATAAAGGCATAGAAATGGTGAAATCGTGCAACCTGAAACGATAACTAAGCTCACCCAATCCATGTTATTGAGAGGGAAAGGATCGGGGCGGATTACCCTTTCCATTATGCCCATAGACACGTAATAGCTCTTGTCATCTTACTCACTGCTGTGACTGTCACGCGTGGTTCTTACAAAGCTAGATAGAAGAAGTCCATCTACATGACTAGACAAAACACAGGTTTAATCTGGCAAAGAACTATTTCTTAACAGGGCGGAGATTGAACCACGTCTTTCAACGATAGAATTACATTAAATGTGTCACCTGGGATAAACATGGACCGCATCCAACAAATGTCCGTATATCATTTAGTAACATTCCAACCAGGAGGCACAGTCACCATTCTAATATATAGCTAACACATACGGATTTCTCTCTGTCTATTGCGCTTTGTCAGGTTAATTACTAATGTAAGCAACGGGTATTAACGCGATTTTGCGGAGAGGCGAATACTGGTCTCTGAGCGTGCGTTTGAATGTCTGTACTTGTGTTATATGAGCATGTGTTATACCAGAATGGACGCGGACTCTTAATGCATTTGGCACACGTAATCTATTCTGTTGCTGGATGCCAACACATGATGAGCTCTCTATACCTACTGGGAAATGAAATTATTACATGTTCATAATCTGCCAGGTTTTCATGAGTACCACGGAAAGAAAAGCCACATAATTAAATACATAATAGGATGGCAGCTACAGAAGGCATTGACATATAATGTTCTCTCACGAGACATCCAGTCACATTTCACCCAGATACGTGTATCTGATATCTGAAATCGACGTGTAATTATAATACTTTAATTTTGCCGGAAGGTTGTTGTTGGTTTCAGCATCAGCGTCATTCAATCAAGTTGATAGCAGTTTCAAACAGACATTTATGCTTGAAGGATGGACTTCAGATACGATGGCATAAGAACATTGCACTGATCTCTGGAGACAGACTTTAAGACTCCAGTGCCAAGATGCGCATCTATTCATGCCCGATATCCCCAGAGCACTGACAGAAATGCACATTCATGTAAGTCAATGTGTTAACCGAATTAACCATAGTACAACTACCCAGACGTGAGCGCAGGGTGGGGTTTTGCACAGTCATACTTCTGCCATTTGAAATAGGTGTTACTGTTTTGCCCTTACGGCTAGGTTGTCAGCATCCATTATGTAATAACCCACATAAACGAAAAAACTGATTGTCAAAATAAATTTATAATTTAATAACAAGAACATTGAAGCGTGCAATGTCTCGCCTGGATATGAACGATTCTGCTAAACTTCTGATGGCCTAATCAGGTTACTTGTGATGCAACTTGTACCTCTGCGTGGCATAGAACCACTTTCTAAAGTTTCATTGGAATCAGAAGAGTCTTTGTTATTCTAAGACCAAGAACAGTGAGAAAACCTGTCATTTTGACAGATATGAAATATTGTAGAGAACGTAACAGAAGTGACATCCACGAGGGAATATGCAAGGCGCGTTCATTGTGGCATAGGCAAACATTGTTGAGCTTCAGATCCAACGCACAAATGTATTTCTGAGAGTAGAAAACGGAATAGCCCTAAATCAACGCTCAGAGCAAAACTTCTGGTTGTTACCGCCACCAACACGCCGCAGACCTGCGTTGAGTTACTTTTGCACTAAAATGCCCCGCAATCTAAACCGTTCTTATGATAAACTAAAATCATTATCTTATTTAAATCATATATCATCGGAAAACGCATTCAATTGCCGAAATATTAATGCATTATATTTTATGTTTTTGTAACATTTTCTCTGAGTTATTTGCGTATATAAAATATATCATTCGACTTTCATTAAATCAAGTGGACAATAGGAGATAATATAAAAACTAATACAGAAATGTATAGAAAATTGGCGTAGCTTTCCAATGATGTATGATTTCAAAAATATTATGAACATAGTTTTTCATATGCTTTGCCTAAAGTGCACTGTATCTGATTCCAATAGTAAAGTAATGCTGTTTGCGCGTCGGCTATCGCGGGTACAAGCCGGAAGTGGTATGAGCGATGCATTCCGAGAAGGTATCTTCATAAAATACGCTAATGTGGAAAAGGTCTATTAAAATACAACCACTCGCTATTGTTGCGAATCGGCAGAAGTCCTGGGATGCTGTTTGGTATTATCATTATTTTACTCTCTAGACAATCATATATGCAGCCTGTTGCATTTTCTGATGCTAATTGGAAATCAGTTTCAAAATGCTCTAGATAAAATTTATTAAATTGTAAATTACCTTTCGTATTTGAATGTTATACTCCATTCGCATACTCAATCCTATGGATAATTCATTTCAACTTGCCGGAGAAGGTGCTGATAGAAAATCGTATCTAAATTAATTCCTCAACGAGTTCACATTTTATTGAGCCTACAATGTGGTTAAAGAAAATAAAATATGCTCCAATTATGATTGGTGGACTCTAAAAGAACAAGGTGAAATCAAAACCGCGCGTATGCCCATTTACTTTGGCGAATAAGCACTAGCACGAGTGTATAATTGATCTTAAAATGCCAGGTATTTGCTGAAGGGCTGGATTTGATCACACGCGTTGATGATTATCATTTGCATCACCCTAAAGTAATGGTTGCAGGAATAGTAATGGCAATCAATCTAAAGCAAATCAAACAGCTCCCGGTTTTGTTGTCGCTCCTGTCCTTGATCGCATCCGATATTTTATCTTTGTTTTCGCATGACTGGGCAACAACGCGTCGACATACCATCAATCTGCCAGCCACAACGAGAGAGAAAGGCAACAATAGACTCCCAGATCGGCATTCTCGCAGTGAAAGTCAGTCGTCCGTTCACTATGCTAGCTGTTGGAGACGTACGAGCATTGGGTTTTAAGATACTGTTATTCCTCCGTTACAAAAATAAAAAGCTGATTCAATAATATTTATGAATATTGGATTTCACAGCGTCTCCGCTAGCATTAGCACGTGTCAGACGTCATATTCCAGAGAGTAGATTTGAATGATATAACAGATAATCCACTAAATATATTGAGAATACATTAACGGAAAGTTGTCGCAATAACATTAAAACTAATTTAAAGAAATTAAATATTAAATACAACTTGCATAACATTTTGAGGCAACGTCGTCTTGGAAACGCATTCCCTCTCTTAAAACAAAAAAGACTAGAGGTCTTACATATTTTCCCCTAACCTAATTTGTTTGGACAAGTCTTCAGGACATAATGAAGCACATTTATGTGCGAAAGGTTGTCATAATAAATAAAGTTAGGCACAAAAAGTATCTCCCTTTAATCATTTTTTATCTTATCAAGACTAACACGACCCCTTTCTCCAATGAACCTTTCCATTTTTAGCTATGCCCCGCCCATCACTAGCTAAGCTCCACCCACACCTCGCTGTGTTGGGATTGATCGATCCCCCCGAATGCTCTAGCTATCAATTTCCTGAAACCTATACAGGGAAGCTGTTGAATATTTTGTAACTAATTTGACTGGATGCTGTTGGCGCCTATGGCGGCAACAGCGCCCAGTCAAATTAGTTTCAAAATATTCAACAGAATATTTAGTAAATAGTAAAAGCAAACAATTTGTACAACAACGTATATACCGTCTTCAAATATGCGTTCGTGACGTACTTATCGACGTCATTCATTACGATGTTATTGTACACATCACGCAGTTCATTATGACGTCATATGATGGGTTGGTACTCTGGAAAGGTGAATTACCTCTCTTAGGCCGTGTTCTCACTAGAGACTTAACCGGCGTAGTGCAATACTGGGGTATGACGTTATTCCCGAGTAACTCTCCGGTGAGAACACGGCTTTAGTATCCTGTTCGCGTAGCATATTTGGAAGCCCAGGTGACCACAAAAGCAATCAACCTTTAGAGAAAATATGAGTGTGATTAATAAGATTATGTGCATGATATATGATTTTGAAAAACAAGGTAGCCATTTAAAACAAACTAGTCACTACATTATAGACGCATTATAGAACACTGGTGGCAATCATAGATCTCTGAAACCATAAACAATTTTGTATTTAAACTTTTTTGTATTTAGATGGACTGCTGTGTCCCCGCGTGTCGAGCCCTTTAGTTTTACCTCAATATAACACACGTGTCGCAGTGTCACAAACTGAGGATTTCTTAAAACAGTATACCCCTTGATAAATTAAAAGAACATTGAACAACTTTAACATTCTTGTAATTCTTGGTCCACAATAAAGTCCAAACCACGTAAGAATATGGAAACAATTTGTTAATTAGTTTTCGTTTGATGGAGTCGGGATGCAATGATGGCATAGAACAAACTGTATAGTTTTATGGCGATCGGGTAACCCCTTGATGAACTACAGGTCCATTTAAAAATTAACATTTACCTAATTATTGGTGAAAAATAAGCCGAGACTAGCCCAGTAAAATATGGGGGATATTTGAAACCATTTTAATGATGACGAAAATATCGAATTTATTTAATTAAGATGTAGACTGGATGCAATGATGGTATAGAACACATCTGTAAAGGTTTATTGAGATCGGATACACTTTTGATGAATTAAATGTCTATCTAAAAACTTTAACATTTATCCGCACGCCGCACACCGCACACTGTTTGGATCACGATGACGAGCCAGCCAGGACTAGACAAAAACAAATGACGAGGCTGAGAAACTCAATCCATCTAGCTAATTTGACGACTCATAGAATAACAAATGTTAGAAAGACGTTGATCTGAGACCAGATGCATTAAAAGGTACTCAAGGGATATTATGTTATACATTTGGAAACCTATGTAACAACTATTTACGCAAGAATTCACGATGCCTATGAAAGCAGATTTCTACAGCGATGTTGTTTCAACGTCAACAGTTCCTGTATATTATGAATGTACAATATAGGAATCTAATTGTAGCTATGCCCCGCCCTCCTCTGTCTAAGCTCCACCCACACTTCGGCAGTGTTGGGATCGATCGATCGATCCTTGAACTCCATGACTACCAATTTTCAGAAAATTATACAAGTAAACTGTTGAATATTTTGAAACTAATTTGACTGGGTGAATACACGATAACTCAATTTCATAGCATCTGTTCGAGGGTCGCCTGGTGTGGCGTTCATACAGAATAGGTGGGTTACATTTCAAGGTACACCCCTCCCATTTCTAACTAACCTTCTCCCACCTTTCACTCGTGTTGTGATCGAGTTGAAACTTTGAAACCTGAATACACAAACTCTAGATTCCTAGATTAACTATATAGCTACGCTGCTGAATATCTTGAAACTAATTTGATTTGGAGCTGTTGCAGCCTATTGCAAGAACAGCTTCCAGTCAAATTTGTTTCAAATTATTCAAAAGAATGGCTAGTAAGTTATAAATTCATGATGAGTAACATCATACACTTTTTGTTATTGATATTTTTTATTATCTTGACAGGGTAACGTCATAATGATTGTGACGTCATATACTTGATTTACAGATCGGATCCCTCCATAGCATCCGCTATGTAACTTTACTAAAATCTTTAAAGTAGCCTATTCCACCGAACACATGGGTAGAAAATTAAAAACTAAGAATCCACCTGTCTGTGAAATTAATAGTGGATATTTAATTAATGTTTAGCGAGTAACTGTAACCATGCCCACAGATTTAGAGTCCACGCTAAGCCGAACGTTGTGTATTACCATATGATTTTGTAGACAGAGTTGATTGGGACCATTCAGACTGCTGATACCCGGCGGTAAATACTATCAGCTGTCAGTTGTACATATTGAACATGTTGCTATTATAATCCTTTCCTGTCTACGAAAGCAACAGCTAGCAGCAACACACATTTATTTGACTTGAGCCCCAGGAAATGTGCAACATAAAATGCATTAAATCAAGCTTGAGATATTCCCCTATATTGCCCTGGCTGGCTAAGTATATTTATGTCCTAATCCTAATTGGTTTCCAGTCAAACATCGACTCTTCCACTTTCTTACTCGACATTAATATAGGATTATACACTGCCTGACTAACATCGCTTGCTACATTCCCTGTAGTGGTCGCATGTACTGTAACTCGGTTTTTATTTGTCGGAAAATGCTGCCAAATTCGTTCGCAACTATAGCATGACGCATATTTTGTATTCGGTTCTCTGACCAGGGACAATGGATACAGAATGATCAAATGTATGTTAACACAGCTTTGGTGAAAAGACATCACAAGATGTTTTGCGACCATCCATACACGGTGCATGTAGTGACTGGTATATTGATATGGTGTACATGATTCATTTAATATCAGTAGCATATATTTTCCTCATTAGACTCACCACGCAGTATCATGGGCCAGTAGACATTTTCAGTTTTAGCTTTGCCCTGCCCATCTCTTTCTAAGCTTCACCCACACTTCGCCTTGTTGGGTTTGCTCGATCGCCGAATGCCCAAACTATAAATTTCCTGAAAACTATACAGGTAAGCTGTTGAATATGTTGTAACTAATTTGACTATGACAGGAACAACGCCAAGTTAAATTAGTTTCAAAATATTCAACAAAATTATTATTAAATACTAAAGACATACAATTCGTACAACAACGCATAGTCCGTCTTCAAATATGCATTTGTGACGTACTTATCGACGTAATTCATGACATAATTCATTTTGGTGTCATTCTGCATGTCACGTAGTTGATTATGACGACATAAGATGGATGGATGGATAAAGCGTTTGTTTGTCTGTTCGTCCACCTGCATGTATCTGTGTGCGCGCGTGCGTGCGTGCGTGCGTGCGTGCGTGCGCGCGTGCGCGCGTGCGTGCGTGCGTGTGTGTGCACGCGCGTTAGTGTGTCTGTCTGGGTATTTCTCCGCGTGTCCTGCGTAATTCTTCTAGTTCTACTTTTGGGATCTGCATAGAACCTGGGCAGGATTTTGTCCTTGCTGTCCTAGGAAATCATCTTGATTATTTTGTCAAAATGGCAAAGGTCAGAAGAGCAAGTGATAAGAACATCGAAAAGGACAGACGGACACATAATTCTCTAGAAAGGTTTTGTAGTAATAGAAGTATCAAATCTGGTCAATCAAGTATGTGACGTCATAACCAAATCCGTCACAGTTAGGCTGACACCACTATAAAATAAGTCATGAATGGCGTATCTAAGTCCATCATAAACGCTTAAATAATCAGCCCACGTTGTACGAATTGAATGTCTTTACAATTTAATAAACATTCTGCTGAATATTTTGAAACTAATTTGACTGGGCCTTGTTACTGTCATAGTAGGCAGCAACAGCACCCAGTCAAATTAGTTGGAACATATTGAGATTCAGGGAGTTCGGAGTTCGGAGTTCGATCGATCTCAACACGGGAAAAGCGTGGGAGCAGCTTAGGATTTGACAGGGCATAGTAGTCCAGTAAAACTACAAATTAACCTAGAACAAATTGCAACAGAATTTATTTCTTTTCTGCGGCATTCATGGGACTGCCAGGTGTCACATATCAAAAGTCCTCCAAAATCCCTCGATGGGAAAGTGGGTAAATTCGCATATTTAGCTACCGCCATTATCCGAATAATGAAACTTCCCTTACCTGCTTCATTCCGCAAATAAACGAAGTAGAAATGTTGTCTAAGCTCTGAATTTCATGGTCACGAAAGACAGTAAGCAATTGGCAATATTGCCTTGAACCACTTGTACAAATTCTCCAAACCACAGATTAAATATGGTTGTATGCACAGGGCCGGGGTAATTTAAAAAAATTATATTTAAAGTAAGTTTAATTTTGTTTTTCGCTTTTAAAATTTTACCTAAAATAAATTGCATTTTAATTTTCACTTTTATCTCACAATTTGAATAAATTTCTATACAATTCAATCAGAATATGGACATGGATTTAGATACATGCGTTATTTGTAACCAGAGCCTAGAAAATGGCTCACAAACTGTTAAGCTTCGAGTTAAAAGCTGTGACGGTATTAACAATGCTAGCAGAGCCCGTGAAAGCGATGTCATAGCTGAAGTAGGACAGAGGGTTCATGTAAATGTCGACGGGAGTTCATTGATCCCAAGCGGATTGCCCGTGACGCAGAGAAAATTGAACAATCTCCGCCACCCATGCGAACACTCCGTTCAGAAAGTCCAACATTCAATTTTAGTGAACATTGTTTGCTATGCGGATACCCTGCAAAAATTCAAAAGAATTGTTTGACAATGATGATAATGTTGCAGGACATGAAACGATTGAAGGTTCCCTAAATAAAAGTCTGGTTAAAGTTGGAGAGCTCTATGATGACATTATCAAAAATCCGTATGTAGCTACAAGATTGTCCTCGGAAAATGCATTACATGATGTCAAGGACAAACTAGACTCAGAGAAGGTGGTCATGAAAGATAAGAGGACTGCACGACTCTGGCTTTTGTATATGGAGTTGGTTGACATTCTGCGCAAATTCATTAAGGCAGAACGAACTGGTGATTGGAACATGCACCTTCAGACCGTTCGTGAGATGCTTCCATATTTTGCAGCCGCTGGGCATAATCTGTACGCCAAGTCTGCATATGTATATTTACAAAAGATGTTAGAAATACCTGAAAGTCATCCAGATATACACACCAGCTTCCTCAATGGTCATCATGTCATTCATCGAAGTGATAGGTATTGGGCAGGGTTATCTACTGATCTAGTTATTGAGCAGGTCCTTATGAGAAGTGTAAAGTCAAGTGGTGGTCTAACACGAGGTCGTGGAATGACAGAACTTCAGCGTCTTGTTTGGTTGTTGTCTATGCCCGCATGTGCAGATGTGTGTAATGCAATGCAAGAGCTCTCTGGGGTAAACTGTGATTCAAGTGAACAACACAAAGATTCCACACAATCTCGAATAAAGCGTGATATGGATGATACTTACAAAATTCTCAAAATCCTTAGTGAACTGAATCCATTTGGACCAGACCCTTCTCTTAGAGGACTTGTTAGTGGATTGTCTGCACATGAATCAGTCAATGTTGACGATGCTAAAGATATTGGAGAATCAATTATTAATTCGATGTGTGGCCAATGTGTATCAAGCATTTCGTTCCAGAGAAAGAGACAAGCTATTACCTTAGCATCCAAAACATCTCTCAAGATTGATGATGAATGTGTACAAATTGATCCACAACTCCTATTTCAAAGACTCAGTTTAATTGCTACAAATGGATCAAAAGGGAATCCAGCATCTTATTTTGAGTATGAGTTGTGCACTCATCCGCCCGCACTCTTTGATAATTCATCTCTTCCATGGGAAGCAAATAAGCCGGCACTTGCTGATGCATTGTGGAAATTAATTCAAAATGAAGATGCAGTCCTTCCAGATTCTGTCCACTATGTGCTTGATGGAGGAGCTCTATTACACCGTGTTCCATGGCAGCGTGGAGAGACATTTGCAAATGTTTGTCAAAGATATGTAAAATATTGCATAAGCAAATATGGAAAGGCTACAGTAGTTTTTGATGGTTATGACCAAGGCCCAGACATAAAAGATGTAACACATAAGAGGCGAACTCGTGGATCAGGCGCAACTGTTGTACTGACTCCGCAAACAGTTGTAACTCTGAGTAAGCCTGATTTACTTAGTAACAATCAGAACAAACATCGGTTCATATCAATCTTAAGTTCATCTCTCGAACAGGCTGGATGCTTAACGATAAAGGCAAGCGGTGATGCTGATGTCTTAATTACGCAAACGGCTATCTTGGCTTCAAAGTCAACAAATACTGCTCTTGTTGGAGACGATACCGACCTACTGGTGTTGCTTCTATACCATACTGATATGAATGGCTGTCAGCTATTTTTCAGACCAGAGCCAAAGCAAAATGCAAAGAAACCCCGACTGTGGAATATCAAAATGGCAAAGGAAAAACTCGGGTTCTGTTTGTGCTCACAGCTGTTATTTATCCATGCTATCCTTGGCTGTGACTCAACATCTAGGCTTTATGGAATTGGAAAATCTGCATCCCTTAGCAAAATCCAGTGCTGCAAAGAACTCTCTCAAATTGCTGAAGTGTTTACAATGAGTAATGCGAATAAAGATGACGTGATAAAAGCAGGTGAGAAGGCAATGCTTATTCTATACAATGGCACTTCAATGGATAGTCTAGTTGCTTTGCGGTACAAAGCGATTCAGGGAGAAGGTTGCAAAAAGTTCCAAGTATGTTGAAGCACGAGATTTACCACCAACACCCGCATCCGCAAAGTTTCACAGTCTTCGCGTGTACTACCATATTCAAGTTTGAAGAGGAGATGCTGGAGATATGGATCCAACAGAATGGGGCTGGAAAGTTCTCAACCACCAAATGCTGCCTGTTAAGACTGACATGCTGGCAGCACCTGACGATTTACTGTATTCATTTAGATGCAGCTGCAAAACTGGCTGTGAATCAAAGAGATGCACCTGTAGAAAACATGGGCTCAGCTGCACATCCGCCTGCGAAGACTGTAAGGGTCTCAGTTGCTCGAATTCAATAACGCTCATTGAGGAAGATGACTTGGATAATTGATGCAAGATGAAATTAGTAGAAACCAAGTACCTATGCCATACTATTTCATCTTAGCTTAGCTTAGAAACACACAATACCGTGACATAATAAAATATAATATGTATTGTATCAATATCAATGATGGTATTAGGTAAATTCATGCAAGTGGCATAACACAATACATTTAATTTGTGGAGAATATGTCAATCGTATTCATTTATTACTAAAAAAGTCCAAAAATACCCAGTCACACATATATTACATACCGGTTTTAAAGAAATAAAGAAAAATGGATTTTTCAGGTGAAATGGCCCAAATCTGGTAATAATTGTGCAAATTTTACCCTTTCCCCTATTGGAATTTTGGAGGACTTTTGATATGTTGTACATGATGGCCCCCTATACACTGGGCGAGGTAAAAAAATTCTGTTGCAATTTGTTCCGGGTTAAAATATTTTTGGCCTAGATTGACTGGACTATAGCTAAAACAGGGTTCATTAATTGCCATTTTGAAAAGATAAATCGACCTTGAGCGAGAGATGGCTGTCCGTTCTTACCTCCTCTGATTACGCTTAACATAATTTACTTTAAGTGGTTGGATGCTAAATGCTGTGCATCAACTCTCCAAAAATAATATTTCATTTGACATTGATATACACCGCTTAATAGTATGGAATTATTATCTAGTATACTATTGTGGCTTATTTCTTGTGCTGGGCAAGTGTAACTACAGAAGACCGGGGTCATTAAGTGACAATGGTATGTAGGGCAGGTCCTTCTACATATTGCACATTAAAACTTGTTCGATTATGAATAAAATACGAATTCTATTCAGTCACAGTCATCGAACTGACAATGTGCCTATAGTCACGTGTAAGCGGACAGCCATTGAACATGAATTTAAGATATCACGATTGGCATATGGACATACTAGTATAATACATTTATGTGTTTGTGAGAAATCATCAGAAATAGCTCATCTTTGCACCTTTGACTTGCAATGCCAGTTATTTGTGGCTGGAGTGCCGTGCAGCGTATACACACATGATTATCATTTGACCCACCTGGAACAATGACTGCAAGAATGTTACGGCCAATCTATCAAAGCAAATCAAACAGCTAATGATATTGTTGTTACTGCTGTCCTTGATCGCATCAGATACTGTATCTTTGTTTTCACATGGCGAAGTAACATCGCCGCCAACATATCATCAATCTACCCATCACAGCTGGGAGCGATTTTGTTGCTTTGTGGGCATAGACAGCGCGATCGTTAGAATCTAATGAACGCAGTAACTCTCTCACTGGGAATACTTCTGGAATTAAATCTGCAAAATCAGCCAATACACAAGCACATTACAACGATGTCTCGGTTTGGTAAAATGCTACACACAAATCCCATGGAAATAATTACAGTTTTCAGATGATGTACGTCTGTGATCAGAATGATACCATAAAACGTGCAAATTGAAAATGTCTATTTACCTTGTAGACTTCCTACATAGATAAAGTATTTATATGACTGCGATGTATACCAGTTAGAATTCTCGTCAGTTAATGACGTCTACAAACACATATCGACAGACTTAATCATTTTCTAGCAAATCTGTGAAGAACTGTCATACCAAATTCTGGCAAATCATAGATTCAATTCCAACACATTGTTCTATGATGTGCGATTTTTAAAGCATCACAAACGGCATAAGTAATATCCTAGTGAACTAGAAATATGCTGGCAACGAAATCATGGAGCTCGTCTATTTCTTAGTTAGAAATGGGTGGGGCTTAGCTAGAAATTAGAGAAGCTTAGCTAAAATGGGCGGAGCTTGGCTATAAATGAGCGGCGCTTAACTAGAAATGAGTTGCTCTGTAGAGGGATGCGTGTCTAGCTATGTCCACACATTTCTCGCAAAGCCACCGTATTGTAATAAATTCATACACTTTGAATCTTGAATTCCCAAAATCTCAATTTCAACGTAACTATACAGGTAAGCTGTTGAATAGTTTGAAACTAATGGACCCCTCATTTTTAGCTATTCCCCGCCCATCACTATCTAATCTCCATCCACACCTCGCTGTGTTGGGATTGATCGATCCCCGAATGCCCTAGCTATCAATTTCCTGAAAACTATACAGGGAAGCTGTTGAGTATATTGTAACTAATTTGACTGGGTGCTGTTACTTTCAAAATATTCAACATAATATTTATTAAATAATAAAGACATACAATTTTTACAACAACGCATAGCCGGTCTTCAAATATGCGTTCGTGACATTATGATGTCATTCTACACATCACGTAGTTGATTATGACGTCATATTATGGGTGGATACTCTGGCAAGGTGAATTTCACTGGGTGCCGTTGCTGCGTATGGCAGCGATGGCAGCAACAACGCCCAGACAACCTATTTTTAACAGATTTAACAGAATGTTTACTACATAGTATAATTCCATCAAAGATGTACAATTCGTACACTTAACGGAATTTTCAATGACCATGACGGACCTAGATAGGCGACGATGAATTGTGATGTCGACCTACATGTGCCGTAATTGAGTATGACGTTACACGCTTGCGGGACAGATCGGATCCCTCTTATAGGCTTTCAACAACAGTATTCCCAAAATGGGCATCAGTTATTAGCTTTACAAACGTTATCAAAATTTATCTTTTTGCGTCCCGTGGGATAAAGATAAAGTATGATTGCAGCTTTTGAGCGCTTCGTATTCATTATGCATACAGTATAGTGACGAACAATGGTTAGGAGCGGGGTATCTGAGAATAACAATGATGAATGCTTCTAGCTGGTCTCATGATAGCGGGACTTTGTATTTCTTAACTGATATATGGCATAGATACAGATCGTGTGTTCCGTTGCCATTGCTAAATAAGACAAATATGGTCAGCTCTATTCTGAATACATCCAAAAGGACAATGGACGCGTCAGATAGACTGACATGAGAATAACGAGGGGCGAGGATATAGTCTCATCGAGATACTAGACAGATAGAACATGATGCGAAAAAGCCTTTTGAATAAAAACAAGTGGTGTGAAACATAATTGAACTACAAATACAGATGTATGTTTTAAATGTAGGTGAGGTTACATTTTCAGAACTGATTTGGATAGTGTATAATAATGAATAATTTATCCAGAATGCCCAAGTGGCAATTCCTGGATCTAATATAGAATCCATGTCCAGCCAACTTATAATGCCATTACTATGAATTCAAAACTCCTGTACGCAACAGTCACTTGCTGGCTGTCATAATGTGTATCCCAACACTGGATTGATAATAATAATAATAATAATAATAATAATAATAATAATAATAATAATAATAATAATAATTCAAAGTAATACTTCTTTTGTCGAAACATAGATTCATTCATTTATATTCCATGCAGATATAGTATTCTGTTATTCTTATTCTTATTCATTTAAGCCCGGAAGATTAAATTTTCAAACTTATTTTACAATTTGATAAATAGTATGCTGAATAAGTTGAAACTAATTTGACTTGGAGCTGTTGCTACCATGGGCAGCAACAGATTCTTGTTAAATTAGTTTCAGAATATTCAACAATGTACTCACAAAGTTACCTTGAATGCGAGCTTCTGGGAATTCAGGGTTCAAATGATTAAGACAGGAATATTAAAAGTTTATGATTTCTATATAATGTCTATATAATCTACAACAATCTTAGAATAGCTTACCCCTTTAATGACTAAATATCTTCGAAAAATTAAAATATTTACTTATTGAATGTCCATTTGCAGGCCAGGAGAATACTATTTTTGAAATTTACCACTGTACCACAGTCATTTCAGTGGTAAAATTAAAAAAATAGTCTTCTCTTAGTCTGTAAATGGACATTACTCAAAGCCACAACCGAGGCCGGTTTTGGCCGGTTTTGGCCGGTTTCGTCATGAAAGCAGCTTGGTGAGGTTGAATATGAAATTGTCCAGGTTTGGGTCTAGTATGCTAACTAAGTATGAGTTATGAATTGATAAGTTGAAGCAAACACAAATTTTAATCCGCCGCCCCCTAACTGTAATCAGTTAATGTAAGTGTTCGGATGGCGAGCCCAACCTTTCAAAATTAGTTTATGTTCAAATGGATAAGCAGCGCCACCAAAATCTCAAGGTGTCTCCTTACATGTGTTCCAATTACAGATGGCCAAGATCAACTGACTGTGTCTCACAGGTTAAATGATTTATTTCATTTTTCACATTTAAATTTGAATAAGGATGAATTCCATAAGATTTCTCGTAAGGTCGCTCATATAACTGCCAATAATTAGATAGTTACACGTGAACGGGCGGCCATTGCACACCATTTCTGTTATCAAGTTTGGTATGGGAGGATAATCACAACAATATTTATGTGTTTAAGAAAACCAGGAGAAAGTGCTCAGAATTGACCTTTCATGTGCAATGGCAGGTAGTTGCGAACGGGGTGTGATGAACCGTGTACACAAACCATTATCAATGGAACTTTCCGGTTTTATCCATACCCCGCCATCCATAGCTAAGCTCCACCCAGCATCATACACGCCGCTTAGCTGATTATGAGGTCATATGACGTCAGATTATAGTTGGATACTCTGGAAAGGTGATTTCGGTCACCTGGAGCAATAGCTGCAGGAATGTTACTATCAATCAATCAAAGCAAATCAAATAGACAATGTTATTGTTGTTACTGCTGTCCTTGATCCAATACGTTATCTTTGTTTTCATATGGCGAAGTAACATCACGCCGAAATATCATCAATCTATCCATCACAGCTGGAAGCGATTTCATCGCTGCCATCGCTGTGTGGGCAGAAACAGTGCGATCGTTAGAAAAGTATGAAAGCTGTAACACTCTTGCTGGGAGTGCTTGTGGAATTAAATCTGCAAAATTGACCAATCATCAAACACATTACAAAGATATCTCGACATTGTTGAATATTGCTTCCAAATCCCAGGGAAATAATCAGGTTTCGGTTGCCGTACCACTGTGGTCAAAATGGTATCGTAAAACATGCAAATTGAAAATGTCTGTTTACCATATAGACTTCCTGGTTAAAAAAATTATTTATATGACTGTGATACTAGGCCAGTTGGAATTCTCGCTAGTATCTGTACATATAACACATGTCTACAAACATTCATTTTGCATGGACGCCATGAGAACTGCCACACTCGTCAGCATGGTAACGTAGTACACAGTATTGATTCCTATCTGTACTTTCAAAGCCTCGCGCGAAAATCTAAGTTATATTGAGCAAGGATTATTTCATCTTGTTGTTGAAACCAAATAATGTGAACTAGAATGAGTTTTATTCTCTACACACATTTTAAAATCAAATTATCATGGCATTTGCTTACTACAACTCACTTGCTAGTGTATATGACATACAATATCGTGGACCACATGGCAGTGGTTCCTTAACACAGGTGGTCTTAAGGTCACCAGTTGCAATGAACTACCAATATATGGCATCAAATGCAATAGAGGGCCCACATCATTAACCATGTACCGCCCATTTCTTGCTAAGCTCCGCACACCATTTGCCCGTGTTAGGATCAGATCGAACCCTGAATTCCCATGATGTCAAAATCAAGGTAACTATACAGGTAAGTTGTTGAATAAGTTGAATCTAATTTGATTGGGCGATGTTGCTGCTTTTGGGTATGGCAGCAACAGCGCCCAGCCAAATTACTATCAAAATATTCAACCTAATCTGTATTAAATAGTACAGACATATAATTCCTCCGCCTAACGAACTATTACATACACACGACGGATACCTCATTCATTACGCATAGCATTGTGACGTCAGCCTACATGTGACGTAATAGATTATGACGTCATGTACTTGAGTGGTAGATCTGATCTAATCACTCTGTTTGCTATAGACATGCTGCTGATATTCTAATATGATATCGGCCACTCATCGTTCCGTGGAGAATATATAATTCACAATCTTCCGGATGACAATTGACCTTTCCAGTTTTAGCTATGCTCCGCCTATCACTAGCTAAGCTCCACCCACACTTCGCCGTGTTGCGATTGATCGATCCCCGACTATCAATTTCCTGAAAACTATACAGTTAAATTGTTGAATATTTTGCAACTAATTTGAATGGGCGCTGTTGCTGCCTATGGGAGCAGCAGCGCCCAGTCAAATTAGTTTCAAAATAATCAACAGGATATATTGTACAGTATGTACAAGACATACAATTCGCACAACAACGCATAGTCCGCCTTCGACTATGCGTTCGTGACGTACTTATCTACGCCATTCATGACGTCATACTGACGTCATTGATTGTGATGTCATTCAGTTTGAAAACGATTAACAAACGATTAAAGATAAAAGCCATTGTTGAGTAAAATAGCACAACCCTTCGACAACGCTATTTTCCAAAACAAACCTCTGTCATTGGTTCTTTAAACTTAATCAAAAATGTATCTTCATGTATCTCGCGGGATAGCGATAGAATGTGATTGCAGCTTCCTATTCATTATGCATACAGTATAGTGACGAACAATGGCTAGGAGCGGGGTATCTGAGAATAACAATGAGTAATGCGTCTAGCTGGTCTCATGATAGCGGGACTTTGTATTTCTTAACTGATATATGACACAGATATAGATAGTATGCTCTGTTGCCATTGCTAAATAAGACAAATACGGTCAGCTCTATTCTGAGTACATCCAAAGGGACAATGGACGCGTCAGATAGACTGACGTGAGAACAACGATGACATAACGCTACAATATGAACAGAGAGTTATGGGAAAAACATTTTGAATCGAAACAAATGTTGTGACACGCAATTGACCTTTCCAGTTTTAGCTATGCCACGCCCATCTCTAGCTAAGCTTCACCCACACCTCGCTGGTGTAGGGATCGATTGCTCCCTTAACTCCCTGACCATTAATTTCCAAAAAATTATACAAGCAAGCAAGTTAATTTGAGCGGGTGGCGTTGCTGCCTATGGCAGCAATAGCGCCCAGTTAAATTAGTTTCAGAATATTGAACAGCATGTTTATTAAATAGTAAATACATACAATTCGTACAACAACGTTTAGTCCGCCTTCAATTATGCATTCGTGACGTACTTATCTAC
The DNA here is from genome assembly GCA_034401795.1 of Chaetoderma sp. LZ-2023a. NCBI lineage: Eukaryota > Metazoa > Mollusca > Caudofoveata > Chaetodermatida > Chaetodermatidae > Chaetoderma > Chaetoderma sp. LZ-2023a. The sequence continues at coordinate 67,505,233 of CM067374.1, forward strand.
GTCATTCATGACGTCATTTATTTTGACGTCATCATACACGGCATATAGTTGATTATGACGTTATATGATGGATGGATAAACTGAACTATAGTTCAATTGACATACAAATACAAGGCTGTTCGAAATAAAGTTGACGCTGCAAAAGAGGGGGGGGGGGGCACTTCTAGCTATGGCACGCCCATTTCTAGCTATGCCACGCCCCTTTCTAGCTACGCCACGTCCTTTTCTAGTTAAGCACCGCACAGTGTTTACGTGTGTTGTAATTAATTATAGTACTTTGAAACTTGAAATTTGAAATTCCCAGATTATCAATTTCAGTTTAACTCTTCAGATAAGCTAAAAAATAATTTCCAGTCAAATTAGTGAAAAAATATCAAGCAGAATGTTTATTAATTTGTACATACATCAAGAGAATACAATTCGCAATATTTTATACAAGATTAAGACGTAATAAAAAACTTTTAGATTTTCGCGACATAACGTCATTATGAAAATTGTGTCAATGAACACGTGACGTAGTTGATTTATGATGTCAGATAATTGAGTTGAGGGACAGGTCGGATCCCTCCATTCCAAGATGTTACACTTCAGTTAGATAGTGGAGGGATCCGATGTGCCACTCTAGTATCTGACGTCATAATGAAATACATCTCCAGTCTTGTCAACGGACAAAATAGCCAGTTAAGAAATCAGAAACGGTCTGAATATCGTGTTTTAAAAAATTAATTTACAATATATTAAATCTTCTGTTGAATATTTTGCAAACAATTTAAGTGGGAGGTGTTGCTGTCATTGGCAGAAACAGCTCCAGGTCAAATTAGTTTCAAAATGTTCAACGGATTAATTTACCTCTATATTTACCTTGAAATTTAGATTCTGGGAAGCAAGGTCTCAAAGCTTCAACTTAATTCCAACACGCGTACAATGCTGGCGGGTCTTAGCCATAAATGGCCGTGGCATATTTATAAATGGGCGTGGCATAGCTATAAATGGATCCGTCTATTTCAGATGACTCATCGAATCCGCGATTTTATTGTATGTGAAAAATCAGCTACATAAATCATACCTAAAATGTGAAGCAATGTTCAATAATCAAGATAATGTCATTTAGTAATCCCTATTTCCTGATTGTTCGATACATCCCTATTTCATTCTAACGACCCCTCGTGATATATCATATAAATATCTAAAGGACGGTATTTTATTCGTTGAGTCTTAAATTTCTCTTCTTTGTCGATGGACCTTTCCGGTTTTAGATATGCCCCGCCCAGCTCTAGCTAAGCTCCACCCACATTCTCGCTTGTATGGGGGTCGATCGATCTCTGAACACCCTGACTATCAATTTCCAGAAAACTACACAGGTAAACTGTTGAATATTTTGAAACTAATTTGCCTGAGTGCCGTTGCTTCCTAAGGCAGCAACAGCGCCCAATCAAATTAGTTTCAAAACATTCAACAGCACGTTTATTAAATAGCAAAGAATTACAAAGACATACAATTCATACAACGTGTCTGACTCTTTTGAGATTTGATGACGGTCTATATGGAACCCATTGTTACGTAGTGATTGTGACGTCATCGTACACGCGCTGAGCCGATTATGACGTCATACAAGGTCAGATGATTGATGGATACTCTGGAATGGTGAATTCGAAATTACAATCATGGTGTGATAAGAATGACCGTTGTATTAGCGTACCAGTCTCTGAATCATGATCAATGAACCTTTCCAAGGTTATCCATCGATCATCTGACGTATATGACGTCAAAATTGAGGCGTATAATGACGTCATGATCATTACATCATGAATGATTCGATATAGCCCGCTTTAAATGCTCAATAGTCCAGCACTATGTATGAATTCTATGTCTTTACCATTTAATACATATTCTGTTGAATATTTTGAAACTAATTTAACTGGACCGAGTCAAATTAGTTTCAAAATATTTAACAGCTTACCTCCATACCTTTCTGGAAATTGATATTCAGGGAGTCGAGAGATCGATCGATCCCAACACGAGGGAGGTGTGGGTGGAGCTTAGCAAGGAATGGGCGGGGCGTAGCTAAAACTGGAAGGTCAATTAGGGGTTGATATTATATATCATGGTGGTCCTAATTAAGCTACATTAATGTCTTGTTCCTGCCAACACAGGTATGGTGCAGACAAACAAGCACATAGTACTAATCAGTGACCTTTGGCTCGATATAACCTACATATACTCATTGTTAATTGCTATTCTAACCCGTTATCACTCGCAAATGGATTTGTATATTTCAGCTTTCAGTCAAATTACTTTCAAAATAACCAACATGGATGGCACTTGATCAATATTCTTGAAATATATTTAGAAGGAAATGTGTCAATGAAAATAGCTTGCTGAGTTCATCCAATTAATGAACGAACGTTGATCGCTTTAGGGCACGTGGAACGTGACAGCTCATCCCCGTGTTACGTAACTTGTATGTATTCCGTCTTTGCAGACCTAGAGGTGCTCCAAACGCTGAAGAATAGAATTGTTCCTAGAAAGCGTATGCATCTGACCTGTTAGCTAGCAATATATCATTGCTAGTGCGCAAGACGGCAACACCTCACAGAAAAAGTGAACTCACCCCAGAGCTGGAAATCAGCTATCAGATTATTCTCTCAGCCCTTTAAAGGTGTCCTTGTTTTCTTCCGTTCTTTTAATAAGGGGGCCATTTCTAGCTATTCGCTAAGCTCCGCCAACCTTGTGTGAATAGATTTTAACACTTTGGCTCATGAATGGCAAGATTCTCAATATCAATTTGGCTACAACTACAGCTGATGGCTATGCCAATAGATGCAACATGTCCTAGTGAAATTAGTTTCAAAATATTTAACAGCCTACTTGTACATATATTAATCTTGAAATTTAGATTGTGTGAAATCGAGTTTCAAAGATTCCTGTGTACAATATTGGCGGACATAGCTAGAAATTATTGGAGTGCCATACGTAGAAATGGATGCCTTTATTGTGGAGGACTTATGAAATCCACAATTTTATTGGATGAGAAAAAAGCTACACAAATCATACCTAATGTCAAGTAATGTTCAGGAATCAAGATAATGCCATTTAGTAATCTCTATTTCCCGATTGTCTGATGCATCCCTTTTCCATTCTAAAGACGTGATATCATATTAATATCTAAACGGCCATATTTTATTCTGCGAGCGTTATCACTCTTCTTTGTCAATTGGGAATTACTTTCACTGCGCGATAAGAATGACTATTATAGTAGTGTACCAGTCTCTGAATCATGATCAATTACTGACTGCTGTTATATATCATGCTGGTCATAAGCTACATCAATGTCATGTTCAGGCCAACACAGGTATGGGACATACAGAATTAAGGACTGCTGGTTTATATCATGATGGTCGTAAGCTAGACAGCAAGCAGCCCTGGAATGGCTTCACACATACCATTGAATATATTGAACATAATTGGATTGGAAGACGTCGAAACAACAACTACTATAACAACAACAACTATAACAACAACACCTATAACAACAACACCTATACCAACAACAACAACAACAACAACTACAACGACGACAACAACAACAACAACAACTATAACGACAACAACAACAACTATAATGACAACAACAACTATACCGACAACAACAACAACAACAACAACAACAACAACAACAACCATAATAATAATACTAACAACAACAACAACAACAACTACTACTACTACTACTACTACTACTACCACTACCACTACCACTACCACTACCACTACCACTACTACTACTACTACTACTACTACTACTACTACTACTACTACAACAACAACTATAACAACAACTATAACAACAACAACAACAACTACTACAGGTACTACTACTACTACTACTACTACTACTACTACTACTACTACTACTACTACTACTACTACTACTACTACTACTACTACAACTACTACCACTACTACTACTACTACTACTACTACTACTACTACTACTACTACTACTACTACTACCACTACTACTACTACGACTACGACTATGACTACGACAACAAAACTTATTTAATTACATGTCACTGGTCGGATGTATAATGGAGAGATCGGATATATTACTCAATTACCTTACTTAATAATCAAATACGGCACCTGCTAATTGATGGGACAATCAAGACGGGCGGTCACGAAAGTGGAAACACTCCATCACGAAAATGTATGAATAGTAAATTTTAGATTAATTCATAATTTAATAAACATTATGTTGCATATTTACTAAATAAGTTAAATGGAAGCTGTTTCTGACAAATTAGTTTCAAATTATTCATCAGTATTTTTGTATATTTACCTTGAAATTTAAATCCTTGGAAGCCAGGTTTCAAAGCTTCCCAATGTTGGCGGGGTTTTAGAGAGAAATTGGCGTGGCATAGATAAAAATGCTTTATTGTGGATGACTTATGGAATCCACGATTTTAATATATGAGAAATAAAGCTACACACATCTTACCTAATGACAAGTAATGTTCAAGAATAAAGATAATGTCATTTAGCAATCTCTGTTTCCTGATTTTCCCGATGCATCCATATTCCATTCTAATGACGCCTCGCAACGTATCATACTAATATCTAAAGGACCGTATTTTATTCTGCGAGCGGTATTTCTCTTCTGGTCAATTGGGAATTACTTTCGCGGTGCGATAAGAATGATCATTGCAGTAGTACACACGTCTCTGAATTATGACCAATGGACCTGTCCGGTTTTAGCTATTCTCCGCCCATCTCTACCTAAGCTCCATCCACACCTCGTTCGTGTCGGGATCGATCGATCTCTGAACACTCTGACTATCAATTTCCAAAAAAATCCACAGTTAAGCTGTTGAATATTTGGAAACTAATTTGACTGGGTGCTGTTGCTGTCAAACAGCATATTTATTAAATAGCAAAGAATTACAAAGACATGCAATTCATGCAACGTGTCGGGCTGTTTGAGATTTGATGACGGTCTATATGGAACCCTTTGTGACGTAATGATTGTGACGTCATCATACACACGCTGAGCTGATTATGACGCCATATGAGGTCAGATGATGGAGGGAGACTCTGGAAAGGTGAACTACCGACTGCTGTTATATACCATGGTGGTCATAAGCTATCACGTTCACGCCAACATCTGCACGATGCATACAGTTAAAACCAATACGCATAGTACTAATCCTAACCGTAACATTTGGCTCGATATAACCTAGATATACTCATTGTTAATTTATGGTCTGCACTGTTGTGAATCGAAAATGGATTTGTATATTTCAGCTTTCAATCAAATTACTTTCAAAATAATCGACATGGATAACATGTGATGAATATCCTTGACGTATATTTAGAGGTAAATGTGTCAATGAAAATAGCTTTGTGATTTCATCCAATTGATGAACGAACGTTGATCGCTTCAGGGAATTAGGAACGTGACAGCTCATCCCCGTGTTACGTAACTTCTATGTTTTCCGTCTTTGCAGACTTAGAAGTGCTCCACACAAAAAATGGTTTCTAGAAAGAGTATGCACCTGAAGTGTTAACTTGCAATATACTCGTTGCTAGTATGCAAGACAGCAACACCTTGCAGCCCATCTCACAGCTGGAAATCAAGCATCTGTTTATTCTCCCAGTACGTTAAATGTGTCCTTGTTTTCTTCCGTTCCTTTAGTATATAGATGCGCCCATGTCTATCTCAACTCCGCCCGCAATCCGCTCGAGTATCTGACGTCATGATCAAATGCCCGCGTGCTAGCTGACGTCATAATCAAAATGTCATAGGTCCGTCGCAAACGTGGTAGTATTCCTTCACGAATATATCTTAATTATATGTGTTTGCTGAATTTACATTCTAATAAACATTCAACACCTGTAGCCGTAATTACATTGAAATTCAGATTCTGGCAATTCATTGTTTAGAGCGTTAAAATTTCTTCACATGCTATGCGCATGTGAAGAAATTTTAACGCTCTAAACAATGAACTGCCAGAATCTGAATTTCAATGTAATTACGGCTACAGGTGTAGAATATGCCAATAGACGCTACAGCTCCCTGTCAAATTAGTTCAAACTATTCAACAGAATGTTTATTAGATTGTAAATTCAGCAAACACATATAATTAAGATATATTCGTGAAGGAATACTACCACGTTTGCGACGGACCTATGCCATTTTAATTATGACGTCAGCTAGCACGTGGGCATTTGATCATGACGTCAGATACTCGAGCGGATTCTTCCATTGTTCCCTCAATTCATACGTTGATAGTCATCGCACACACAGACTAATCACACATTCGCCGTGAATTTTCTTCTACCAATTGAGTATATGATGCAAATATTGATACAGCAATGTGGCATGAAAGGTACCAGCTCTTGGCAAATGCATTAGAGAATAGGAGGAATTGTTCGCGGGGAACAGTCAGCCATACATACATTTATAGGCAACCTTGCTTGAAATTTATTATCGGTACTATGAGGTATATTCGAATGATGATAATGAGAAACTGGAATCAACTGTAGTACCTAATAGATCTAACGTGATTAATCACACCATCACACTTATGTACTTTGCCATAACATTCATTAAACCATTATATATTATTTTATATTCAACTACCGCAAGTGACATCTTCCTAAGCGCATATGATAACCTTGATACGATATATTAACTCGTTTGAAAACCTCTAGTAAAGGTGCATATTCACACCAAAATGCTTGAAAATAAAATTGTTAAATTTATATACTCTAGAGTCTTACATTGTGTACCTAAATCTAATGAAAAGAAATAATTCTTAGCATATGGTGGTTTCATTTCGTATAAATTAACATAATTCTTTTAGTTGTGAATTTAAATTAGGGACTCGTGTCTCTAATTCATTTTCACAACTTAAATATTCTTATTAATTTGTACGTAATTAAATCATAAGATTTATTTCGTTTCGTTACATCTAGGCAAACAATTTATGCCTCTAAAATATATATAGTCATAACAATTTTACTTTGAAGCATTTTGGCGTGAATACGCACCTTTAATTGCAGATAAGGCTCACGTGAAGCACATCTATATGTGATGACGGATTGTCATGGAGCAACGCAGTCTTAAACCGAACCATCTTTTAATTATATTATCATCGTTAAAGGTGGATAGACGAAGCGCGCGCGAGTTGACATAAGCAGCTAGACAGCAGCACCCAATGGATCTTTCCAGTTTATCAATCCATTCTATCACGTCATAATCAACTACGTGACGCTTATAGGATAACGTCATAATCACTGACGTCTTGAATGACGTCGATAAGTAAGAATGCATAATTGAAGAGGGTGGGGGGAGTGACAGAGGGGTGCCAGGGTTAATTACACATGAGGAGCTTCTTTCGAAGCGAATACAACAGGAATATGTCAATAATATCAATTTCACAATTGTCCATTTAATAATTTTATCTCTTAGATCTGACGACCGGAACCTCATGAACCCAGGTCCATAGTGTTGCTATTGGATATTTTCACACCGATCTCCTCAAAAGCCGTTGCTGGCAAAGGTAGCAACACCGTGACTCTGACGGTGATATTGGACATTGTTGCTACGAAATAACGTAACATGGCTCCAAAGCAAAATAAAAGGTATTGTTGAATAATTTGAACATAATTGGATTGGAAGGCATTACCGCGTATGGCAACAATGTCTTCGAATCCAATTATGTTCAAATTATTCAACAGAACATTTCTTAAATAGTGTTCAAATTTGTAGGAACTAACGTGTTTCTGTTTTTTCATTGGAAACATGTAACCGTTATTTATGAGCTGCAGTGTATTTTGCAGCGCTGATGGAGATGGTGACGGAACAGGAATAATGGTGACATTGTTAGTGGTGACACCGAGGATGGAGATAGATGCAAAGATACCTACCTTTTTTCGATGCACGAAAGCTGTCATCTGAAGGAATCCTCTGAACGTCATAAACAATTTTGGTATTCGGCAGAATGGTGCGGTCGTGATTCAGCCGGTAGATGGCGTACTTAAACGCGTTTTCTACAGAGGGTTCCAGCTCGTCGTCACCGAAGAAAGCGGCTGAAAAAAAGAATCACAGAAACAATTAAATATTATTTACCCGAATGAACTCAAGTTATTTTGAAGAGATATCGTCATGGAAATTGGCAATGATGAGAAATGTCGTTCGGTGGATGAATATTGAATGGTTTTTAACCTTTTCATGACGAAAATGGCCAAAACGTGCTCTATACAGTATTATAGAATGTCCATTTGCAGGATGTGAGAATAGTATTTTTGAAAATTTACCGCTGGAATTACTCTCAGTCATTCCAGTGATAAACTTTCAAAAATAATATTCTCATATCTGGCAAATGGGCATTCAATAAACACATATTTTGATTTTCTTGACCACATATAGCCGTTGAAGGGTTTATACTCAAATACCGATAACACCACTAATGTAATCACTGATTCTAAGTCACGTAGGGACTATTTCCTCTTCCCATCTATGAGTACACTCATTGGACCACGGTGAAATAGGCGAAGCGTTTAGATGACTAGTTTGTAACTTAGGGGAACGCATCTCATGATAGCAGTTCAATCTTTGCTAGCAATCTTAGATTTCAATCATATTTGCGAAGACGTGTAATCACCGATAATTGCTCTTTCCAGTTTTGGCTATGCCCCGCCCATCGTTTGGCCCGTGCTAGGGTCGATCGATCCCTGAACTCCCTGACTATCAATTTCCAGGATACTATACAGGTAAACTGTTGAATATTTTGAAACTAATTTGACTGGGTGCTGTTGATGCCTACTGCAGCAAAAGCGCCCAGTCAAATTAGTTTCAAAATATTCAACAGAATATTTACTATATAGTAAAGACATACAATTCGTACAACAAGAGTCCGTCTTAAAGTAAGCGTTCATGACTTACTTATCTACGTCATTCATGGCGTCATTGGTTATTACGCCATCCTGCACGTCACGTAGCTGATTATGACGTCATATGATTGATGGATAAACCGGAAAGGTACATTGGGCAGTTTGTCCTATGTATTTGCATATTGATTTGATCTGTATCCGGACACAGAGGGGCCTATTACTGTCTATGACTGCAATAGCTTCCAATCAAATTAGTTCTAAAATATTGACAACGACATGCAATGCGTTTAATCTTATGACGGACTTTTCTATTTTCGTGACGTAGATTATTAATATGATTATTAATATTACGATTGTGACGTCAGCTAACATTTTACGCATAGATTATGAAATCAGATAGATCTACTTGTGTGACAGTTTGGATAGCTATGCTCAAGTTCGACTGGCGTTAACTATATGGCTAAATCCCAGTTGAGCTTCAGATAGTTAGGCTATCTAGCTAGTTAACTATAGTCGACCAGTCACCCAAGCTTAGTCGCAAATGGTGAGTACGAAATTTGCATAAATTTCAAAATGGCGGACACCCCTCGCTTGCCGCGAATAAATGCATGTAAAAGTGTAAATATTTCACTAAATAATTTAGGTTTGATGACATTATACTTTCCAGTGTATGTCAACGTTCCCAAGACCCATTTCCTCCCCCGTTTTATCTCACATGGACGCTTTTTGACATCTTGGCGGACAAGACATAATTTACCCTTCCAGAGTTTCCATCTATCAATCTGACGTCATATGACGTCATAATCAGCTAAGCGACACGTAGGATGACGTCATAAGCATTACGTTATAAAAGATTCTATATGACCCGTCTTTAACTCTTAATAGTTCTACACGTTGTACAAATTGTATGTCTCTACTACTTAATAAACATGCTGCTGAATATTTTGAAACTAATTTGACTGGACTCTGTTGCTGTCATAGGCATCAACAGCATCCAGTCAAATTAGTTCCAAAATATTCAATAGCTTGCCTGCATAGTTTTCTGGAAATTGATAGTCAGGCAGTTCAGAGATCGATCGACTCCAACGCGAGCGAGGTGTGGGTGGAACTTAGCTAGAGATGGGCGGGGCATAGCTAAAAATGGAAAAGTGCGTTGGTTAATCTGCATCAGCCTAGCTTTCATAAGATATGAGTGTACCTCTCTGTTGCAACAGCATACGTATGGGGAGCTGCGGTATAATGGCGACTGTCTGCAAATTCTTGTGATTAAAGAACATGATCGAACTGCTATTCATAAAAAGCTATAAGCACGTAGATAGCGAGTTTTTATAATAGAAGTATTGTGGAAATGTGTGGTGATTAGTGGTACTATTTAACGCGTCACATTGATGTGGTGGTTTGATTTATTGGTTTCCCTTTAGTATTACAATGTTAGTGAATAATGCGGCTTGATCCAGATTTCAGGGATACGGTTAGCTACAATTAAAAGTCACAGCTAAACGCTCATGCTGCCATCATTAGTAACCCCAAACTCCGGTTAATAGGCCTATGCAACGGACGTGGGTATTCAACTGTACACACGTCGACACAATAACATAGCTGGTTCTGTCTTCCACGTGAAAAAACAAAAATACTCGAGGCGATGGCTCCCTCGGAGCGCATTTAATTTAATTTCTATATCGTTTATGAAATGGCTTTCTTCGCCATTGATGCAAGGACTAAATGCGAAGCAAATTACGTAAAAAGCAGAATTGACGTTAAATGCCTTCGAGCCTATGCATCTCTGGCAAATCAGATTGTATCAGCTTAGCAAGCACGCAAATTTAGCCCGCTCCTGGGGTAGCCGGCCCAAACTACAGTGGTCTTGAGGAATGCCCATTTGCATGCTAAGTGAAGATCTTTCGAGAATTTGGCACTGGGGTTACTGATATGGTAAACGGGTGTCCTTCCAGCGGTAAAATTAAAAAAATGTCGTCTTCTCTTGGCCTTCAAATGGCCACTCAATATGCAAAACATTTGATATTCTTGACCAAACTTAGCCGTTATAGGGCTAAATTTTTGGTGTTACTTGATCTTATATAACCATTCTCCAGTTCGCTATCAGCGTAATAATAATTTCTCAAATCGACCAAACACTGTTGAATGAAAACAACGCATAAGAGAGAGGTAACCGCCCATTTCTTTGAAAACAATTATCGAACAGAATTAATAAATTGATGATTTCTTGGTTGAGTAACGCAGAGTGAGAGAGAGGGGGAGGGAAAGGAGGGAGAGAGATAGGCAGAGAGGGATGACAGAGCGGAGAGAGGGGGCGAGGAAGAGAGGAAGAGAGAGAGGGAGAGAGAGGGGGAGAGAAAGAGAGAGGGATAGAGGGAGAGATATCCAGAGAGGGGGGGGGAGAAAGAGAGGCAGCGAGGGAGAGAAGGGGCGATGGAGCGAGGGAGAGAGAGAGAGAGAGAGAGAGAGAGAGGAGAAAGAGAGAGAGGGGTAGAGGGAGAGATAGGCAGAGAGGGGGAAGAGAGGCGAGGGAGAGAAGGGGAGATGGAGCGAGGGGAAGAGTGAGAGAGAGAGAGAGAGAGAGAGAGAGAGAGTGGGAGGAGGGAGGGTCGCTTTATACGCTGATGTTAATATATAAATATACCACTGAAAGGACAGGCTCCAGTGGTAAAATATCAAAATAGTCTTCTCTTGGCCTGCAAATGGACACATTTCTAGCAAAGATTGTGTGTATGTCATTTACAAAGCGTTTTTAGTTATGAATTGTAACGAGTACAAGCTGTCGGTCAGTCTGTCGGTCGGTTGGTCGGCTGGATGGTCGGTCTGCCGCTTAGTCGGTCGGGTGGTCAGTCGGTCGGTTGGTCGGCAGGTGCAACTATAGAGCGTTGTACTTAGTGGTTGTTTCAGCGCAGGCCATTACAAGTATCACGCTCTGCCCACAGCATACCTAGAGGCCTTTGATCTTTAAATTTCCTGTATTTTCCGGAGTAACAAGCTCGCGCGCGTAGTAGCGTTGTATTGCCTGCAGAAAGAGCCATCACAACTCTTGAGACTTGTTGCTAAATTGAGCTCACAGTCCGATGACTTTGCTGCAGTTGATAACAATATTAGTCTAATAGTCAACACCGGGGTCGTTTCCAATTTTTCATCAATGCTGTCTCGATTCCTGGGTATTCCACCCGAAAGCAAGTTCTTTTATTTAATTCAATTTATTCTTGATTGGAGGCTCAGATGTCGTGAAAGCTTTCCTCCAGCACCGGGTGTCAGCTACTAATGTTTCGAGGTAATCATGGTGGTGGCAATATCTGGATTAATGCTCAGGGGTCCACACACGTTTACTTCCTTTCGATTGCATCAGTATGGCCCATTTGAGTACAAAATGGGAATTTAATGGCCTATGTGGTTAACGGCGCGGCCATCAGTAGTGATGTATTTAGACTGAGTATTTTGGAAAAGAAAGGACAACGATGACTTCATGTTTAACCATTGCATGCCCAATGACCATATATGACAAATATTTATCGATGCGAGAAACATTTTGTTAAATATTCTGAAATTACGTTCCTCTCAAATTAATATCACAATATTTATTTAATTCTTTACCTGCATGGTTATATGGTGACACAGATGTTGGAATTTTAGGTATGATACCGTTAAGCAATAGATGGATCCAATCTGTCGATCAAGGATATGCCGTCATAATCAATTACATCACATGTATGTTGATGTCACGCGATGTTGTCACAATCAATATTGACAGAAATACTCAATTTACTATTTAATAAACATACTTTTGACAATTTTAAATCTAATTTGACTGGGCGCTGTTGCAGCAACACCCAGTCAAATTAGTTTCAAAATATTCAACAGCTTATAAGTATAGCTTCCTCGATATTGGGATTCGGAGAGTCAGGGTTCGATCAATCGAAACACATGCCCAGTATGGGCCGAGCATAGCATTAAATGGCCGGGGCATAGCTAGAAATTGATCACTCATTTACATCATCATCATCATCATCATCATCATCATCATCATCAATCATCATCACGGCTGTATTGGGATGATCCGATGTTGGGATTTAGTAAATTCATGGTTCGATCAATCGAAACACGTGCAAAGTATGGGCGGAGCATAGCACTAAATGGGCGGGGCATATCTAGAAATTGATCCCTCTTTTAGATGTATGGCATTTGACAATACCATGTCAGGCAATGGATCTCATATCTAATTTCCAGACAATTGCTGGATAAACATTAACCAAAGCTGTATTCTGGTATACCTCCAGGCGAGTGAATATTTTATAGAGACTGGTCTAGTCGCATTTGAATGGCTTTATTTTGACACACGGACTATGTGTTCAGTAAATGTGATTAGAATAGAGGTATCTACCGCTAGCGATATCACGCTCATTTTAGTTAATGTCCGCGCACTTAGCATCGAATTGAAAACGTTGAAACGTGAATTTACACAATTAAAATGCTAAAGGAAATCTACAGGTAAACGGTTGAACATTTAGGGCGTCGTTTGACATAGGGTTGTTTCTGCCTGTCGCGGCAAACACCTACAAGTCAAATTAGTTTCAAAACATTCAACAGAACGTTTATTATATTATAAATTATTCAAAGCCACACAATTCAGTCATTTTCTTAAAGGACTATTCCCACGTTCCTGACCGACTTGTGCCGTTTTGATTGCGCTGTTGACCTACAAGTGTCAATTTGACAATGACGTCATTTACTTGAGTCAGTGATGGGATCCCTCCGTTGACTTAATGATTAACATCTAGTACACGCATTGTGTCTGCAATTCATGCATTCATACATAGTTCAATGCGTGTATCAGTCTATGGTACTAGCGATGCCTAAACGATTTCACGTTCGATACAGGCATAAATCAAGGCATTCTCGTGACACCATCGGCCCGTACTAATGGACCTTTTCATTTTTAGCTATAAAGCTCCACCCAAACCACGCTCGTGTTGGGATCGACGGATCTCTGAAATCCATGACTATCAATTTCCAGAAAACTATACGGTAAACTTTTGAATATTTTGAAATTAATTTGACTGGGTGTTGTTGCTGCCCATGGCAGCAACAGCGCCTGTCAAATTAGTTTCAAAATGTTCAACAGCATGTTTCTTAAATAGCAGAAACATACAATTCGTGCAACGTGTCGGACTAGTAAGCGTTAAAGACGGGCTTAATAGAATCATTCATGGTATCATGATTATGACGTCAGCATATACGTCGCGTAGTTGATTTTGACGGCATATGATTGAGTGAGGAAATGGATTTATGTCGTAGGAATAACCATCTGCCGGCGGGAGAATGAAATCAATGCAACACACAAACAATTGGTAGTATAACTGAATGGAATTAAAAGACTTGAGTCAGTGGCGTATCTAATGGAGAGGGGGCAAAGTTTGGGGGAAATACATATTTTTTTCTGATTGTTTAGTCAACATTGTGTCACTTTGAGCGCAAGAAATAGTCTCTCAGGACATCATATTAAAAAAACATTTTCTAAAGGATACTCGTTTCCCTAAAACTGTACCAACATTTGGGTGCACTACACTTGCCCAAATCGGGGAAATTTTCCACGATTTCCCCCTCTAAACAATCCTAGAATCTCCACTACTATATACACTCTCATTTGAAATTTAAGCAATGATGAGAAGGGTGAGTGAATATGGACGCCATGACATTTTCTTGTACATGACTTTGACAATTTCAACCCGAATTCCCAGATTCACAATGGAAGAATCAAGTTTTAGCTATGACCCGCTCATCTCTAGCTAAGCTCCACCCACGCTTTGCCCGTGCTGCAATCGATCATTCTGTGAAATTCCTAAATCTCAATTTCCAGAAAACTGTGCAAGTAAGGTGTTAAATATTTAGAAAGTAGTTTGACTGGGTGCTGGTGCTGTTTATAATCAAATTAGTTTCAAAATATTCAACTGAATTTTTATTAAATAGTAAAACCATTCAATCCGTAAAACTTGACGGACAATTAAGCGTTTGTGACGGGCTTAATTAATTCATTCATGACGTAATTGATTAATTATGACGTCAACCTACATGTGACGTAGTTGATTATGACGTCCTATAATTGGCGGAGAAACTGGATTCCTCAATTCCAAGGTAACCTGTAGCGGCTGAATATTTTGAAACTAATTTGACAGAAATAGATCCCAGTCATATCAGTTTCAACGTGTTTAACAGAATAATTATTAAAATCTAAGGGTTTTTTTGTGTTTGGACTCTCGGAACCAAATGGTTAATGGCACTATCTATATTTACTCAGGTTAATACTATTGAAAACCAAATACAAAATCCAAAAGGGCCATATTTACATCCATGCTAATGTGGACTTTTGGCGTATGTATTAAGAGGATATACGGACGTAGTAGACCTATATCTAGAAACCGTTGCCATTATAAGGATTGTGCGCTTTCCCCAGATTCCTAGTGATTGATGAATGCACGAACAATAATATTAGTGTAACTACTGTAGACCCACCACCACCCAATCCCCACCAACCGCACTCCGACCTACGTACAACATAACTAGCTATTGGCAGCGAAACATCCGCCAGATCTGATTACGGTGACTGAAGACCTACCAAAAGGACAGACAACCTTGCGGGCAGTCCATAGCATATTTATTGCAAACTCCACTACATATTCGGATAGTAATGCCCTATCTTATGCAAATAACACATGCAATAGAATTACACGAACGTGTTCTACTCAATCAATACATTGATCAGATGTCCCGGTCGTTTAATGGACATTTCCATTTTTAGCCATGCCCCGCCCATCTCTAGCTAAGCTCCACCCACACCTTGCTCGTGTTGGGATCGATCGATCTCTGAACAGCCTGCCTATCAATTTCCAGAAAACTATACAGGCAAGCTATTGAATATTTTGGAACTAATTTGACTGGGCGCTGTTGCTGCCTATGGCAGCAACAGCGTCCAGTCAAATTAGTTTCAAAATATTCAACATCATGTTTATTAAATAGTAGAAACATACAATGTGTCGGACTATTAAGAGTTAAAGTATTGCATTATTTATGACGTAATGACTATAACGTCATGCACACGCGCTTAGCTGATTATGACGTCATATGGCGTCAGATTGATAGATGGATACTCTGGAATGCTAAATTACGCATACCTTACACTTATAGTCTATTGCATAAACAATCACACAACAAGAGTTTGTTGGTGTAGAATGACGAAATATGACAAGCGTTGAGGGCAGTCAATGCTTGACTTTGTTCTTAGCATGCCAGAGAAAACACCGGCTCAGGAAGCTTTGCACTTTCAGTTGTTGGCGCTAAGATGTATTATCTACGAAATGGACGCAATAGCATTGCTAAGGTCCGATTTATATGTCGAACCAGCTCAATCTGCCTGAAAATGACGGAGTCCATTATATAAATCAACCAGTCGTCATTAGTGCGGCGCGACAGAAAGTTCGACTTATAAAACGGGCCTTACTATTTCCAAGGTCAGGTCTAAAAACGGAATCTAAGACTACTAGTGCCGGAAAAGTATCTAGATGAGATTAGGATGCCCGCAACAGCCAAGACAGTGTGGAGAATGTTGAAGAAAACTGATTGCAGCTGAACAAGGTTTCATCATCATCATCATCATCATCATCATCATCATCATCATCATTATCATCATCATCATCATCAGGGGCATCGTCATCGTCATCCTCCTCATCATTTTGATCATCCTCATTCCGAATTAAGTAAAAAACCCGATTATAACTCCCTATACAATCATCATTTCAATCCGATTTTGACACTCAACCCACCCTTATCTGCGCATAATGTGCATACATATTAGAAGTGCGATATATCCATACAATACCGCGATAAAATCGGTAAAATCGCGATATGTCTATATATCGTATTTTCCAATGTTGGGGAAAATCTGGGTGCCGTGGCGTAGTAAATTTGGTAATAGCATTGAAGAAAACTAAAGTCAAACTATTGAATATTTTAAAGTACTGTGACTGCATGGGAGCCCTTGTTAGGCAGCAACAGTTTCCAGTCAAGGTAAATTCAAAATATTCAATACGGCGAAATGTGGGTGGAGCTTAGGTAGAGGTGGGCGGGGTATAGCAAAAATTAGAAAGGTCTCTTATTAAACAGTGAAAATATGTTTGCTTTGCCTTTTGGGTCTGAAGAGTTATGCCACGACAACTTGTCTTTCGTCGCCATTTTTTAAAGGTACATCTGTTATAACAATGATCTCCAGGACCTGCTTCTTGACAGAAAAACCCAGGTAAATTCTACCAGACACGTATATTATCCAAGCTTTACTAGCCTATGTGTGCTCTGCGTACGGTTTGCCACATGTGTATATATCGATCTGTATTTTAGTACTTACATCTACTGATGACGTTTACACGAAGATAGTTGATTTAATGACGCAATGCCAGAGAAACCTACTTGAAATAATAGCACAATACAATTCACATCTGATAATATTCGCGCTAATGGTTGTTTATCGTACAAGTCAAATGGAAAATGTCTAAGTTTGTTTCGTGTATTTTTATTGCACTGTGCAAATCTTCCCAACACGAATTGCAACATTCCCGTGAAATATCCCATTAAATGTTAAATCTCTTTGCTACGCAATCTATTTTATTATAATCACGGTTGCAGTGATAGTGACCATACACGGCACATTCCTCCCGGATAATATCTAAGTTGTATTGTTGCTACTGATGGGAGAGTGGTATACCGGCAAGGATCACATGACAAATGGTTTATATCAGTGAAAGCGACTGATAGTGATTTATCAACATGGACGGCACACAAGCTTCGATACACGTGGATAGTGATAGTTATCGTATATTAGTGATTATTATGATAAAATCAGTCATATGTTGGTAATATAGTGGCCGTTGTCATTGAGCTATAAGATATCCGCAGTAACATCAAACGCAATGGCTGCTGTTGACTTAATTGGCAGTCACAGTCATGGACCCATTTCTCTAACGAACATGAATGAGCTGGCATCTCTAAACGCGCGTTCTGTACATAATTGCTACCATCATACAGCATGCAACTCGCGCCTGGATTAAATGACAATTGCTGGACTGCAGAAGACCAACCCATGATTAACGGAGTACGTTGACATCATACGAGTATATATTTCTTAATAATTAGGTTATTCGTATTCGATAAATGTCACTATATCCATATACCAGTGTGTACGTGACAGCCACTTTGCTTAAACCTGTCTCTGCTGAAAGTAACTTGTAATAAAATTCTCGACGGTATTGTCTGTTTACATAGGTAATTCTTTAGTGATGGACTTCAATGAACGGATATGCGGCTAAAATACAACTACCTACATGCGAGAATGAGTATGTTTTGAGCTGATTTATTCTTATGTGTGAAATGATTTTATGTCCAAATGAAACAACGTAGCAAAACCCACGACGTCTGAATTATTTCCGTAGTGCTTACAATTAACAGAGATGAAGGCGGTACTACCAAGTTTATACTGTCTATTCTTGCCAGTTTTGCTCACATATAATACTATACAATTACTGAGATCCCTACTGACGAACTGACGAACAACGGCAGTTAGATAGCAAAACAGTACCTATTGACGTTAGTTGGTCCACTGCAGCCACGCTGTTGTCACAAATTCCAGGCGTCTGCCACATGATGGTATCAGTTATGTACAGAACATACGTTTAGAGATGCCAAATCAATCATGTTCGTTAGTGAATTGACTCCATGGGTTTTGACTAACAATTAAGTAAACAGATGCTACTGCCGGGTTACTGCTGTTACCTTAAAACTCAGTGAGAAATCCCAATATATTACCAACATATGACAGATCTTATCATAATAATGACTAATATTCGATAACTACCACTATCCACGTGTATCGAAGCTTCTGTGCCATCAATGTTGATTAATCACCATGAGTAGCTTTCTCTGATATAAACCATTTCTCACGTGTTCCTCGCCGGCATGCCACCTTCCTATCAATAGCAACAAAACAACCTAGATATTATCTGGGGAGGAGTGTGCGGAATATTGTCACTATCACTGCAATGGAGATTTTATTAAGATAGATCACATAGAAATGAGAATTAACATCGGGATATTCGAAAGGAACGTTGCTATTCATTTGGGAGTGGGGGGGGGGAGATTTATACAGTGCGACAACATAAAAATACATGAAACAAACTTAGACATTTTCCATTCGGAATTTACGATAAACAACCTCTAAACAAGCGCCAGGGAGTACGTCATCAGAGGTGAATTGCATTGTGTCATTTGTTTCATGCGATTTCCTTGGCATTGCGTCATTAGTTCAACTATCATTGTGTGTCCTTTATGAGTAGAAGTGGATACTAAAATACAAATGGATATATACACAAATAAAGCCTTATAAAGGCATGCCTTGTTGTATTTACTTGCGTTTTCTCCCTAGAAGCAGGTGCTGGAGAACATGTTATAATAGATGGAACTTTAAAAGGGGACTAGGAAAGATAAGTTGTCTCTTAATATTCTGGACCCGAAAGACCAAACACTTAACATGATATAATTATTCTCTTTAATACTTATTCAACAGCTTACCTGCATATGTACATTGGAGTTTAAATTCTGAGAATCCAAGGGTCAAATGTGTAATTCAATTCATTAGTTATAATTAAACCCTTATAGCTCCAAATGATAGCGATTTCGTAAACCATGCAGTCCAACTGTCCTATTTAAAGGACCACGACGTTTCGTTTCGAATGGCATATGTCAGTTATAAACATGTATGTATGTATGATATCGTATGATAGTTCAATACGGTAATATTCCTGGTTATTCTTCCAATTGTAATAAAAACCGATGAGATAATGAATCCGGCTAAATTATTTAACTCAAATCTATTAAGATGATGCAATTCTGAGGGGGGAATCAATTGTCTACAAATATCATTTGCTTATGTATATTAATAGTCTGTTCTATGGGAAAAGATCTATATATGCCTTTCGTTGGACAGTTTATTAAGCTACCGTGTCCGAAGTGCTTTGTAATGTAGTTGGGTACGTAATTGTGCAATAATTAAATATACCCCGATACTTCGATATGTCGTGATTCGATTTTGTACGATCCTATATTAAGAAAATCAGAAAATCGTGAACAATTTGCGGTGATATGTTGAACATTTTAAAATTAGATTGTCTGGAGGCTGTTACAGCCCAAGCAGACAACAGCCTCCAGCCAATGTAATTTAAAAATATTCAACAGTTTGATATTGGTTTCCTTCAATGTTAAAAATCAAATTTACCCGTCCACAACGCCTTCATCGCATCCCCCGGTGCGGTAAACTGTCCAATGAAAGGCATTTAAAGATCAATTCCCTTAGAACAGACCATATACATCAAACTGTTGAATATTTTAAAATTACATTGGCTGGAGGCTGTTGTCTGTTATCACGATTTTCTGATTTTCTTAATATAGGATCGTACACATCGAAGTAATATATATATATATATATATATATATATATATATATATATATATATATATATATATATATATATATATATATATATATATATATATATATATATATATATATATATATATTAGAAGATTCTATTTGAATTAAATTGATCTTTGGATACAATTGATTCCACTTTGGAATAGCATCATCTAATGTGAAATTCTTGGCGCTTATATGAATAAGGATATATTGAAATAGTAGACCTATATTTAGAAGTGTTGCCATCATAATGATTGCGCGCTCGCTTCAGGTTCCAAATGATTGATAAACGCACGAACAATAATGTTAGTGTAACTGCCATAGACCCACCACCACCCATCCACTTTAACCTCCTCCCCGAGCTATATACATCATAACTAGCTATTGGCAGAGACAGATCCGATTACGGTGGCTGTAGAACTATCCGGAGGAAGAACTTGCGTGTAGTCCATAGCAGATTTATTGTGAATTTCGCCACATGTTCAGACAATAATGTCCTATATCTTATGTAAATAACACATGCAATATAATTATGCGAACGTGTTTTGCTACACTCAACCAATACATTGACCGGATCGTTCAATTACGCATATGTTACACTAGTCTACTGAAGAAACAATCACATTACATGCTGTTATGTCTCCGAGTTACTTGATGTAGACTGACGAGCGTTGAAGGTATGGCAACCGCAATAGTCAATGTTTGAATTTGTTCTTTGACTGCAAAAAAATATGAAGCATTGACATTTTCAGAGCTGTGTGTTAAGAAGTATCATGCACGTGGAGAACCCTATGGCATCAACTTGCTAATTATTCCGCAATCAGATCTAAAAATCCTTCTCTAAGACCACTAATAGCAAACAATACCCTATAGGAGCTTCGGATGCTTGCAACCGTCAAAACACAGCGACGAATGTTGAAGAAACCCGTCGTCGTTGTCGTCGTCGTCGTCGCCACCACCGCCAACGCCACCACCGCTACCACCACCGCCACCGTGGTCGTCGTTGCCATTGCTGCCACCGTCATTGTTATCGCTGCCGCCGCCGCCGTCGCGCTGTCGCCGTCGTCGCCACCCCGCCACTGCCGATCAGACTACCGCCCTAATTGACACCATCATCCTCATCATCATCATTATAATCACCATCATGCAACGTCAGTAACATACGCTTATTATTTCTATGCAGCCATCAGTTCAAATCGACTTTTGGCATCGACCCATTCTTACTCTCGCATAATGTGCGTCCATATAAGAAGCGCCATACTCCGATGCAATATCGCCATAAAATTGCGACATATCCATATATCGTATGTCCCAATGTTGGAACAAATCTGGGTGTGATGGCGTGGTAAATTTCGTTGTAGCGTTGAAGAAAACCAACGCCAAACTGTTGAATGTTTTAGAATTACTTTGAGTGGAAGCTGTACTAGAGCACAACAGCCTCCAACCAAAGTAATTTCAAAATATTCAACATACGACAGCAAATTATTCACAATTTTCTGCTTTTCTTAGTTTGGCATTGTGCAACATCGAATCGCGATGTATCGAAGCATCGGGATATATTTAATTATTGCTAAATTACGGACCCAACTCCATATATGCACTTCGGACATGGTAGCTTAGTAAACTGTTCACTGAAAGGCATTTATAGATCTTTTCCCATAGAAAAGATATTAATACATGAGAAGATGCTATTTGAATTGAAGTGGTATTTGTATACAATTGATTCCACCTCAGAATAGCAACATCTTAAGAGATGCGAGTTAGATAATAAGGCCGTATTCACTATTTCATGTGTTGTTATTTCGATACTATCAGCTGGAAAAATAACCTGGAATATTACCGTATTGCACTCTCACCTGACATCATACATTCAGCCATTTCTCTAACTGAAATATACCATTGGAAACTAAACATGGTGGTTTTTTAAGACAGTTGGTCAGGAGACCACACGGGTTACGAAACCGCTATCATTTCACTCTAAACGAGATTCATCATAGCTAATGCATTGAATAGCCCATTTGAAACCTGAATCTCAGAATTTAAATTCCAAGGTATACGTATCCATGCAAGCTGTTGAAGAAATACTTAGGAGAATAATTATACAATTTTAAAACAACGTTAAATGTCTGGTCTATCAGGTCCAAAGTGTTAAGCGACAACTTGTCTTTCAAAGCGATTTAAAGGACCATCTGTTATTACAAATTATGCAGTGCCTGCTTCTGAAGACAAAACGCAAGTGAATAAAGCCTGTATATTATGCAAGCTTTACTTGCGTATATATCGATCTGTATTTTAGTATATATTTCGACTGGTAAACGTTAAATAAAGATAATTGAATTAATGATGCGATGCCAGAGAAATCACATGAAGCTAATGACACAATACGGCTGATGGTATTCATTCTGGCGGTTGTTTATCGTACAAGTCAAATGGAAAAATGTTTAATTGTGTTACATGCATTTTTATGTTGCCGCGCTGTGCAAATCTTCCTAAAACGATTTGCAAATTTCCTTTCGAATATCCTGATGTTAAATCTCATTTCCATGTGATCTATCTTAATAAAATCTCCATTGCAGTGATAGCGACTATACACGGCCCATTCCTCTCCGGATAATATCTAAGTTGTATTGTTGCTATTGGTGGGAGGGTGGCATGCAGGCGAGGAACACATGGCAAATGGTTTATATCAGAGAAAGCTACTCATGGTGATTAATCAACATTGATGGCACAGAAGCTTCGATACACGTGGGTAGTGGTAGTTATCGAATATTAGTCATTAGTATGATAAAATCAGTCATATATTGGTAACATATTGGTATTTGTCTAAGATAACAGATGTAGCAGCAAACACAGTGGCAACTGTTTACTTAATTGTCAGTCAGCGCCTATGGAACCATTTCGCTAACGAACATGAACGAGTTGGCATGTCTAAGCGTATGTTTTGGACATAACTGATACCATCACGCGACAGACACATGGGCTAGATGAACACGTTGCATTATAACTGGCATTGCCAGTCAGTAATAATATATCAATATGAAGTTGGTAGTACCTCCTCCATCGTGTCTAATCGGAAGAGCTCGATCTGCCGATAGCTCGACGTAGTGGACTTTGCTGCGTTGTTCCATTTGAACATAAAAATCATTTCACTCAAAACACACCCATTCTCGCATGTAGGTAGTTGTATTGTAGCCATATATCCGTCCATTGAGATCCATCGCTAACGAATTCCCTATGTAGACGCACGCACATGTATTCAGCCAATCATCAGAGTATTACCAGGACACGATGACTACAATTCGATTCTAGACCAATTGCCCCACATTTGGCCTAATTTGGCCTATTGACCATCAATTCATAGATATATCGTCCAAGGCAATCAGAGATCAGTTTTAGCCTACAGTATCAGTAGCTGTAGTAGTAGAAGCCAACTCGGGAGGCCGCCAATGTGCTTGAAGTCAAATTAGTACCTCCGATTTCATGGTTATAAGCATTTTTATGGTTCCGGTATTCCGATCTGACTAATTCTTTGGACTGCTACTTCCGAATCTTTTCCTCGCTATTGACATACATTTTATTTGTCATCCACCATTGATTGAAAACGATTCCAGTTAAGTATAAGATTTCATCGATAGACGATAATGGACCGTTCCAGTTTATCCATCCATCACATGACGTCATAAACAACTACGCGACGTGTGGGATGACGTCATAATCCATTACAGCATGAATGACTCGATTTAGTCCTAAACGCTTAATAGTCCGACACGTTGTACGAATCGTATCTTTACTATTTAATGAACATATAGCCATAGGCAGCAGCAGCACCCAATCAAATTACTTTCAAAATATTCATCAGCTTACCTGTATAGTTTTCTGGAAATTGATAGTCGTGGCGTTCGGGGATTGATTGATCCCAACTCAGGTGAAGCGTGGGTGGAGCTTAGCTATGGGCGGGGCATAGTTAAAACTGGAACGGTCCGTTAGCTTATAATGTACATTCATGCATTGGCATGGATCCTACAATGCAATGTTGTACGAGTTAAACGTGCATGTTTGCAGCAGAATGGGTGAAAATAAAATTGTTAAAATTATATACTTTTCGAGGCTTAACCTGTGTACCTAGATGTAATGAAACGAAATAAATCTTAGCATATGGTGATTTCATTACGTATAAATTAATATAAATTTTCAAGTTGTCAAATTGAATTAGAGGCACGAGGCCCTAATTCAAATTCACAACTAAACCTATGAAATTTATTTGTATATTTTGGTGTGAATATGCACCTTTAACCAATATAGCCAAACATCATCGTTCATCTCCACTCCGCTTGTACCAGTCAAATGCTCATACGGATAGCACATTTTTGCATATATGTTGAGAAATAGTTTTGAACTACCGATGTAATAAAACCCAACTTTGATCTTGTTTATGCTGACTCCTAGCTGGCATGACAAATGGAAAATGTCGCTCATTGTTTCATAAATCTTTTTATGATTGTGCTATACAGAAACTTTGCATTTTAAAGCGAACACATTTTTGGAGGGATAACTTGATGGTAAACAGCATGTCCTCGCGATCCTTTGTACTGGCGTTAAGCAAACAAAGAGCATATTCCACCACTGACAATATGTACAGTTTGTATTGTTGCCTTTGGAAGGAGGCCAGGATACTGTCGAGAAACAAGTTACTTTCAGCAGAGAACGATAGACAGGTTTGAGAAAAGTGGCTGTCACGGACACACTTGTATATGGATATAGTGACATTTATATAATATGAATAGCGTAATTATTAAGAAATACATAATCGATATGATGTCAACGTACTCCGTTAACCGTGGATTTTAACTCTTGTTGAAGTTTTCGAAACTAATTTGACTGGAAGCTGGTGCTGCCGGTCAAGTTAGTTTCATAAATAGTCCACAAAATATCCGTTACATAATACAAAAGAGTTATCGTTTCTGTCATGTACGGGTTGTAGTGTTACTGTAGATGTAATGTTATCGACAGCAGCGTCAAAAGCATCAGCAGCGGCCGCGGCAACAATACCAGCTTGTAGTTAATATCATGCATCGTACATTAATCACAGCCATTAACGAAGGC
Organism: Chaetoderma sp. LZ-2023a; assembly: GCA_034401795.1. NCBI lineage: Eukaryota > Metazoa > Mollusca > Caudofoveata > Chaetodermatida > Chaetodermatidae > Chaetoderma > Chaetoderma sp. LZ-2023a. The sequence continues at coordinate 67,530,752 of CM067374.1, forward strand.
ATTGACACCGCGGATAGGCACAGACAGTTGTGTACCGATATTATCATGAAACCACTGGCATCCTGACTAGTAGGCAAACCTTTATCTGTAGACTAGCTAACCTCGATCTGAATTATTGAACGGCCACATGTTCCAAGGCAGACGCTATTCTTCACTACTCAGTAGTGATAATCGGCGTTTATGCAAAACAGTTTATCAAATTGTATGGCGGGAATAGAACTTAAGCACGTGTACATGCTCACAGACAATCGCTAAGTAGACTATTAGCGGGACAAAATTTGGCGTATTGACCATCAATTCGTAAACGTAACGTCAAAGGAAACCAGAGATCACAGTATATATATCTAAATAAATCAAATTCAGAGGCACCCTCCTAACCTCAACGCAACCATTAATGGATTTAGCTTTTGCCAACCGACACATTGAACCATGCGTATCTGGAATCCATAGACTGTCCTAGACAAGATCTCGGCCTGTAACGGAGGTTTTTCCGTGTCCTATCAATGGTAATAAACTGTCGAATTATATATGCACGTTTCCTCGCTGCATCCGTAGCTTGTGTGGTTTATGCCATGACACTGCCGATTAAATAATTTGCAGGAATCCAGAGGAATATCAATATGTCTCTAACTGTAGCGAATCAGTCACATGGGGCATACAGGACGCCGAGAGAGCATATATACATAGTGAAACAGATATTTGGTTTAGCGCTTCCATCACAACTGGGCAGATATAATACATCATTTGCGCTACCATAAACGGAGGGGTCGGATCTGTTACACAATAATCTGACATCATAATACAAACTAGAATAGACTCGATGGAGATGCTGACTCACACATTTTTACCCTGTTTTGACAATGCATTTAATGACCCGTGACATAGATACATGATCCATTGGCCACCCATTTAAGGCGACCATAAACAGTCGTAATACGCATGGTTATGCCATATCTGGAGATTCTACCCTCATGCATTCCAGGGTTATGGACAAAAATGTTATTGCCGGGTTGTACATCATAACCCCATAATCTAGATATTTGAGGGGTTGACCTGACCCTCTTAGACCTGTGTACAATTTTCTGGTTCCAGATTTATGGCTGAAAATATGTAGTCCGGAATGTACGTAGTGCCCACGTGACTTAGATCTTTGGCCGTTTGACTCTATAGTTATTTTTTTGTCGAGGAATCTACAATACTTGGTGATTCTACTTCTTGGACCCCGAAGATATCGTGCGGACAGACAGACAGACAGACAGACATACAGACAGACATACATACAGACAGACAGACAGACAGACAGACAGACAGACAGACAGACAGACAGACAGACAGACAGACAGACAGACAGACAGACAGGCAGGCAGGCAGCAAGACAGACAACAAGATGGACGGACAGATGGACGGACAGTCAGACAGCACCATCGCAATATTCACTGGTGGTGTGAGTAATAAGTTAATTGCTATCTAACGTCATGATGACGTAGATCCGACATGAAAGGGGGAATAGTCCTACAGTAACCGTCTGATTAATGGTTTCGGTGAATTAACAATTTAATAAACATTCTGTTGAATATTTTGAAACAATTTTGCTTGGGAGCTGTTGATGCCATAACCAATGGGCTGGACACAGCTAGAATTGCATCTATATTCTACGAGAGCTCCTAATTCGAAATTTCACCACGCCCATATGGATATTGTCCAGGAGATACTCTGAATACATGCCACTCCAATTTTCAATTTCATATTTGTTCTTACCCAATGAAGGGTTTTTGCAGTATCTTAGAATGCCCGAAATCAGGGTGCTCACATTCAGTGTCTTATGTTTTATAGGCTTTTTACATTCCCAGATTTCTATAACGATACCTTGATTCAAAATCAGAAATGGTAAAATATCAATGGAAAAACAAGTCCGCCAGTGCACCATTTTTCTTTGAAAAACGCAGAATATGCAGGTGTCTAGGCAAATCGACTCCACTCCGTTACCATGTATGTATGTATGTATCTATGCATTTATATAGCGCCAATTCCAGAATTAACTGCCCAAAGGCGCTTTACAAAAGTTAAAGCTAATTTAAAATAGTGAAATATACTTTTTGGAACAAATGGGTTTTTAGAAGAGTTTTGAAAGCCTCAACATTGTTGCTGTTTTGAATGTTGGATGGAAGGTTGTTCCAAAGTTTTGGTCCAGCTATGGAGAAAGCGCGCTCTCCAATGACAAGATTGGAATTGGGTACTACGCAGAGTAGCTGTTCACTCGATCTTAGTGCTCTCGGTGCTATTCGTCTAGTTATGAGTGATGATAAATACGGTGGGGCTAAGTCATGTAGGCATTTGAACACGAAAAGTGCGACCTTAAATTCGATTCGTTGTTCCACTGGCAGCCAGTGTAGCTCTTTGAGGACTGGTCGAATGTGTTCATGCACTTTTGTTCTGGTTATTAACCGGGCTGCCGTATTTTGTGCTCGTTGGAGACGTTGTAACTGCGATGATGATATGCCTGTGAGAAGAGAATTGCAATGCACTGTCGTCCGACGCCCTACTGAGGTAAAGTATAATTAAGAAATGTGGCTCCTGCTAAAGGCGGATTAGCCTAACCACCATTTCTGTCGTGAATACTGCAACAATGGCCATCGCTTCACAGGCTTGCGGGATTTTGACTAAATCAGGTGAGTATACTTTTAAACCTCACTCCGTTACCCTCATTAATATGTAGGGTAATTGCTGAACACATTCTAATGATGTTTATCTGCTAAATCTGATGTTTAAGCAGGGCCTCCCATGATATGGCAGGAAGTTTCGAATTTTATCTCAATGGTAAATGACTAAAATTCCTTTTGTGTAAAAATTTCAACTTTGTTACCGTGAATTATGGGTTAGAATTACACAATTTCAGAGGGCTTAGGAAAATCTAGTTTTGTCCTCATTTGATATTTATACAATACTTCATATAGCATGCACGAAGGCACTCCACACGGCTCTTGGCATTTAGCTACACGTCAGCAGCATACTGCGCCACCTAGAGAAATTTACCGGTAATTCCGAAACCTCCCCTCATGAAATTAGCAATAATGGCAGCACTGTATCTGTTTCACATGGCCATTTCAGTTTTAACAAAATCCATTTTCCTCAATTCCTTTAACGTTTTTGTGGTTCTATTAAACCAAATTGATCACTATAGAAGCTGAACGGATCCATATATCAGCAGGCCATTGAAAAAAATGCGTGTTAAATAAGCTAGGGGTAGGGCTGAAAATCTATTTGTATTCATCGCAGCATCATATAATATAGCCGGAGCACCATACACTGTCTTCAGATAGGGATATCTATAAAGGCAAATGATACTCCATAAACCCCTTGACTGCAATGCCATGTCTTCCTGTGGCTTCTGTGATGTTTATGGAAATAGAGGTCAACATAATCGCCAGACAAATTCATTGACTGGCATACTGATCAACTAAAACCATACTAATGTCTTTCATTCAAAATATGTTAGAAAAGTTATCAGGAAGTTACTATATCCGTGACCTAGCAAGGTGTTCCTGCAATACCTATTCAAAAGCACCCCGCCTTGTGTCCTGTAAATAAACACAGTCATATTTACATGACTACCCAAGATCGATATTGACCATTAAATGCTTAGCAAACTGGAGAAATAGTCGACAACTGGGTTCTTGTGACCTATCGCTTTGGCAAATTTAGAATTTAATAAACACTTTGTTGAATATTACGGGATCAATATGACTGGTAGCTCTTGATACAATAAGCAATGGGCTGGGCTTGTCTAGAAATGGATCTATCTATATTATTATAGAAACTCGTATATCCAGGCGATACTGTGGTTACTGTGTTGTCCAGGAGATACTGTGATTACATGTTATTAGAATTTTCAAATTCAAACTTGTTTATACCTAGTATATATAATGAAGGAATCACATCTGTCAGTCAAAAATATGACGTCATAATAAATTATGTTGCATGTAGATTAATGTCACAATCAATTACGTCATGAATGACATATCTGTCATAAACGCTTAATAGTCTGCAAAGATGTATGAACTGCTTCACTATTTAATAAACATACTGTCGAATATTTTGCAACTAATTTGAATGGATTCTGTTGCTGTCATGGGCAGCAACATCACCCGGCCAAATTAGTTTCAAATTATTCAAGAGCTTACCTGTATGTTTATCTAGAAATTGAGATTCATAGAGTTCAGGATTTGATCGATCCCAAGATGGCCAAAATATGGGAGGAGCTAGGATAGGGATGGATATGGCATAGCTCAAAGTGGATTATCCATTGATGTCTATCAACCTTACCACTTAATCTTAGCAGAGGTACTTTATGTGTGGGTTAAAAATTTAGCATAGCTTCTGCGCAATTATTGGGTAGAATTACACCACTTCTGAGGGTATTGAAAAAACCCTATTTTCATGCTAATTCAATATTGATACAATTCTTCATATAGCATGTGCGCATGCGCTCGCCACCGCTGTTGGGACTTAGCTACACGTCAGCAAAATACCGCGCCACCTTGAGAGATTTACCAGTAATTCCCGCTCATGAAATTAGCAACAATGTCTGTGTCAAATGGGCATTTCATTCTTAACAAAAGCTATTTTTATCAAGTCCCATCGCGTTCTTGATGTTCTCTTAAAGCAAATCGATCACAATAGCAACCAAGAGGATCCATATCTCAGCAATCCACTGACAACAACGTGCGTTACACAGGCTAGATACTAGTGCTGAATAATCTATTTGTATCCATCGCAGCACCATATCATATAGCCAGAGCACCATAAACCGACTTAGATAGGAATATTTATCATGGCAGATGATAATCCATAAACCCTTGACTGCAATGACATGTCTTCCCGTGGCGTCTGTGATGTTTAGGGAAATAGAGGTCAATATTCACTGAGAGGTTCAGAGATACAGTGTCAAAAGTACCCTGTTTTGGCTTGTAAATAGACACTTTCAATATGGGATAATATTTATTTACATGACTGTCCAATATCGGCCATTAAAGGTTTAGCAAACTGGAGAAATAGCCACCAACTGAGTTTTCGTGACATGTGATTAGATGAATTTACAATTTAAAAAACAATTTGTTAAATATTTTGGAATCGATATGAGTGATAGCTGTTGATACAATAAGCAATGGACTGGGCATATCTAGAAATGGAGCAATCTATGCTATTATATGGAAACTCGTAAATCTACTTCCAGGACATAATGTGGTTGCTGTGTTGTCCAGGAGATACTGTGATTACATGTCATTCGAATTTTCAAATTCAAACTTGTTTATCACTAGAATATATAATGGAGGAATCAAATTGGTCACTCATATATATGATGTCATAATAAATTATGTTGCATGTAAGTTGATTTCACAATCAATTGCGTCATGAATGACATATCTGAGTCTGTCATAAATGCTTAATAGTCTGTAAAGTTGTACAAACGTCTTTACTATTTAAAAATATCTTGCAGTCGATTATTTTGAAGCTAATTTGACTGGGTACTGTTGCTTCCATAGGCCATAGGCAGCAACAAAACCCAGTCAAATGAGTTTCTAATTATTCAAGAGCTAACCTGTATGTTTATCTAGAAATTAAGGTTCAGGGAGTTCAGGATTCAATTGATCCGAAGATGGGCAAAATATGGAAGGAGCCTAGCTAGAGATGGGTGTGGTATATCTCAAAGTAGATTATCCATTAATGTATATCCACCTTTCCACTTAATCTTATGAGAGGTACTTTGCGTTGGCTAGAAATTTAGCATAGTTTCTCCAAAATTATTGGATAGAATTACACCACTTCAGAGGGTATTGAAAAAGTCTATTTTCATGCTAATTCAATATTTATACATTCTTTATATAGCATGTGCGCAAGCGCTCGCCGCCGCTGTTGCCATTTAGCTACACGTCAGCAACATACCGCCTCACCTAGAGCGATTTACCGGTAATTCCGAAACCTCCGCTCATGAAATTACCAACAATGTCAGCACTGTATCTGTTTCAAATGGTCATTTTATTCTTAACAAAAGCTATTTTCTTCAATTCCCCATGCGTTCTTGAGGTCCCCTTAAAGGAAATCGATCACGATAGCAACCCAGCAGATCCATATATCAGCAAGCCAGTGACAACAAAGCGCGTTACATAAGCTGAATACGAGAACTGAATAATCTATTTGTATCCATCGCAGAACCATATAATATAGCCGAAGCATCGTAAACCAACTTTAGATAGGGATATTTATAACAGTAAAGGACAATCCATAAAGCTTTTGACTGCGATGTAATGTCTTGTCCTGACTTCTGTGATGTTTATGGAAATAGAGGTCAACATACTTCTCAGAGAATTGCATTGACTGGCGTACTGCTCATCTTACTACCATACTAATGTCCTTCATTCAAAATATGTTAGAAAAGTTTTTACTGAAGTTACTACATCTCTGACCTAGCAAGTTGTTTCAGTGATACATATTTAAAAGTAGCTTGTTAAAGGTGTGTAAATAGGCCCATTAATATGGGATAATTTCTAATTAATTGACTGGTCAATGTCGACCATTAGATGCTTAGCCTACTGGCGAAATAGTCGCCAAACGAATTTCCATGCCATCATTACATCCCAGACATATTTTAAGATATTTCCCAAACAAAAAGCAGAAACAAGTTATTTTGTCCAGTTTTGAACACGATGTAAAAATGGTTTGTTGAAAACTCTGAGCATAATTGGATAGGACGATATTGCTGCCTTAGGAAGCAATGTCTTCCAATCTAATTATGTTCAAAATTGTCAAACGTACGTTTAATTTTGTTTTGGAAACGTTTAAAGTTATTTATGAGCAGGACTGTACTCCTCCAACATAATTATGTTCAAAATATTAAACAGTACATATTAGGATATTTCTGAGGCGCATTGTTACAAGTTGATTTGGAGCGGTAATAATGTCATCTCAAATGTTGTATTGGTAGTTTATGGTGTATACAGTCCATCTCATTCACTACCAAGCCACCTGCTTTATCTGTATCCATTGTATTTATTTTTAACATCGCATTAATGTTGAACTGTGTTCGTCGCCATTTTGTCTCCCCAAGCAATATAGTGTGGCGGTATATAGGCGCACAGTTTACAGCGCGATGTTTATTAATGCAATAACTATCACCTTGAATATACAGAAACTAGTTTGAATGGAAACTGTTGTTGTTGCTGAGCTGGAAGCCGTTGTTGCTAAGCTGGAAGCTGTTGTTGACAAGAGCATGGTTAATTTGTACATAACACTGCCAGGCTATAGTGTGCACCTGCGTGATTACGCCTATATTCCGAACACGACAGCCTAGGTTTCTTTCTGATTGTTGAAAAGTAAATCATGGCAGCCTTCAAAGCCTGGAGAAATGTATCACCATTTAGCGAGTAAAGCCTGAATATTTTCTTTGATGCCATCGTAGAAAGAAACACCCACCACACAGAGTCCAACGGAGGGATCCATTTGTCGCTAAGCTCCGCACATTTCTCGTTAAGCTCCGCACATTTCTCATAAAAGACCACCGCAGATGCCGGCTTCGCAGTAAAAGGTTTAAGAGCTTTGAAGTAGGATTACCGTTCTTGTTCTCCAACAAGGATAATTGATTCCATTAATAGGTAGGGCCTACAGCTATAATGTGGATAATGGAAACAGCTTTTGACGACAAAAGATCACGGCACCTTGAGATGGGTGGTCATAAGGTCTATCTGCTTAATGAACCACTGTGTAGGGACCCAATCTGTCAATCAAGTATCAAGTCTCTGAAGGTTCGGAGCTTAGCTAGTGATGGGTGTGGCATAGCTACAATTGGCTAAAACTCTGTTGAAGTCCTTTCCACTTAACGTTAGTAGAAGTACACTTTGCGTCTGTTGAAAATTTAACATAGCATCTCCGCAATGGACGTTTCCGGTTTTAGCTATGCCCCGCCCATCTCTAGCTAAGCCCCACCCTCATGTTGGGATCGATCGATCTCTGAACAGCCTGACTATCAATTTCCAAAAACTACACAGGTTAACTGTTGAATATTTTGAAACTAATTTGACTGGGTGCTGTTGTTGCCTAAAGCAGCAATAGCGCCCAGTCAAATTAGTTTCAAAATATTCAGCAGCATGTTTATTAAATAGCAAAGTATTACAAAGACATGCAATTTATACAACGTGTCGGACTCTTTGAGATTTGATGACGGTCTATATGGAACCATTTGTGATGTACTGAGTGTGATGCCATCGTACACGCGCTGAGCTGATTATGACGTCATATGAGGTCAGATGATGGATGGATACTTCGGAAGGGTGAATTATGGGTTAGAATTGCACAATTTCAGAGGGTTTAGGAAAATCTAGTTTTGAACTCATTTGATATTTATACAATACTTCATATAGCATGCACGAAGGCACTCCATGCGGCTCTTGGCATTTAGCTACACGTCAGCAGCATACTGCGCCACCTAGAGAGATTTACCGGTAATTCCGAAACCTCCCCTCATGAAATTCGCAATAATGGCAGCACTGTATCTGTTTCACATTGTTATTTCATTCTTATCAAACCCCATTTTCTTCAATTCCCTTAACGTTCCTGTGGTCCTATTGAACCAAATCGATCACTATAGCAACCCAGAGGATCCGTATATCATTAAACCACTGACAACAAAGCCTGTTATATAAGCTAGGTGTAGTGCTGAATAATCTATTTGTATCCATCGCACAATCATATCATATAGTGGGGGCACCACAAACCGACTTTAGATAGGGATATTTGTAATGATAACGGATACTCTTTAAAGATTTTGACTGCATTGCCATGTCTTCTCGTGATTTTTGTGATATTTCTTGATATAGACGCCAACATAATCGCATTGACTGGTGTGCTTACTAACATACTGATGTCTTTCATTCAAAATATGTAAGAAAAGTTATCACTGAAGTTACTCTATCTGTGACCTAGCAAGGTGTTCCAATAATACATATTCAAAACTAGTGGGCTGTTAGCCTGTAAATAGACACATTCAATATGGGATATTTTCTTTTTACAAGACTGCACAGTATCGACCATTAAACGCCTTGCAAACTGGAGAAATAGTCGCCAACTAAGTTCTTGTGACATATGTCTTTGGCGAATTTACAATTTAATACACACTTTGTTGAATATTTTGGAAATCGATATGACTGGTAGCTGTTGATACAATAAGCAATGGGCTTGGCATGGCTAGAAATGGATCGATCTATATTATTATATAGAAACTCGTAAATCTATTTCCAGGAAACACTGTGGCTACTGTGTTGTCCAGGAGATACTGTGATTACAGGCCCCTAAATTTTATAATTCAAATTTGTTTATACCTGGTATACATAATAGAGGAATCCAATCTATCAATAATAAATATGATGCCATAATGAACTACCTCCCATGCTGTACTCGCAAAATAAACATTCAGTCTAATATTTTGTAATTTGCGCAACACTACCCATTCAGATTAGTTTCGAAATATTTAACAGTTTACCTGTATGTTTTTCTGGAAATTGAGATTCAGAGAGTTCAAGATTTGATCAATCCCAACATGGGCAAAGCGTGGGTGGAAATTCGCCATAGATTGGCGAAGCATACTGTTAGTAAATGTACACTAAGCATGGGTTGAGAATTTAATATAGCTCCTCTGCAATCATTTGATAGACTTACACCACCTCAGAGGGTATTGGAAAAATCTTTTTCATGCTGATTTAATATTTATACAATTCATCATATAGCATGCACACAAACGCTCCCCACTGCTATTGGCATTTAGCTAAACGTAAGCAGCATACCTCACCACCTAGAGAGATTTACCGGTAATTCTGAAACCTCCACTTATGAAATTAGCACCAATGCCAAAACTATAGAAACCCAAAGGATCCATATATCAGCCGGCTAGTGACAAAAAGCGTTTTACATAAGCTATTGGTAGGGCTGAATGATCTATTTATATTCATTGCAGCATCATATAATATAGCCGGAGCACCACAAACTGACTTCAGATAGGGATATCTATAAAGGCAAATGATACTCCATAAAGCCCTTGGCTGCAATGACATGTCTTCCCGTGGCTTCTGTGATGTTTATGGAAATAGAGGTCAACATAATCGCCAGACAATTGCATTGACTGGCATTGTTACTATATCCGTGACCTAGCAAGGTGCTCCAGTAATACATATTCAAAAGCAACCCGCTTTTTGTCCTGTAAATAAACACAGTCATATTTACATGACTACCCGAGATCGATATTGACCATTAAATGCTTAGCAAACTGGAGAAATAATCGAGAACTGGGTTCTTGTGACATATCGCTTTGGTAAATTTCCATTTAATAAACACTTTATTTCGGAATCAATATGACTGGTAGCTGGTGATACAATAAGCAATGAGCTGGGCATGTCTAGACATGGATCTATCTATATTATTATAGAAACTCGTAAATCTACTTCCAGGTGATACTGTGGTTACTGTCTTGTCCTGGAGATACTGTGATTATATGTCATTAGAATTTTCAAATTCAAAATTGTTTATATCTGGTATATATAATGAAGGAATCACATCTGCCAGTCAAATATATGACGTCATAATAAATTATGTTGCATGTAGATTGATGTCACAATCAATTACGTCATGAATGACATATCTGTCATAAACGCTTAATAGTCTGTAAAGTTGTATGAACTGCTTCACTATTTAATAAACATACTGTCGAATATTTTGCAACTGATTTGAATGGATTCTGTTGCTGCCATAGGCAGCAACAGCACCCAGGCAAATTAGTTTCAAAATATTCAATAGTTATATGTATTTTTTTCTAGAAATTTAGAGTTCAGAGTTCGATCGATCCCAAGATGGGTAAAATGTGGTAGGAACTTAGCTAGGGATGGGTGTGGCATAGTTGAAACTAGATTTATTCATTGCTGTCTATAAACCTTTCCACTTAATCTTAGCAGAGGTACTTTATGTGTGGGTTTAAAATTTAGCATAGCTTCTCCGCAATTATTGGATAGAATTACACCGCTTTGGAGCCTATTGAAAACACCTATTTTCATGCTAATTCAATATTGATACAATTCTTCATATAGCATGTGCGCAAGCATATGATGGATGGATACACTTGGAAAGGTCCATTGTGAGCGATTATTTTTAGTCCTGAAGGTGGTTGATGGCACTTGATACTCTGGATAAGATAGCATGCCAGGATGGTATCGTCCTGTCGATTATTAAGCAGTTAATCCAACAACAGCATGGAGTCTGCTTGTCAAATACGTTGATGTTTGCATTGTTCACTTAAGTATGCAATACTTGCGAACAGAACCCCAGACATTATTTATAAATAGTATGTACGCTATTGCTCGACTTGGCACATATATGTGCCATTATCAAGCTGTAAACATTGAATAAAAGACTAAGCGACGGTTGATGTACAATATACATGCATTCATTAGGGAGACATGTTAATCTTCATAAGGCGTGGATTGACGAGCATGTAAAACAATATCCGCAATTACTATAATAACTATAGTACGGATGACACATTCTGTCTGGTTACATAGCTAAGCTTGCGCTGTGTCCACTATTATATAAGAGCTCACTTTCTAATTCGTCTGCTTGTTGGATTAGACACGTCCAACAATGCATATGCTATATAGATTGTGCCATCATCCTCGTTGGCTTCCGTTATTTGTCCATTATTTTGCTGGCTGTATTTGTTGTTGGGACAACACGTATACGCCAGGAAGAAAGACACGTGAGGGGGCGTATGCGAGTCATGTTACAAACCCACAATCGCATGCCTGTCGGATTCTTGGATACTGTTACGCTTTAGCGATAGCCCGCCATTGTCTTCAACACTACCAGACTTAAACCACGACCACTTTCCGCATTTCTGCTCTAAATAGTCGTATATATATATCGCTAAAACGTGACAGTATCCAAGAATCCGACAACCGAGCCAGTCATTCCAGTATATATATATATATATATATATATATATATATATATATATATATATATATATATATATATATAGTAAACCAGTCTTGTTTCGAAGCTCATTGGGTTCTTGAAATTAACAACAAATGAATTATTTTAGCCATTTTGCGGCTAAATTTTGTCAAGAATATCCAAATATTTTCTTATTCTGTGTCTATTCAGGCCAAGAGAAGACTGTTTTAAAATATTTACCACTGGAATGACTGGATCGGTTATCGGCCCGGTCTTTCAGTGATACATTTTCAAAAATGACTTTCTCTTCGTCCTGTAAGTGGACATTGCTCAAGACCACCGCAGATGCCGGCTTCGCAATAAAGGGTTTAAGAGCTTTGAAGTATGATTACCGTTCCCGTTCTCCAACAAGGATAATTGATTCCATTAATAGGTAGGGCCTACAGCTATAATGTGGATAATGGAAACAGCTTTTGACGACTAAAGATCACGGCACCTTAAGACATCAAGTATCACGTCTCTGAAGGTTCGGTTATCGAGCCAGTCATTCCAGTAGTCAATTTTCAAAAATGGGTTTTTCTTGTTCTGTAAATGAACATTTTTTAAGATCGCGAAGACGATGTTGGCCGACCTGATTGTTATATAGATAATTTGCTTCGCCTGCGTCACACCTTCTTATCGTAAAACACAGAATTTCTCATCCACGCGGCGACAACTACAGCTAAATTCAGCGCTAATCATACATATCAAGAAGCAATCTTAACGCTATTTATACTCTACAAATGCTACTAAGTGGTTCATTGGAAAGCCTAGATCAGCGTGTTATTATGGATGTTAGAAATATCCCCGAGAAAATACACCGCATTGGCCCGGTATTGGCCCATTACTGGTACAGTAACCCACATTATCAGTGTCTGTTCAAAATATTTAGTACTATTCACACGTGATGATAAGGCCAGTCAGTGTTAAAATAAAACATTTTCACGAACTTGTGTATGAAACTATGTCATTACAATTTTGTATGCATTTTGTACAAGCGCTGCCAAAGTTTACCCACCTCATCGTAATGAACCTTTCCATTTTAGCTATGCCCCGCCCATCTCCAGCTAAGCTCCACCCACATCTCGCTCGTGTTGGGATCGATCGATCCCTAAGCTCCCTGACTATCAATTTCTAGAAAACTATACATGTAAGCTATTGAATATTTTGGAACTAATTTGACCGGGCGTTGTTGCTTCCTATGGCAGCAACAGCGTCCAGTCAAATTAGTTTCGAAAAATTCAACAGCATGTTTATTAAATAGTAGAGACATACAATTCATACAACGCGTCGGACTATTAATAGTTAAGGACGGGCCATATAGAATTATTTATGACGTAATGATTATGACGTCGTCCTATACGCCGCTTAGTTAATTATGACGTCATATGACATCAGACGATCGATGGATAAACTTGGAAAGGCCCATTAAGGTTTACTGCAAACAGTTATTGCATATGTGACACAGATAATCTAAAACTTGATCTGATTCGATTTGAAGTTCGTAATACTCGTAGTTAAATTTCTTGTGCGGTATAAATTTGAAAACTAGAGACCATTTGAGCTCCTATGTGTGCCATACCATTAAAGTACATTACAATGTAATTTGAAAGAGCGTACACGCACTATCGTCTGTAAGTACAACTAATTTAGTGTCAACTGGTGTCCATTAAATGTACAAAATTCACCCAAAAAAACAAAATTCGACAACCATATAAGAATGAATTTATGAACATTCTTTTCATTTTCCATCCTCTTATAGAGATGGCTCGTCATAGTTCCAGAAGCAAATTAAATTCAGGGAAAGCATTCGACTGTTGCGATCGTGACACAATCTCTCAATGAAGAACATGATACCAAATTACCAAACCTCATATAAATGGATGAATCCTCTTTTAGCTATGCCACCCCCACCCCACCCCGCTCATGTCTAGCTAGGCTCCGTCCATGCTTTGAGCGTATAGGAATCGATTTATAAACTTTGAATCCTGAATTCCAAGAATCCTCAATTTCATGGTAACTATACAGCTAAAAAAATAATTTGACTGGGTGTTGCCGCTGCCTATCATAGCAAAAGCAACCACGTAAATTAGTTTCAAAATATTCAACATAATGTTTATTAAATAGAAAAGAAATACAATTCATGCAAGTAACGGACATTTAAAAGTTCATGCCGGAGTTATCCACGTCATTCATTATGCGTTTTGATCGCGATGTCAGCCTACATGTGACGTTATTTATTATGACGTCGTTTACTTCAGTGATAGATTGGATTCATCCATTAACGATCAGTGGATCAATCATTGCGACCGTCTGCTTCATATGCTGATCTCATAATAAAGGACGCCATTCCTATCTAAGCTCCGCCCACTTGTTACCAGCGCTAGAATCAATTTGAAAATGTGAAACCTGAATTCCCAGATTCCAAATTTTAAGGTAACTATGCAGATCAGACGTTTTAATATTTTGAAAATAATGTGACTGGCTCTACAAAAATACAGCCTGTTACAGCCCATGGCAACAGCTCACAGTCAGATTAGTCTAATACTATTCAACATAATTTCTTTTAAGTTCATCAACGTCATAAAATTCCTACAGAATAGTAAATGACCCTTTGATTTTCGTAACGGAGCTATATCATTTTGAGTGTGACGTCAGCTAACATGTGACGTTTTAATTATGTCGTCAGATACTTGAGGTAAGGATAGGATCCCTCCACTATAGCAATGTTGTTCGAGATATCAGCAGGCGCTCTTGTCTTTGCTGTAAATTAGCAAGAGGGTCAATGTAGATTAGTTCCCGTCAGGCCGGGTATCGCTTATGTAAAACACCTGTAATCTAGTGGGCTGGACAGACAGTCAGACAGATATATGGTACTGGCATTGTTCCTGACATGAGCCCAGATTGAAGCTAATCTGCCTTGCATGGAGGCGGCAAGATCTACTTTATACACCAAGCAATGTGTTCACGATGGAGAAGCTACCTACGAGCTCCAGAGTAGGTCAAAGGCACAGACATCTAGTTCAACTTTCCAGAGTACCCATTCATCATATGACGTCATAATGAACTGTGTGATGTGTACAATGACATCATAATGAATGACGTCATGAATGACGTCGATAAGCACGTCACGAACGCATATTTGAAGACGGTCTATGCGTTGTTGTACACATTGTTTGCTTTTACTATATAATAAATATTCTGTTGACTGTTTTGAAACTAATTTGCCATAGGCAGCAACAGCGCCCAGTCAAATTAGTTACAAAATATTCAAGAAAACTATTGTGTTGCGTTAAATATAAACTATATAACATACAGTATATTAGAACAAAGCTAATATAAGCGATGATTGAGACAAAATCAACAAACTCTCAAGTAATAAAATAAACAAGAAATTTTAACTTTTGAAAAACTGAGCCAGTGTGTTATCAATATTCTTGCAGCCCCCCCCAAAAAAAAATCCGGTGAAATAACGGGCTTGATTAATAGTATACGAATAACAATACAAAATTAATATATCAAAACAGTGAAAGCTAAAGCAATCTCTTACTGTATACCACAATCACGGCATAACTACATAGAAAACAAGCTTAATAAAGAACTAATAAACCTAGCATAATTCAACAAAGCCATTACTATTTGCACACGGTGTAGTAGTAGGCCCAAATGCGGAGCATAGCTCACCAACAAGTGTTGAACCAACTCGTCAATAAGTAGCGGTAAGTTACCGCTACTCAATGACGCCATGGAACCGATTCATGACCGGCAGGCTAATTAGATTGTACGTAGTTTAATGAAACATACAGTGTAGTAGTAGGTCCAAATGGAGAGCATAATTCACCAACAAGTGGTGAAGTGGCTCATCAATAAGTAGCAGTACGTCACCACTACTCATTGACGCCATTGAGCCAATTAATAACCTGCAGGTTAGGTAGATTTTGCATAGTGTAATGTGTAGAGCGACATAGATGGCGCTCTGTATTCATTTTTAGGTTTACTTTTCCCTTGGGATTTGTAAATTACCCCAGAACAAATGCGTTTAAATTGTTACATTACAGTGCGATGGGATAGTAGCAACCAGCCAAACAAGCAATACTTATTTATACTGAAATTAGTACCACTTAAAATTCAATGTAAATTAATTTCCGATAGATTTTTAAAACCACCTAGGCGTAATGTAAGCCCAAAAATAACGTGCTTTAACTACAAGTTCCTGAAATTCCCTGTGCCTATTTTAAAATTCATTGGCAATTTACTTTTAAGACCAGTTTCTAAAATTAACCTGACCTATTCAGTTTGTTAGAATTTAGTATTAAAATGCCGAGTTAAATATTGAAATTTTATACAAGATGGCTCACTAAATGAATCAGCATTGCAGCTAACAATAACAAAAAGCTATAAAAAGCTAAAAAAAATATAACCATATTTAAAACAAACATAATTAGAAGAGGAAAGCCTATATTAATTTATTAATTTATTGGGATCATT
Source organism: Chaetoderma sp. LZ-2023a (assembly GCA_034401795.1). Classification (NCBI taxonomy): domain Eukaryota; kingdom Metazoa; phylum Mollusca; class Caudofoveata; order Chaetodermatida; family Chaetodermatidae; genus Chaetoderma; species Chaetoderma sp. LZ-2023a. The sequence goes on from CM067374.1 coordinate 67,547,267, forward strand.
TTGACATTAAAGAAAGTTATAGTAAAACGTATATTTCAGTTCTAATACACAAAATGGAGTTAAAATTGGTGGCATGATGAGATCATGATATGAAAATGATGCAGCGACCCTCAGGTAATCACTTCCAGAATCAATTATTTATCTCAATTGACTCTAAATCAGGTTCTTCTATATTATCATTAAAACCTAATTTTTGGCAGAGACTAAATTGCTCTGACACCAAACAGTTTGGAACCGCCTTTTTCTCCCACAACATGCCAGCCTATAAAATTCATTATGAACACATTGCACCAATAAGACACGGAAAATAGCCCTTACTGCAATTTGCTGATTTCCTGTTAATGCGTTTCTGACTACTGAACACCTATGTTTCCAGATGGCATGCAGTCCTAGCGATAAAACATATATGATCAATTCTTTCTCACATTTTTCGATCTTACATTTCATAGTAGATAAATTCTTAAATAAAATTGCTCCCTTCGATCAATTATCCGGTGTTAATTTGATGCCAAATTGTGCGAGAATCCTTTTAGTTAATTCCCAAAAAGCGGCAACTGTAGAACACTGAGTGAATAAATGTGCTAATGTCTCTTCCTCAATGTTGCATAGGCAACATCTATCAGACACTAATTCCACATTTATATGTCAAGTGTCCGACCCACAAGCGTCGGTGCAGCAGGCGCCATACTAAATCGCGTGCGTCATGTGTAATAAAATGAGAATGGATGGTTTTCCAATATTGATTTCCAGTTATTTCCATGCATTAATTGCCACTGCAGACTTTACGTGACCTAAATTTAAGTTGTGATACCAATCTTTAGATCGTTGTCTATAATTAATAAGTTCACCATTCAGGGCCAGTGTTGCTTGAAAATTATAACAGTTAGCATGTGAATTTGGTAGCTGAAACCAATCATTGGGAACAGCATATTTTATGCGAACAAGCCACCTTTATGCATCAATATTTCTCATTGATGTTTTTCGTGACAGTTCATTCATAGCAATGTATTTTCTGGAATTCTGCTTTATCAAATCACCTAGAAACCGAATGCCCAGTTTGGCTAGAGAAGGTAAATATAAAGCAGAATTATTAAAACGAATATTATCATTGCCCTAGAGTTGTTGCTTCAAAGCATCTTGCCAACATTCTGGAGGAGGTATTCCTCTTGTAGATTACTCTTTATAAATAGTAGGAACTTTATTGTAATTTGGTGGAGGTGTATTTGACATAAATAGGCAGTCAATAGAAAAAGGCTCTATGTATCTCTTTATTAGGGCACGGGAAATGCAAGCCCATGGTGCACAGGGGTGAATTAGCTGATTCAAAAACTTCAATTTTAATGAAGCACATTTGACTGCAATGTTAACTAAATCAAGCCCACCTTCATACTTTACATTATTTAAAACTGGTTGTGACACTAAATGGGCTTTGCCTTCCCATAGAAAAGAGAGGGTTATTTATTTAATCTCGTTCTCTACCATCTGTATGACGGAAGCGGTGTACCACAAACCAGATAAAGCTAAATTATTTAGAACAAGGGCTCTGCCAAAAATAGAAAGGCATCGTCTTTTCCAATTGCCTAATATGTTCTTTAACTTGGACAACCGTTCTTCCCAATTTAAATTTAGCGCTCTGTTTGATTTCCTACCAAAATAGATGCCTAAAATTTTGAGTATATCACTTGACCAATCAATATCCATTGCTTCATCTGTTCTTCCACTCCATTGACCCAGAAATAATACTTTTGATTTCTCTTTATTAATTTTCAGCCCTGATGCTTGTTGAAATTCTTTCAATACTGGTTTCAAAATCTTGAAATCGTTATTTGATCCAGCAAAAACGGTTGTATCATCGACATACTGGGACACATTTACCGGCTTATCAAGTCCATCAACACATATCCCCTGAAAATTAGTATTTTGCCTCAATGAAGCCCCCACAGATTCCATAGCTATTACAAATAAAACAGGTGATAGAGAACAGCCCTGTCTTACACCCGCTCTATGGTGATTGGTTCAGTCAGATGATCATTAATTAAATAACAGCTTTTTATATTGGCATATAAAATAGTGACCCACTTAATGAATCCTGGACCTAAACCAAAACATTCTAATGACTTTAACAAGAATTTCCATTCAACGAGAGCAAATACTTTCTCATTGTCCAAAGCTATGATCGCTGCTGGTATAGAGTCTTTCTCCACTAACTGTATTATATCTCTTATAAGTAGAGTATTTTTGTAAGTGTTCTACCTGGGACTGAGCATGTTTGGTCGGAGTCAATCACATCTTCTAGGACTGAACCGAGTTTTAAAGTTAGTGCTCTCGATATAATTTTATAATCTGCACAAAGTAATGAAATTGGTCTGTAATTCTGAAGTTTGTTTCTATCACCTCTTTTATATATCAGCCGAACATATGCTTTGGCCATTGATGGAGGAAGGTGTCCACATTTAAAAATGCAGGATGATAGTACTTCAAGAGTTGGACCTAATAAATGCCAAAATGTTTGGTAAAATTCTACAGGGCGTCCGTCACAGCCTGGCGATTTTTGTGGTTCCATGCCTTTCAACGATTTAGACAAATTCTGTAGTGTTAAAGGCTGTTCAAAGATTCTATAAGATGAGTCAGATAGCGTCTCTGTCATATTAGCTAAAATGTGTTCGGTAGCCGTGTCGTCATTCCCTTCAGATGTGTACAACTGTTGATAATAGTCATGCGCAGCTTTCTCCATCTCTCTGCTTGATGAAACAGCCTCTATTGAGCGTATTAATTTCTCAATACCACGTGATTTTTCTAGTCCACAAACATATCTTTTAGGTTTCTCACCCTCAGCGTGCATTTGTGCCTTTGATCTAATTTTTGCTCCAATGAATTTATATTCCTCTATTTCATTTATTTTGCCTTTTAGTTTGATCAATAAATCACAATAATTATGTTCACCTTTATTGACTTTCTCATTAACTTTAGTCAAAGATCTACGCAATGCTTTTTTGCGTTTTCGCATTTCTCTGGCCTTTCTGATCGAATGTTCTCTTGCCATAGACTTTAGATCTATTTTTACAACTTGCCACCATTGCATTATGTCATCATAAATTTGTTTCCGTTCAACCCAATAGCGCCAACAGCTCTCTACACATTTACGATGGCAAATATCGCGAGGCAAAGCAGTGTTGAGTTTCCAAAACCCATCCCCTTTATTAATCCACTCAGCGTTGTCTAATGTGGCGCATACAATATTATGATCAGAAAAAGCTACAGGCTTAGTATTCATTGAAGTTATGTAGCCTTTCAATGAGCAGCCAATATATATTCTATCTAACCTTGATGACATTTTACCATCAGATGACAGCCATGTAAAATCATTGCCGTCTGGATTAACAATTCGATATATATCTAGTAAGCCTTTATTTCCACACATATTTTTCAAAATAGTGTGTGACGTGTCCATATATTTCGACTTGGATGATCTTTCGTTGACATCATCTAATACGCAATTAAAATCTCCCACAAAAATTAAATTGTCAGACGGGTTCTGGTCAATGGGTGAAGAAATATCATAAAAAGATTCTTTACGTTGCTGATGAGATGTCTGGGCATATACACAGACAAGATTTAAGCGGGTGATATACATCAATTGTACCCCAAACTCAGCGAACGTTTGCATCTGCTATCGAGGAGATAATGTTTACTGAATGAAGACTACTACCACTACCACTACCACTACCACTACCACTACCACTACCACTACTACTACTACTACTACTACTACTACTACCCATTACCCACTACCCACTACCCACTACCCACTACCCACTACCACTACCCACTACCACTACCCACTACCACTACCCACTACGACTACCCACTACGACTACCCACTACGACTACCACTACCACTACCACTACCACTACCACTACCACTACCACTACCACCACCATTACCATTACTATTACTATTACTATTACTATTACTATTACTATTACTATTACTATTACTATCACTATCACTATCACTATCACTACCACTACCACTACCACTAATAGTACTACTACTTTTTTTCTTCTTTTTTTTTGAAAAACCGACGCTGACGCAGTCGGACAAACTTCACGGAGGAACTCCTTTAAAAAGGCTTGCAAACCCCCAGAAAAAAACCTGGTGAACTAGCAATCTTGATTAATATTACACCAAAACAATGATAAATAATGAGCATTAATACAATCTATAAATACATATGGCTTAAAAAGTATAGATACAAACAATAGGCTGATAAAGCCCCGATAGCAAAACCAAACTTAACAAAGGCATTACTATTCAACCCAGGTGTAGTAGTAGACCCGTGTGGCGAGTGCAACTATCCAACAAATGAAAAGTGCCTCGTCAATCTATGACAAATAAGTCAATCATTGACGCCAGTGGGCTGATTCTCTAAAGATCAGCGGGCGTAGTAGCATTTGGGTAGTATAATACATATAGTCGGCAGAAAAATTTCAGAAAAATTAATGGCGCTCTTGTTTACATTTTTAATTTACTTTATTGTAAGGTTTTGTAAATTACCATTCAATCCATGTGTGGTAGTAGGCCCGTGTGGCGAGTGCAACTATTCAACAAATGAAAAGTGACTCGTCAATCAATGACAAATAAGTCAATCATTGACGCCAGTGGGCTAAGTCTTTAAAGATCAGCGGACGTAGTAGCATTTGGGTAGCATAACATATATAGTCAGCAGGAAAATTATAGAAAAAAGATGGAAATAGATGGCGCTCTTGTTTCCATTTTTGATTTACTTTCTTGTAAGGTTTTGTAAATTACCCGGGAACAAATAACCCTATAAAACTCTTTGCAAATTCCTAAAATTACCTGGGACAATTTTATAATTCAATGGCAACTTACTTTATCGATTCATTATTAAATTACCCCAGTCTGTTTATTTGTTAACATGAATTATTAAACATAACAATATCAAAGTGCAGACTAAAATGAATTACATGACACAGATTAATTAAAAGACACAGATAAATCAGCTGTAGTAATTAAATGATTTAAGCTAGTGCAGGCTCATTTATTTTTACAGCTCCCAACTCTATTGAAACTATGTTTGTTTTGCACCATATGTCCTTGAATACTTTTTCTTTACCATGCTGCTTTAATCTAAAATATTCGCAAGGAATATGATTCAGCAGCAATGAACGAAATATTGCCTTTATTGCTCTATTGTGATTGCCCATAGATGGATTTTTCGTCTGTGCACACCGATGTTTCCAAATGGCCCAAACACCTATGGTTAGTATTGTTATTAAAATAGTCCTTTCAGACTTTATGATATTTACACCGCTTGATCCAAATTCTCTAAATAAGACTACATGCGTGTCTAGAACAATGGGCTTCGCTCCAAATTTTGCCAAGATTTGGCTGATATAGTCCCAAAATTGTGACGATATTGGACATTCAGCAAATAAATGCTCGATTGTTTCCTCGTCTGTTTGACATAAGTAACACCTATCAGAAGTCGTAATATTGCACTTGTATGTCAAGTGTCCCACCCATAGCCGTCGATGTAGTAATCGCCACAATAAATCACGAGCCATATTTGGTAAGTATGGAGAATGTAAGATTTTCCATACATTTTTCCAACTGGATGGTTTATAGCTTGAGTCATCCCATCTCCTAATTGCTATGGGAGGTGTTACTTGTTTTCGTCTCATAATATGGTACCATTCCTTGGATCTCATCTTGTATTTTAACATCTCATCATCAAGAACTAATGCGGGTTGTGGAGTCAAACTATTATTATTTACATTTGGCAGACGAAACCATTCAATTGGTACAGCATGTTTTATTTTATTTAGCAACCGCTGGACATCTATATGCCTCATATGTGTTTTTCTAGCTACTTCTTGCATTGAAATCCATCTACGTGTTTGAGGGTGTATCATATCAGATAAATGTTGAATGCCATATTTTGCAAAGTACGGTAGATACAGTACTGCATTGTTATAACATATATTACTATTGGCCCACAATTGCTGTTCTAGTACTTCCTTCCAGCACGTAGGTGGAGGCATGTATCTGTCAAATATTTCTAACTCCTTAACTTGATCTTTAAACACATCTGGTATCATTTGGCTATTCGGAGGTGGCTTCTTTGAGATAAAAACATGCTCCGCCAGAAATGGTTCTACAATTCTCTCCACGAGAGCTCGTGAAACACATGCCCACGTCTCATCTGATGTAATAAGATCATCCAAAAATGTTAACCTTAAAGAAACACATTTCACTTTAATATCAATTAAATCAAGTCCTCCTTCTAACTTAGCATTATTGAGAACACGATGGGAAACTAAATGATTCTTTTCTTCCCATATGAATGACAATATCAACTCATTAACCTCCTTTTCTACATGTTTTGGCATGTGTACAACAGATGCTGTATACCATAGCCCAGATAATGCCAAGTTGTTGACAACAAACACTCTACCAAAGATTGAAAGACGACGACGCTTCCAATTTGCTAATATTCTCTTAAGCTTAGATACTCGTTCATTCCAATTTTGTATTGTATTCGGTTTCCTGCCAAAATAGATGCCTAAAATCTTAATGGTATCATTAGACCAATTGATTTCAAGTGGCTGGTCATTCCGCTCTTTCCATGGCCCCAAAAATATTTTGGATTTTCCTTTATTGATTTTCAAACCAGATGCATTTTGGAACTTTTCGAGTACGTGGTTTAAAATTGCAAAATCATTGTTTGAGCTGGTAAACACAGTTGTGTCATCAGCATATTGTGACAGCTTAGGTGGTCTTTCTATGCCACGAATACATATGCCTTGAAAGTTATTATTTTGCCTCAATGCTATGCCAAGTGATTCCATCACAATAACAAAAAATAATGGCGATAGGGAACACCCCTGTCTAACCCCACGTTCTAAGACAATTTCTCTGGATAATTGATTGTTCACTAAATAGCTACTCTTGATATCCGTATATAAAATCTTAACCCATTTAATAAAGTTTGAGCCTAACCCAAACGATTGCAAAGAATTAAAAAGAAAATCCCATTCCACACGGTCAAATGCCTTTTCATTGTCCAAGGCAATCACAGCTGAAGGGATGCTATCCTTCTCAACCAATTGTATAAGGTCTCTTATTACCATGGTATTGGTTAGAATTGTCCTCCTGGGTACAGCACATGTCTGCTCTGTTCCAATGATTTCTCCTAAAACACTACCTAGTTTCAATGTTAGTGCTCTGGATATTATTTTGTAGTCTACACGTAGTAGAGAAATTGGTCTGTAGTTCTGAATTAGACGTCTGTCATTTCCTTTATATATTAGCCTTACGTATGCCCTAGCCATAGTTGGTGGTAAATGGCCTTTCTAAAAAATTTCAGTGCCCAATTCTTCCATTATTGGACCTACAAGGTGCCAAAACGTTTGGTAAAATTCAACTGGAAGGTCATCACACCCCGGTGATTTTTCTAGTTTCATACCTTTAAGGGATTTAGTTAAATCTTCTAGTGTTAAGGGTTGATCACAAAATTCACTGCCTGTGTCTGACACCTTTTTGTCTATATTTGCTAACAAATCCAATTGTGCATCTTCATCAATTCCCCCTGACTTGTACAATGACTCATAGTAATTGCATACAATAGTACTCATTTCATTGTTGGTAAAGACGGTTGAACCATCCAGCATGTTTAATGAGCACATCACCTTATCTATTGCCCGTGCTTTTTCTAATGTGCAAAAATATCGGGTTGGCTTTTCCCCGTCTGCGTGCATCTGGGCTCTTGCTCTAATTTTTGCACCCTCAAACTCATATTGTTCTATATCTCTTATTTTACTTTTAATTTTAACCAGTAATTCATAATAATTATCTTCACCATTATTTACTTTAGCATTAATTTTCATCAGTGATCGATGAAGTGTTTTCTTGCGTTTGCGTATTTCCTGTGCTTTTCTAATAGCATACTTTCGGGAAACATACTTTAAATCCAGTTTTACATCCTCCTACCATTGCAATGTGCTCTTATATGATGCTTTCCTATTAATCCAATATTGCCAACAACTCTCTATATTATTCTTATAAAATTCTTCTCCCAGCAGTGTTGTGTTTAATTTCCAAAACCCGACCCCTTTTGTTACCCAGTCAGCATTGGCAAAGGCTACACAAACCATGTTATGATCGGAGAATGCAACTGGCTTAATATTAACATCTCTCCAGTACCCTGTTAAAAAACTATTCACATAAATTCTGTCGATCCTTGAACCAACTTTACCATCTACCGAAAAACATGTAAGATCTTTACCATGAGGTTTTGATATTCTATAGGTGTCAACTAAATTTTCATTATCACATATTTCTTTTAAGAGTCTATGTGATGTATCAGTATAAGTTGAAGTTGCATTCCTGTCATTTTCTTTGTCTATGACACAATTAAAGTCACCACCCATTACTAAGTTTTCAGTGATGTTATCTAGTGCTGTTTTAGACATCTCCTTAAAAAAATTACGACGTAGTTGATGAGATGCAGGTGCATATATACACAGCAACGTGATACGTGTTTGTTGTATATCTAGAGTGACTCTCACCCAGCGACCATTTGCACCTGATACTGAAGAGATTATATTTACATAGGCTGAACAACGAGGGAGTATAACAATTGCTACGCCTGCACTATTATCTTGAGATAACGAATAAAATATTCTGGATCCAGAAATCTTTTCTAAATTATCGTATGATTCTGACTTCTGAATTTTTGTTTCCTGTATCAAAGCAATGTCAATCCGCTCATTTTTCATAGTCTCTAGTAAGTGACGTTGCTTTATGTCACTATTTAAGCCTCTACAATTGAGTGTGCAAATTAGCATAAAAGGTAATAAAATGCTGTGTAAAACCGCCATTATTAAGCTAACTAGATTTTGTTTTTTTCGACCCTCTCTTAGACCATTTACCTATTTTACTTACAAACGCTGCATTACTTAGCTCAACTTTTTCCAAATGCTTATATTTTAATATATCTGAATCATGACGCAGATGCCTATATTTAACACCATTTGCCGTCACATATGGAACTAACACCTCTCCTGCCTCTGACCTGTACATGACCATTTCATCAGGTGATTTAGAACTCTGTGTTTGAATGGATATATCTGATTCAGTGACTGACATAGTATCGTCTTCTATATCACTTTCCTCTATTTCTGATACAGAACTCTCTCCATCTTTCTGTCGCTTTGTTCCACTCAATCGATCCGAGACACCAATTACTTTCTCTATATTATTTAAATCGTCTAGATTGAGTGTACTCAGTGGAAAATTAAAGTAATTTTCAGTATCTTGCGACCTGAATTTTACTTGTCCTAAATTAAAACTCTCTTCCAGAGGGTATTGATCATCATCTTCAACTTGTGTGGAATTAGCCTCTCTGTCATCAAACTTGGATTGACTTGTTACTGGAGTAAGACTTAGCCCCTCATCTAGAACCTCTATTTCATCGCCTGCAACTACAGCGATTGGATTCTTAGTTTTTTCCCCATGCTTCTCATTAACATGGACTTCAGCTACAATCTCAGCAACTACTGGTTCGATGACATTTTCCTTAGCAACGTGCTTCCCATTAGTATGGATTTCAGCTACAATCTCAGCAGCTACCGGTTCTATGACATTCTCTTTAGAGACAACTTGCTCTGCACTTTTATCAGCACCCTTTTTGACATATTTGTTCTGCGGGCATCGCCACTTAAAATGATCAGATGATCCACAAACTAGACATTTGTTTTTGTTAGGACAATCTGTTGCAAGATGTTCTGTGTTTAAGCAGATTCTACACTCTTTGATGTGCCCCCTGTACCATAATGGCAAGATAAATCGACCATCTATGGTGACCTTGCTTGGGAGAGGTTGTTCTACCTTTCCAAACCAAATTCTTCTGATGCCATTTTCTAAGGTTCGATCAAATGGATAGGTCTCGTGTTCTACTTTGTCCACTTTGCCATACTTGATCAATTCAGTGATAACCCGTTCATCTGGGATCTCTAATGGAACCTTCATCTTGACTAATTGACGATCAGAATCTATTTCCTCCACATTACACACCTCACCCTTCACGACAAGGACCTCGTCGAGCAACCTTTCCTTCACACTTTCATTAACTACGGTGACATTCCATACAGATTTGGAAACATTAACGAGACCTTGAAGGACCCGTGGCCCTGCCCCAACTACATCCTTCAACCCATGATACACCTCAATTGCCGAAACACCCCAAGCCTTTGTCGTGATTTTAAGACTCAGGGTACGCTTATATGAGGTTGCCATGGTGTTTTATAAAAAGAGGAACCCCATACTACTACAATATATAATACAAATATATAACACCAAGACGTCGGGGAAAGAGCTAAACACTAAATACACAGTGTCCCCGTTTGAAACCCTGACGTCTACCAACAAATATACGAATAGAGAGTACAGTCGTATATTTGTTAGTTTGAACCACTTTCTAAGTGGTTCACTAACACCTAACCGATTAAAGTGGTTTCCTAATGCATACTAACATATTACAGTCATATATTTGTTAGTCTGTTCGAGTTGACCGGGGACAGCCAACTGACTATAAGGATTTATATAGTTAAAGAACTAGGCTTGTGCTTACAAATGACAAAGGAATTAAATCCACTCACTCAAGCGATCTTGCCAAATATAATGCGCTAGCCTACGAACTATAGAAATAGCAGACTGGCGCAGCGAGAAATGTATTGCATTGACCACAGTAAGAGGAGCCCTACTAAATGGCGGAAACCGCCAGCTAAGAGGAATGCCTTTAGAAAATGGAGACACAAAATGCGCTCCAACCAAGACAAGAATTCACAAATTAATCATAAAGTTTGAAAGGAAACACTAATACGAAATATATGTATAAAATTTATTTACAAAATCGCGCTAGAAACTAGCAAATTCGGGCAGCAATTGCAGAGCTAAATAAACGCGTGCGTTCACTTCGACTACTACCACTACCACTACCACTACCACTACCACTACCACTACCACTACCACTACTATCACTATCACTATCACTACTACTACCACTACTACCACTACTACCACTACTACCACTACTACCACTACTACTACCACTACCACTACTACTACCACTACTACTACTACTACTACTACTACTACTACTACTACTACTACTACTACTACTACTACTACTACTACTACTACCACTACCACTACCACTACCACTACCACTACCACTACTACTACCACTACTACTACTACTACTACTACTACTACTACTACTACTACTACTACTACTACTACTACTACTACTGCGATAGGCTGAAACTGTGTCTTCTTATGATATTGCTTTCTGTTAAAGGTAAATAATTTTCTGATCGCCTTCACTACTACACGCACGCACGCACGCACGCACGCACGCACGCATGCACGCACGCACGCACGCACGCAACACACACACACACACACACACACACACACACACACACACACACACATACACACACGGGTCTATGGTGAAGTGGTAATATTCCCGTCTAGTCTGTGAAGTAGCGCTGTGGTAGATTGGTTCCCAATAATCCTCTATTGACGCAAAATTCCAGTTATATCTAAAATGGGAATGGATGTACCAGGGGTCGGGTATGGATTACTTGGTGTACATTAATTGGACGGGATGTGTCTACTCCCAGAAACTATCAAATGCGGTATCTATGCACAGAATATGTGCATTCTCGAGATGTGAATAACATGGTTTTGAGCTTATTTTGCCGCTCTTACTGCTACCATGACTACTGCTACAATTAAGCCTCATTCACAAACAAGTATATTACTAACACTAAGATGACCATAATACTTATAAATGTACGGCCATTATTACCATGTACATGTCTACATGATTCCACTATGTAATCGCTTTCATTTCAATGAATCTCAATGGCTGCCTTTCGATGCTACAAGACATTTATAACCTGTTTGCCCCCCCCCCCCACCCCCACAACAATTCAGCCGAGATATTACCAGTGTCGGATTAAGCCTTGTGCATGATCGTCGTCAGTGCACGAGAGATGTCATTAAGATAAATCACGCGAAAATGACATTTACCATCGGGATATTGCAAAAGCAGATGTTTGCAACTCGTTTGGCAAGATTTCCGCAGAGCCAAGCGCACAAAATAGATGGAATTAAGTCAAACATTCTCATTTCTCTTGTATGCCATTCAACAATCATTGGGGTGTTTTATTGCATCGTTAGTTCAAGATAGTCTTCCTGACATTGCGTCATTAGATCAGCTATCTTCATATTACCTTATCAGAAAACTGGTCCACCAGATATAGATGTCAAACTTGTTGGAAAATGTGAACACAGTTTGATTCCAGATCATCGCTACCTAAGACATAGCAGAGATAGTTGTCCAAATAAATAGTCACAAAAATATTACATACCATAGTAATGAGTCGTATCTGGGGCATATTTGATGATGACAGCAGGATTCTGACGTAGCATTAATCAATATTAAAGTTATTTATATTCTAAAGGGAAAATCGTCTCGTCGTATAATATGCACTCGAGGAAGGGCGGTGTATCGGGGCGAGACATATTCGATTAGTATATTGATGTATCGCTAAAACCCCAACTTGAGCCAAACGAGACGACGCTCAGCTGCAATGAGATTCAAGATCCATGATGGATTAAGTATCGCAACACTGTCACTAAGCAGCAAATAGCCAGTTCATTGAGCTACTGAGTGAGATCTCCTCTAGCTATTTAGAGAATCCATGCACGGCTTGCTCGCGTCATATCGAGGCAAAGTCAAATGAAACCAGCATGCGTTAACCCCTCATGTGTCAACATCGCATCAAAGCGCTCAAAATGCTACCCATATTAATTAACCATTTAATGGTCAAGATCGTTTCCAAGAAAATTGTAGTTTTCGCACTTAAATTTCCTACAAACTGACATTTCCCATGGCCACTTCAGGTGCCGTTTTCGGCGGGCCAGGCGATTCATGGATTAAGAGTCCAGAAAATCGAAAATTCAGCCTAGCCAGTCAATATATATGCCAAAAGTGTCCTATTTTTGAAAATTTACCACTGGAATGACTGGCTCAATAACCGAGCCAGTAATTCCAGTGGTAAAAATTAAAAAAATAGGGAACTCTTGGCTTACATATGGACGTTTCTCAACACACATCGCAGGACCTTTGGCCAGTTTGACAATTAAAATGTTAACATGGCACAAGAGGGGTTAATACAGGATGACTCTTTCCCATGAGGAGGCTGACACGATGGTTACTGGTTAGTATTGCACGAGAGGCAAAGCCCAAGTCATATATCTAGTTTCCTGTAAAATGACCTCATTATCATTCTCATAGACCTGCCTGCACCTACACTGCGACATTAACCATTGAACACTCATATCAGCCAAAACAGCTCCTGCAATGGTCTTAAGAGATGTCCATTTACAGACCAAGAGAAGAATATTTTTGATAATTTATCACCGAAATAACTGGCTCGGTAACAGAGCCAGCCATTCCAGTGGTACATTTTCGAAAATAGTCTTCTCTTGGTCTGCAACTGGACATTTTCTATGAAAGAATTTAAATTTTCCTGAACGAATTCGAGGGACAGTCTTACACACACACACCCACACCCACACCCACACCCACACCCACACCCACACCCACCCACACCCACACCCACACCCACACCCACACCCACACCCACACCCACACCCACACCCACCCACACCCACACCGACACACACACACACACACACACACACACCGACACCCACACACACACACACACACTCACACTCACACTCACACTCACACTCACACTCACACTCACACTCACACTCACACACACACACACACACACACACACACACACACCAGACAATGGGGATTGTGACTAGATAACGGTTCTATTTATGTATTTTAAAATATCGCTGGCTAAATGAACACAAGGGAGACGCACTATAAGCCACCCTTATTGCTGGTGTATTTAACAATTGGTAGGATCTTGAAAAATACCATCTAGAAATCTTAGGGTTGGTTACGCTACAATACGCACAGTGAACACAATATGCGTGTCTGCCATGTGCAATCCAATTAGCAGATGCAATGGCTCGAAGGCAATGATTATATCAATTTCGTTTTCCTATGTAATTCAATGCGCACGCTGTCGCCGAATAAACGTCCGCGCAGATCTTAGAGAAATTGAATTAACGTTACTTTCAAGCTGCCATGGCCACATGCATTTTTGACTTTGCATCGCATGGAGTATCCATTTTATCTTGTTGAATTCCTAAAGCGTTGTCCTGATCTCTTTTCATATTAATAAGGCTGTATTATGATAACAGTTTATTACAACAGCAACACCGGGTTTTTTTTCAATAATCATATTCGGAGTAATACTCCAACCACGACTCTTCCTCTAAACTACCCCTTCACTTTGATTTTTTAAATAATTTAAATATTTAAGCGCCTTAGCGTCCCATGCATGGCTGAGATTTCACTAACTGGGCTCATGTAGAATAACATATAACATACTGTTGCGCTGGTAAACATTCCGAAAACTATAATTTGATTGGAACCAAGTGCTGCCAAAAGCAGCTGTTTTCGGTAGCAAACTGCTTCAAGTCAAATTAGTCTCACATCATTTAACAGAATATTTCTGAGAACAATAATTATTATATGGTTTATCTGATCGACGTACGGAGGGACCTTATACCACGTCATCCGGGGATGTCAATGGCGGATGGAGATCCTCTACACGAATCGTCAATATGATACGCTAACATTGATGGCAGTGCTGGTGCTAACGCTAAATCACATTCATATAGTGTACTCAAATAGTCCTCGCTGAAGTAATTGAAAATACGGACATTTTCCAGGGTGGGGGGGGGGGGGCGGGCGTGTGACTTAAGCGCCCGCCAGCTATTCTCAGCAACACGGTTGCCTCAACAACATTTACAGCTGACACTCGTCCGAGGAGGAAAGCTTTTACGTGATTTGAGTGTCTCCAATCGCGACCGGATTACAATAGCTCGGAGAACATGATTTGAGGGTGGGATGCATCTGAACTGAGGCCGCCCTGAAGTGGAATTGAAAATACCCACCACCCCCACCAATAATTATACCAATATCGCGATCAACCGCAGCAGAGTCACCATACTATGTGCTCAGTAAATGGAAACTAATCGTTGAATCTTGGATGCATCTTTCTGTAGGCAAATCAGTGTTACCTCATGATATTGGTACTTAGGAAATTCTAGGAAGATTATAGGTTAAATAACCCAAGGCATGGTGAAAGACACAATGCTATTATAAAAATTATATAAACGTTAACTGCTGATGGGTCTTAAGTTGAGACCCGTGTTCCGATGATAGACTGATGATGGAATAGAATGTATTATAGCGATGATAACGCATGGGATTCATAATGAGATTATTGTAACGCATAATTATGCTACGAACTTTTTTCAAATTCAACACGTGCACTCGGAGATTATCAACCCTCTTCCTCAAGTTTTTGTCACATTGCAACTTTTTTTCAGTTTCGAGGACTTTTAAGATTTTCTAGATTTTCTTGATTGTTCGGATCACGTCAAAAGTTGTGAAATCGTAGTATACGGTCACATCCATTTTTGTGCGTTTAAGTTTGAGTTAAATTGGACCAGCAGTTATATCTGGAATTTGATCGGATCCGCCTCCGGTTTCTAAATACTGATCGCAGCCAACGTCTAGAAATCCTCTCTTGTAAGATCCTGTTCTACGTGAAAATTTCACTCAAATCGGATCAGTAGTTTTTTAGATAAAGCTCTGGACGCACACGCACACACAAGACACACACGCACTCGGGCACTCACGCGCTCCAGCGCGCACGCACACACACACACACACACACACGCACGCACGCACGCACGCACACACACACACACACACGCTCACGCATGCACGGACGCACGGACGCACGCACGCACACACACGCACACCACGCACGCACGCGCACAGACATGCACTCAGACAGACTCGGATGCAATATCTTCTTCTCCCTAAGGATCAAGGGTAATCAAGCGAGTATTAAAATGGGTCTTAAATAGCAACCTTTTAGACTCTAATCATTATCAGCTTGGCCTGCTTACTGCGATTGTTAATTCACATAAAAATAAAAGACTTATTTTTCTATATGACTGATGGTCAGGTAGAACATGAACACATCTGAGTGGTGACAAAGCATTGTTGTGGTCCATGTAGGTGGACCGATCTGATCTCCCACTCAAGCATATGGCGCCATAATCAATTATGTGACATGGAGGCTGTCGTCACAGTGCATAGTGACGAAGTCATGCAGAAGGAAAGGTCCGTCAACTGTACGAATTGTTTGTCTTTGATAAATATACAATTTAGGATATTATGTTGAATATTTTGAAACTAATTTGACTGTCAAATTGACTTCAAAATATTTAACAGGCTATCTTTATGTTACCTTGAAATTGAGATTCAGGGAATTCAAGTTTCAAAGTATATAAATCGATCCCAATACCCAACACTAAAACGTGGGCGTGACTTAGCTGGAAAGACGGTGGGGCATAGACAGAGAAAAGGATCACTCTATTTACAGCGATGCTGATTGAGCTATGGATAGAGATTAATAACGTCACATAAATGTGTATATTCTATTATCGCCGACAAATGCAAAATATCTATAAAAATGGTGAATTTGACCTCTTTGGATTCGTTGGAGAGAATATATGCAGCGATAAAAGGAAGTCACACATTTACGATTACTGCTCATCTATATTGATGACGAACACCTTGTGCCGTCTCTATAGTGTCAATCTTTAGGGAATAAGATATTTGAAACAAATTTGTTAAATTGAATTTTGAGAATACATAAATATCTGCCTCGGATTGGACAGGTTCATTTTCTTGTTATTTTCGTCTCGTCTTGTATTAAGTTTCACGCAAATTCCTGGCCATCTACTTTTGACCTTTTGAAAATATGTGTATACATCTACTCAAAAGAAGCGAGGACAGCAAATCATGGATTAGATTCGCACAATCATTGCTCAGGAAACATTGACATAGTATATACTGAGACAGCAGCTTTCTGTGCCAGTATTGGATCAATACAGGGCCAATACTGCTCAGTATTGCCATAGTACTGGCACAGTAACCTGCGTTATCAGGGCCGTCTTTGGCGTTATGCTAATACTAGCAGTCCCTATATTATCTGAGCAGCGAACTGGAGACGCCACACGAGACCTCTTTCTAATTCATTTTCGCTGTAAAGCTAAAATTCTGAACGAGATCATAGCTCTTTGGGGGTTGCAAATCACAGTTAATAAGGCGCACAATGCGCTAGGAAAATGGAATGGCGGAGACATCTAATCCTTTACCTCTCAAAATGCAATGGAAGATTCCAGTTTTTAGCTATGCCATGCCAAACTCTAGCTAAGCTCCACCCACGCTTTGTCCGTGTACTCTCTGAATCTCAATTTCCAGAAATCTATACAGGTAAGCTGTTGAATATGTTGAAACTAATTTGACTGCGCGCTGTGGCTGCCTATGGCAGCAACAGCGCCTAGTCAAATTAGTTTCAAAAATTAATTTCAACCGCATGTTTATTAAATAGTAAAGACATACAATTCGTACAAACTGACGGACTATTAAGAGTTTAAGACGGACTAAATCGAGGCATGCATGACGTAATTGATTATGTCGTCAGCTTACATGTGACGTTCTTGATTCTGACGTCATATGATTGATGGAAAAGTAGGATTCCTCCATTGATTATTTGAAATTGAATTGTTTCTTTCTTTTTGTGCGCTAAATGTAGTACTACACGTTCCGAACATTGTGTTGCTATAGCTCTCTGAAACAGCACTATGCTGTCAGCAACACGGATAAAATACAGGATACGTTTCCATTTTCTCGTATTATTAGACTGTTATAGTGACCCCACTTTGGAAACCAGCAGGGGACTCGTCTGTCTTCTTATTGTGACTGTGAATGCACACAATTATTGGTGAACACGTATTTATAGTTCTGATGTCCCACTATAGAGGCAGGCTGGTTCCCGTATGATCTCCAAGGTGGGGGTAAATTTCAACCAATTTCAACCAGTCTCGTAGTTAAAATCTAGCATAAGTACATTCAAGTCATTCCTAATCTAATACGTAACTATCCGCATAGTGTGGCATGCATATGTTAACTTATTGTTAAGCATATTGATGCGGGGAGGGGAGGCGCATATATTTGTTCGAAGACGTACGTGCCAGCATATGCAATGGACGTTCCAAAGTATTTGGAGAGCTCCTGATTCGCATAACTGAAGAAGAAGTATCTCGTAAGTCGAATAGAATTATTTCTCATTTGCTTCGGAACCATGGCCACCACTAAATAAAGCTCTCCTTAAACAAATTAACCTGTCATATGATCATATAATATGCTGGACATTGTATTATTATTATTCTGTCAGACAGTAATACCATACCACTGTTAATATTCAATTAACAACAACAACAACAACAACAACAACAACAACAGCAACAACAACAACAACTTCTGATAGTATTGCAATAAATACCAACGTTAAGATTTCTTGAATTGATTAATCTAGTTTTAGATATGCCTCGACAATGGACCTTTCCATTTTTAGCTATGCCCCGCCCATCCCTAGCTAAGCTCCACCCACACCTCGCCGTGTTTGGATTGATCGATCCCCGAATGCCCTAGCTATAAATTTCCTGAAAACTATACAGGGAAGCTGTTGAATATTTTGTAACTAATTAGACTGGGTGCTGTTGCTGCCATAGGCAGCAACAGCGCCCAGTCAAATTAGTTTCAAAATATTCAACAGAATATTTATTAAATAGTAAAAGCAAACAATTTGTACAACAGCCCATAGACCGTCATCAAATATGCGTTCGTGACGTACTTATCGACGTCATTCATGACGTCATTCATGACGTCATTCATTATGATGTCATTGTACACATCACGCAGTTCATTATGACGTCATATGATGGGTGGGTACTCTGGAAAGGTGAATTCCTAGCTGAGCACCACGCACGCCTTGTCCGTGTTGGGAACGATCGAACCCTGAACTCCATGAACCTCAATGTGCAGCGAACTATACAGGTAAGCTGTTGAATATTTTAAAACTAATTTGACTCTAGGCAGCAACGGCGCCGAGGGCCCAGTCAAATTAGTCTTAAAATATTCAACGGAATCTTTATTAAGTAATAAAAACATACACTTCACAATACTTGACGGACCGTTACTGTTTATAAGTCATTCATGACGTAATTGATTGTGACGTCAACATGCATGCGACGTAATTCATTATGACGTTATATATTTTACTGATAGATTGGATTCCTCTATTGATAAGATACTGGCTAATAAACTTGACACTGTTGGCTGCTGCTTGACAAAGTAAATATTCCTTTATAAGTGTCTTAAATATTTAGCTGTATGGAAGCAAAACACGATTTTAAATTATCGCCACTAATGCCTAGACTACAGAGGCGATGTCAGATCGTCAGTTACTGTTGTTACTGAATAGAGACAAGCTGTCAGGAGATTATATGCTATGCGATTCTCCAAAACTGCTTCAATTGCGCGCTTTGACAATGGAACACATCTGGAATGCAGTTGTTTTATCCAAACACACTCGAAAACTCGGCTCAGTTTAACAAACATTTTATATTTGAAAATAAAAATATAATCAGAACCCATCTGGATGGACAGTGACCACCAACGTATTGGTGCGCATAATCTCCGCAAGTCGTGGGATGTCTAAAATAACCGGGATTACACTCCTTTTCCTTATTCACAGCCGATGAAAAGAGACGGATCAATTTCTACATATACCCGCCCATTTCTAGCTAAGTTCCACCCACTCTTTACGTGCGCTTAGTGAATTAGTCAAGTTGAGCTACGCGGTTATCATTGTGCACCACTGTTGTTCCGGGAACAGCACGTACCATTGGGAAAGCTAGAGGAGTCCGTGTACATACTAGTAGCACTGACTGATGCTGCTATAATTTTACAACGTGGAACTTTCTCGACTCCAGGAGGTCTTGGACCATGTCACGTCTTCGCTTTTATCCCGCACCTTTCTTTGTACGCCCACGACTTTTAGCCTTTAATGGGTAAACTTGGACAAGAAAATTAAGCTATTTGCTGTTGATTGTTAATTTGCTGGCCAAGAGAATACTATTTTTGTAATTCATCTTTCCAGAGTCCCCACCCATCAAATGACGTCATAATGAACTGCGTGATGTGTAGAATGACATCGTAATGAATGACGTCGATAAGTACGTCACGAACGCATAATTGAAGACGGTCTATGCGTTGTTGTACAAAATTTGTTTGCTTTTACTATTTAATAAATATTCTGTTGAATATTTTGAAACTAATTTGACTGGGCCCTGTTGCTATAGGCAGCAAGAGCATCCAGTCAAATTAGTTACAAAATATTCAACAGCTTCCCTGTATAGTTTTCAGGAAATTGATAGCTAGGGTATTTGGGGATCTATCAATCCCAACACGGCGAAGTGTGGGTGGAGCTTAGCTAGTGATGGGCGGGACATAGATAAAAATGGAATCGATCCCCGAATGCCCCAGCTATCAATTTCCTGAAAACTATACAGGGAAACTGTTGAATATTTTGTAACTAATTTGACTGGGTGCTGTTGCTGCCTATGGCAGCAACAGCGCCCAGTCAAATTAGTTTCACAATATTCAACAGAATATTTATTAAATAGTAAAAGCAAACAATTTGTACAACAACGCTTAGACCGTCTTCAAATATGCGTTCGTGACGTACTTATCGACGTCATTCATGACGTCATTCATTATGATGTCATTCTACACATCACGCAGTTCATTATGACGTCATATGATGGGTGGGTACTCTGGAAAGGTGAATTATCTGCGTTGTAATATCGCTTATATGGTGAACAATTTGTTTACTCACGCGTTAGTGCGCGAACGTTATATCATGTAGGTGCCAATGCATTATTTTCTTTATTATGTAAAAATAATCTTGTTGAATGTTTTGAAACTAATTTGCCTATGGCAGCAACAACTTCCAGTCAAATTAGTTTCAAAATAATCATCAGCTTACCGTAACTATTTGTTGTACTGCTATGACTGAGAGTATAGACCAAGGCAGATACGCTAGGTTTTTATGATTGGTTGAAAAGCAAAACACGACAGGCTGTAGAAACGTATCCACATTTAGCTACTAAAGCCTGAATATCTTTCGTTAGCGACATGATAACAAGCTTAATATTCTATGTATAATTTACAAGTGGTGTGTTAGATCATCTGAATAACTATTATGATATGAAGTTAGTTTTCATTTAACAAAAGAAAAATGGTTTTCAAAACATCCTAAACCGCACCACAAGTATTTCAAAGACACTCTGCCTATACTACCGGCTATTATCGATTTGCTTAGTGCGGAATGTAATTTGCCAATGTCGGGTCATTTAATCACGAATTATTTTCAAACATCACAGCTTAAAAGACAGAGCTCAACCTCCGTGTCCTACAGGAGTCATGCCTAATATCAGCGCTAATTAAACATATCATTGAGCAATTCTCCGTTATTTATACCCGGTAATAAGTAGCAAATTTGTCAAATCGGGAAGATGCGCCGCTGCTCTCAGAAACAGTGCAGCCCAAATCCAGAGACGTGAGTGTAGTCGGGTGGGTTGATGAGAATACCACGTAACTTGAAATGCCCCTATAACGTTCACTCACGTCTGATGACTCGTACACAGAAAAAGACTAGCGTTGACAGATATCTGTTCGGCACAAGGAAAACCCCAATTTATATGGAAGGAGAAAACATTGAAGAACTAGACAAACAGTCTAAATGAGGCAATCACGGTGTTTATGCATGTAGGACCAGACATCTAAAACAGGCCACCAAAGAAATGTTTCAGTTACGCCACCCAAAATAACAGAAAACGGCATACCATTCAACTTACAGTGTAGCTTATTTGACACTAAGATAACACCGGCGCTTTTATATGCCTCAGAGGTATGGGGATTTGAAAAAGTCGAAATGCTTGATGGAAGTATTATTTACGGGCGAGGAAAAGCATGCCCAATGCTATGATATATGGGGAAACCTGACGGTACCCATTAAGTATAACTGTTAAGATAAGATTCTGGGCGAGTTTAGAGAAAGTAGGGTATAGGAAATTGTCCTCTGTGCTTTATTATATATGTAGGGAAGGAGATATAAAAACTAATTCAACTGTAACTAGTTCAATGCTATTAAATCCATTTTACAAACGGTAGGACAAGAAGATCTTATCGGAGCTGAGCATGTAAATAAAGAACATAGTTAATTTAGCCAAAGAAACACTGCGGAGGCAATACATGCGGAGGCTTTTATTACCTGACTTGTGTAAAGGTTTTACTTTAGCGCATAGTTGGAAATACACCTGCGTCTATACTTTTATTAATAATGGCTGTAACGGATGGCGCGATAACTGATGCAGATAATTTTAGAAAATGGGCGTTCTACTCGTCATATCCTGCCGACTTATTCGTTTTTAAATCACATTTCTGTATAAAATCTCCTAAGACCCCTGACAAGATGTCAACTCGAAAGAGACTGACGGCGCTTGGTGAAATTTACCCAGTAATGCGGGGTAGTATTAAAATACTTATTAGGAGATAATCTAAGATGGAGACTAAATGAAAACAAATTTTTATATCGATATTTGAAACCTACAACTCTAACCTTATTGCCACATAGTTTCATTAATTTCGGGAAAATGGTTAATGAAGTGTACTCCTCTAAATGACTCACCGCCAAATATGTACTAAACTAACTTAGACTAGGATTTAAAACAATGGACGATTCCGACAATTCAACAGTAAAATTTTCCCCCAATCTGAACATTGGGTTTCAAGGTGTTGAAGACACGAAAGATTAACTTAGAGAACACAATCTGTAATGTCACAAATCAGTTGTCATACAAAATGTCAACGCGAAAGAGACTCACGATCCTGGGGGCAGAGTCGACATTTTGCGCGACGTCTGACTCGCGTCTTTATTGATTGTATTCTCTAAGCTGCTGTATGGTTCGAGAACATGAGTAGATCATCACATTGATAGAGGATCTGAAAGAAAGCCCTGCTTAACCCCTCGTGTGCCAACAGCGCCTCAAAGCGCTAAAAATGTCACCCATATTAATTAACCATTTAATGGTCAAGATCGTTTCAAAGAAAATTATAATATTCGCACTTAAATTTCCTACAAACTGACATTCCTCATGGCCACTTCAGGTGCTGTTTTGGCGGGCCAGGCGATTCATGGATTAAGAGTCAAGAAAATCGAAAATTTAGCCTACCCAGTGTCAATATATAGCACAGGTGTGTAGCAAGTGTGTAGCAAGTGTGTAGGCTACTATTTTTGGAATTTTACCCTGGAATACTGGCTCGATTACCGAGCCAGTCATTCCAGTGGTAAATTTAAAAAAAGGGCACTTGACCTACACATGTACATTTCTCAACACACATCACAGGACTTTGGTCAGGTTGACAATTAAAAGCTTAACTTGATATAAGAGGGGATAATCTAACTGTTATCAACCAAGTCGGAAATTATCATATTGGGCCGGAAATTGTCACAATGGGCGAGCTTTAGTGAGTGCAATGTGATAACTTCCGAGGAGGTTGATAATAGTGATATGAAATGGGACCGAGTTTGAGACTCTATTAATCGTCTAAACCGTTATTTTGACAAAAATGTCCAGTAATGTCGACCCATGAAAACCGTCTGAATACACCATCGTTTTCGTCGCCGCGACGCATCACTCGCTAAGAGTTCTGACCAACCCGCCTAAAAAATATTGACAAACAAAACATCGTTATTTCGGACATGATATTACTTTTAATACAACTTTTTAAATTTCTGCGTCTATCAAGTAAATTTACAAACGTATTTCATAACTAGATAGTATATATGTTACAAAATTGAAATCGACAACCTAACGTACTATGTACGTACTATGTGTTTACATATAGGCCGTCGTCATCGCCAGGAAACGTTTGCGGAGTGAGAGAGCTTGTGTGACTATTACACGTTATCTAACCAATGAAAATATTTCTTACGCGTTGTCTTAAGCAATGAAAATCTTTCATTGAATATTACATGTGTGCTCATATCGAGAAATATTAAACAGTCTGAAAGCCGTGCTTAAATGATAAGCCTATTTATGCCACAGCGCTATACCCATATTGCCATCCACTTATTGAATATTTTCACATTGTCCCATGGTGTTTCACAGCAAGGACCTTTTCTTGTTACCATAATTAGATATAAAGTAATTACTGTGGATCTGTTATTCTACCTCCTAATAAAGCTGACTGGCATGTATGTCCAATGACATTGTTACTATCGTATCCAAATTGCTGGAATCCCATAATTACACTCAGCAGAGCTTGTGCGTCTTTCTCAAAATAATCTTCACAAAATCGCATTAATATGCGGCTAATTTTTCGCCTTTGCCACGACTTGCGTGTGTACAAGCATGAAAATTTGTTAGGAATGTTTAGGAAGCTATAACCCGCTAATCCTGCTTAGGTGTATTATTGACATTAACTGACTGCCTGCTAAATTTCTGCATGCTACATTTTCCATGTTGTTTAAGTCGGGATATGCTGACTATTTTAAAAAAAACCAAATTGACTGAAAGTTGTCGGTGGCGAAGCCGCCAACAATTTTCAGTTAAATTGTCGGTGGCGAAGCCGCCAACAATTTTCAGTTAAATTGTTCTAAAAATATTCACTATGTTCAGAGTTATTGCCCGTTGAAATTATCGACCGGTGGCTTGCAGCGGTCAGACAGAGAACCAGACCAGCGGCGAATTAGCAAGATACTAATATAATCTCGCTATACGCTAGAACGTGAATCTGTTATGCCTGAAACGATCGTCAATCTCAAAGTCATGTAATAAACCTCAAATACACGTAGATATCCATGATTTATAGAATGAACTCAAGGAACATGTCGGAAAGAAACTATGCAGGCGGGTACCTTATTCAACAATGCATTCGGAGTAAATGAATCGACTTCAACTAGTACATGTCTGTATTACTCCGCCTAGGGACATACGCGTTTCTAGACTTGTTGGAGATAATAAGAAAGACGAAAGATGATTTCTGCCAGATTATTCGGCTCATTTCGTTTGCGTAGATCGAAATTATGGTCACTTGATGTGTTGTAGGCCTATGTTGCGTGGTTGTACTCAATTGGACCATTGCTTTCCAAATCTCTAAAGTCATTATGTATTCAAAGTCAGAACTCGAGTGCAATTAGGAATTCCCACCTGAAACAGTTCGCGAAAAGTCTCCATAGAATGAATTAGAGAAGAAATGTCGCTAAACATCCACTAATTGGCTTAAGAGTTATAGTCTTCTCATGGGCTACAAATGGACACTTTCTATAAGAAAAATAAGGTTTTCTTGAGAAAATCTGGCCATTAAGCGCTTAATGACAGTAAGGGCTTTGAACAATAATAGCGTTTCCAAGACCGTATAATGTCATTTCAGGCAACACAGTTACACTCCCGTTACACGCACGCACGCGCACACGCACTCACGTTCACACGCACGAACGCACACATTAATTGTGAGCTTTGACGGAAAATATGTCCAACAACTGCCATGTGTGAGAGTATGCGATAATGCGATTGCGCGTGTGTGCACATGTGGGCCGGTGTCCATGCACATTACGATCTTTATAATGGGAGCTCTGAACCTATCCACGTGAACACGATTTCCACAAAAAATAGAGAATACCCGTGCATATATCCAAAGTAATACGCTTAAGGAGGAACTACACTCTTTAGCTCTTACCCTGGCGTTCTGTAAATTAAAATCCACCAATACAATGGACCTCAGTGACTTTTATTCGTAATGGAAAGAATAGGCTTGTCAAGCACACGTGATTTTTATTGACGGTCTAAAGGTCATTTTTATAAATTCAATATACTGAATAAAACGTCTGTCACACCGGCCCTGCCGCATAATTAATCTCAACGAGGGAATGTGGAACAGGGGAATCTAAAATACGTTATTCAGTAATTTCAGCTCGAAAATGTCCACATTGCACTGTACAGATTCCACCTTTTTAAAATTAAATATGGATTTAGATGCCATATGCGCGAATTTAACCCTTCTGCAATGGTCTTGAGAAATGTCCATTCGCAGACCACGAGAACACTATTTTTGAAAATTTATCATGGGAATGACTGGCTCGGTAATCGAGCCAGTCATTCCAGTGGTAGATATTCAAAAAGACATTTTATCTTAATCCGCAGATGGATATTTTCTATAAGAAAATCTAATTTCTCTTGAACAAAATTGAGGGTTAAAGGGTTCGGGTGGAGTGAGTGTGTGGCTAACGTGCCTCTGACCACAATTCCTGCTGTAACAATTGATTATTTTTACGGATTCAGTACAACAATAACCTGATAAAGGCGTACGATGGATATTTCGAAACTTATTTGACCAGCAACAGCATCCGCTTGAATAAGTCTCACAATATTCAACAGTTTACCAGCATGATCACTATAAAATTGAGGTATTGACAGATAGTGCAGGGTAGAAAAGCCAAATAAGAAAAACCTGAAAAGCCAAATAAATATGATCTTTTGCCTTCCTTAAAATTCAACGCTGTTCTTCTAGTGGGGAGAAACAATGGGATTCAAAGCTGGGTCTCAGAGATGAACTTGGTCTGATAGCACAGAGTCAGCACACGCTTTCTTAACCCTTCAATCATTGAAATGTCAGGGCTTCAATTTCAAGAAAATTATACAAGAAAGCCGTTAGAAATTTTGAGACTAAATCGACTGGCACTTGTTGCTGTCACACAAGGCAGAAAACAGTTACACACATCCGCTGAACGCCCCAAAGCATATGCCAATGAAGTAAAAGACAATCGTATTCTGTGAGCAAACCGGTTGTGTCGGTCTTCGGGTTGTTACAGAAGAAATGGAATTGGAATTAAACAATCTGTATTTAGACAGCTACCTGCCTACGTTATTCAACTCTTATTTCTACAAAAATGTACGGTTCTCAATGGACACTGATGCCATCCAACGCGGTGGTAGGCTACGACGGTAACAACTTTCATCGTCATGTGTATTCGGCGGACAAAAGAATGGTAGTACATTCACAAGCTTGGGCA
Source organism: Chaetoderma sp. LZ-2023a (assembly GCA_034401795.1). NCBI lineage: Eukaryota > Metazoa > Mollusca > Caudofoveata > Chaetodermatida > Chaetodermatidae > Chaetoderma > Chaetoderma sp. LZ-2023a. The sequence continues at coordinate 67,574,522 of CM067374.1, forward strand.
ATATGTGTGCACTTAGCTCCAGCAGGAAATGCTATGTTGCACAGTTTGTTTGAAATTAGATCCAAGAAATCGAAGGAAATGGATCAATGTTGTGACTGACAGCTAAATGAAACACGACGGACGTCGATGTTTATACGGGCTAATTACATCTTCGGTGGTCGGATGGCCTCATTCTAGTCTAACATAAAAACTTCAGCTATTAACACTGGTGCTCTAGACATTCGCTCTGCGAGTTGAAACCAGACACACCTGCTCATGATGCTGTTAATCTCATCTCATAGTTGTTCCTATTTCTATGAGGAATTTGCAATAATTATGTATCGTATCGTCGTAACCGACGTCGTTATCGCCACAGCCATCGTAGTTATCGCCATCGTCGCAATTGCATCATAGATATTACTGTCGTCAAGGTTATTGTCATTGTCGTCGTCGCAGTGCTGTCTTGGTGATTGTTGTGTCGCTGGTTTTCGCGAGTGTTGCGCTTATGTGCTGATGCAGACATCAAATTCTGGTGTTCATAAATAATGCCGCTTGTCATTATCTAAGCGATGACGCATCGCCTTTCCCACATATGATAAACTATTCGCGTAGATCTGATTATGTCGTGTAAATCCAAGTAGTTTGTGTCAATATATACCAATGCAAGCACACAGGTGCGCAGATGAATATTTTGCAGCCAATATGCTCCAGTCACAGATTTAGCTTCAAAATACAAATACAGAATATTTTTCAGATTTTAAATAATGTATTGCATCTTGTCTGCCTCTGTGGCTTGATAATTCCGTCTATGCCTGTGGCCATTGCACTCCTGGAAACACTTGCGTAAATGGCTTCACACATAATTGTGTATTCCATGGACGTCTTTGATGGAATAAGGCGTTTGGATTTTATCCTTTTTCTCGGACTGATTGACTCGTCTCTGGTCTGTCTCCATGTCGGAATGGCCGTAATAAATCAGAATAAACGTGTCAACGTTGCTAATATCGTTACATATTACCGACTCTATGTCGTTGAGGGGATTGAACTGTGCCACCAGACATTGGCAATAAGAAATGGTCTTCACAAGGCATTATTGTCGAAGTTATCGCCACAGCATGCATTATTCAGAACTTGCGATGAGTGTACGAATGTACGACTGACTATTGGTTAGATTGAAAGCTGACGCTAAATGCCGCTGCTGTTAAGTTGTTATTTTACAGTTGCTACTATAAAGCTATTGTTGGTGACACGGTAGAGAGTATTAAGAACACAGGTGCTGATAATTCTGAATGAATGTGAGTCGGACCCATCCACTGACGTTAACATTTCTCCGCAGACATGCCATTTATTAGCCTGGCATTATGGGGAAATGCCATATGAAGAAATATATCATAATATCCCAATTTTCTGACTTCAATGCTCACCGATGCTACCAGCGTATTCGGCAACAGTAAGACAAATGTAATTGTAATATATAGTTTTATAGAGTGATACAGTTCTAGCTATTGCACACCCGTTTCTATAGCTAAACTCCGCCGATTTTGTCCGTGGGTTGGAATAGGTTTGATACTCCAAAATATGAATTCCCAGAATCTTAATTTCACCGTCAATCTACAGTTAAGCTATTTAATATTTTGAAACCAATTTGGCTGGCGCAGTTCCCTGACAATACAGTTTCAAAATAGTCAACAGAATGTCTATTGAATTGTAAATTAAACAAAGACATGTGATTTATAGACATTAGCGATGGTGTATTTACACCTTCGTGACGGACTTAGACATTTTGATTGTGACTTCAATTAACAAGGACCATATTTGAGTATGACGTCAGACACTTGAGTGGCAGATCGCATCCCCCCCCCCCCCAATTACATACGAGAGACAGTATCTCATTGGCATTCAGTCAGCTGTTACAAACATATATTCATATGAGATTAAGATTTTCTGAAATGGCTTCAAAGATATATATTTAAGGGAACATAAATTAATCATGCCAAAGACCGGTGTAATTATTATGCTCGGTGCCCGCCCGCCCGCCCGTCCACACGATCGCCCACACGCCTGCCCAACATCCCACCCACCCGGCGGCCCGCCCAGCCACACGCCCTCCATCCGTCAGTCTGTCAGCTTGGTTGTATGTCGGGGGCATATTTCCTGAGAGCAAGAATCTAGAATCACAAAATTTGGCACATCCACTCAAATTGGGGCTGGCTAGACAGGGTTGAAGTTGTAGGACAAATAGCAAAATATCTATGTCATGGGTTACTTGGTTCAAACCAAAATACATATTTTTGGAAATGACATTGGCGCACAAGAAGGTAGAATCGGCAAATGTGCGTGCGTGCGTGCGTGCGTGCGTGCGTGCGTGCGTGCGTGCGTGCGTGCGTGCGTGCGTGCGTGCGTGCGTGCGTGCGTGCGGTGTGTGGTGTCTGTGTGTGTGCGTGCGCGTGCGCGCGCGTGCGTGTGTGTGTGTGTGAGCGCGTGCGCGCGCGCGTGAGAGAGAGAGAGAGAGAGAGAGTCGCAGGCTTATATTGAGATACACATTTTTGTCCATAGCTCGTGAATGCATGAAGGTAGAATCTCCAAATTGTGCACATACAATGTTATTTGGGATGGCTAGAGGCAGGTGCAATAATCTGCTCAAAGCTTACTGATCTAGGTCCCTAGGCCACTGGATTTATACAGAAATACACATTTTTAGGAAGAATGCAAGAAAGTTGAGTTACCAAATATGGCTTATACATTCATAATGGAATTGGCTACAGAGAACTCGCCCTACAGGGCCAACTCCTTAATATCTAAATCACGGGGGTCACTATGTTCATACCAAACATACAGATTTTTGGCCATAATGATGAAGTACAAGAAGCTAGAGTCACAAAATTTCATCATGCCGACGTGGGGGGTATGCCTAATGCTGAAGTTTCATGTTAATAGGTGATATATTAAGGTCATAGCGTCACTAGGTTCATTCCAAAACACATTTTTGCCAGAACTCGGGCATGCAAGCTGATAGGATCACCAGATTTGGCACATCTATTCACATTTTGTAAGGCTAGAACTAATTTGAATTTCAACTCGAAGGGTAAAATATCTAGGTCATGGGATCACTTAGTGTCTTGTGAGAGTACAGCGTACAGGCATAAGTAAACGTCTCCTCCACCGTGCATGCTAGTTCGGCGCTGTATACAGTAGGTGGCGCGTATGTGAAATGCGCTACTAAGGTGAGAAACACATTTCTGTAACCTCTTTTATAGCAGCGTCTCAAATTCAAGACAACGCTCCAAGAAAGCTGTTCATAAGTTGACACTCTTTGAGTGGAACCTGTTACTGCCATGCAACAGCTCCCAGCCGAATTGCTTTCAAAATATTCAACACAATATTCGTTACATCATAAAGAATGTTGCCATTTCGTGTCATGGGTTAACGGCTTAAAGGGTTCTCTAAACAGACAGTCAGCAGATACATGTGATTATGTATAAACACCAGTAGAGGGATCCGATTTGCCGCTCAAATATGTGACATCACACTCCATTACGACACACATAGGCTAACGTCACACATATAATTACGTAATATAGCTCCGTCAAGACGGGCTAACAGTCCGCCAGGTGTACGAACTGTATGTCTTTGATAGATTTACCATTTAATGCATATTCTGTTGAATATTTTGAAACTAATTTTACTGAGTCAAATTGGTTTCGACATCGTTAATAGCTTAAATGTATAGTTACCTTAATTCGGAATTCAAATATATAAATTTAATTCAACGCACCTAAAAGGTGTGGGGCGGTGAGCTAAGCTGGAAAAGTGGGGCATTGATAAAAATGGTTCTATCTATTGCCACCTGATATACATTTTGGCGCAACAAGATGGTGCTCTTCTGAGACAGATCGCCCAGCTGTATAATAGAACCACAATCGTGTGGCCCCAATCGACACGAGGTCTCTTTAGCGTGTTAAACTGCGCGAGATCCGAATCTAGGATTTCATTTGTAGCTGTTCCACACCCATCTATATCTAGATAAACGCTGCCAACGTTGTATACATGTTGGAACTAATTTATGTACCCAGAACTTTAAATTACCAGAATCCCAATCTCAAGGTAACTATACAGGTGCTGTTGAATATTTTGGAATTCCTGAGGAATAGGGTCATTGGCCACACAAATACATACAAGATACCCATGCCCTACTGAACCACACCCATAAGCCCAAGGTTTAAGATCTTGATATAGACTTTATCAAACATGCATTATAATACATGCAAATGGCTTATGCGAGGTAAGCCTTTTCGATGCTTAAGGAACTGTGTTGGAGAATATTGTGCGACACACAATGCTCAGTTTCAGAAGGCTGCTGTTGAGCTGAAGCCGTGCAGAGGATGCGGGGCAGGTATTTATACAGACTGGACTATGTAAAGCATCCGGGGGGGGGGGCGTAAACATTCCAACAGAATGAACTACAAGAAGGTCTGTGCTAGGAGAAAGCTCAGTTTAGCTATGGAAAAACATAAACGTGTCATGCCACGCATTTAGAGACAGGCATCCACAGAGATATACACCACCCACAGGTACTGATCGACACTCATAATAGGGTCTGAACGCCCATTTAGAGACAGGCATCCAGAGGGGTATACACCACCTACAGGTACTGATCGCTACACATAATATGGTCTGAACGCCCATTTAGAGACAGGCATCCACAGGGATATACACCACCAACAGGTACTGATCGCCACACATAATAGGGTCTGAACGCCCCTTTAGAGACAGGCATCCACAGAGATATACACCACCCACAGGTACTGATCGCCATTTACTGTAACACCCTCGAAGATGGTCAGAAATGTTTAAGATCTAATATATAGACCTTGCATCATGGTTACTGTAACACCCTCGGAGAGGGTCAGAAATGTTTAAGATCTAATATATAGACCTTGCATCATGGTTACTGTAACACAGCTTCGAGTGATGGCAAAGCAATTTGGTCTTAAAGGCCCGCAAAGCCGACCTGCTCCAGATGATTGCAGACGCCAATGCCGAGGAGTGGCGAAAGTGACTCCCCACCCCTGCCGAGGAGTGGCTAAAGCGACTCTCCCGAGCAAAACAAACAGAGGTTTCCGGCGCTCACCTCTGAGGATCCATGGACCCCTCACAAGAAAGCACAGCTGCTCCGTGAGAGTCGTCAATTGTATGAGGAGACGAATGTCAGCTTACGGGCCAAAGCTGTAGCAACTCGGATGGCAAGCCATCCACAAGAACGCCTCCCTCTTCTACACCGAATCAGAAGACGATTAATGAGGGGACCGAGATCTGAAACCCTAGCCCGGATTATGAGGCGAGAAGGGGACATTACAGGTCGGATCATGGAGAAGCTGCGGACTGTTCAGAACGTCTTCTACCTTCAGTATACCCACACCTATCGAATCCGCCACATCGAGAATGGTAGGGTAATGCTCTTCCACAAGAATGCTCCAGGAAGTCCCTGGATGAATACACTAGAAGAGACCCAGACTTGGGTGGAGGGCAGAGAGCAAGCCCGCCTCGACCCAGACAATATCGATCGGCCCAATACCGTGTGGGCCTTCGTCAGATCAATCAACGTTGAGGTAAAGGCTGTCATCGACCGCCAGCCTCTGCTAGGGACAGGCCCCCTCCCGGTCTGACTCCGATGGAGGAAGGGAATGGTGGCACTCGAAACCTACAAAGATAACATGTGCCTCTGGAGATGTCTAGCAGTCCAGCAGGGTGCAGGAGCTGGTAGAAGTACAGCTCCTGCACGAGAGCTTGTTAAACAGTTCTATGGCCTGAACAGGCCTGTGGCTGACGTACCAAAGACGTCCCTAGACCAGCTGGACAAGGTAGAGCTATTTGCGAAGACAGGGATTCGTGTTTATGAGCCCACTGAAGACGGCATCTGGCATCTGACCAAGAAATCTGCTCTCTATCCGAGCGTCATGACCATTGGAGTATATGACCACCACGCCTTCTTCATTAAGGACATATTCAAGCTGGCCCAGACTTTCAGCTGTGGGAACTGTCAACAGCAGTTCACCCAAGCATGTAGTCTCCATCACCATGCTGACCACTGTACAGGCGTAAAGAAAAACGACCATCGATTGCCCTGGGGAGAAGGTAGTAGCACCGCAGTCACCATACGAGAAGACCTTCTATCCGTACCAACCGCCCAGTTCCGCGGCTACTCATTGGATTGAATATGAGTCGAGAAACCATGGAATTCATATACACCATGCAAAGCGTGGTCACGGTGGTGAGCGTTGGATCAAGGGGGCTCCCGTAGATGGTTATGATCCGACAACCGACACAGTATACCAGTTTCATGGCTGTCACTGGCATGGATGTTCACAACACCAGCGAGGTGAGGATGCTGATCAAAGATACCGCAAGACGGTCGCGAGAGACGAGAAACTGAGAGCATCTGGGCGCACGCTTGTGGTACAGTGGGAGTGCTGTATAAAACGCTGTCCAAGCGTCCACACCCCTGTGCGGACAGTACCATACCCACACTTTATTGTCTATGACTTTGAAGCCCTTCTAGATGGGATCAAGACCCACCCTACAGAGAGTCTCACGATCGAGAGTGCCCACATACCAATCTTGGTGTCAGTCGGCTGCTCAATGGACGGTAGCGCGAGCTCGCCAACTCACCTCTGCAATGCTAACTCCAAAGTGCTGATCAGAGTTCATGCAGGAAATCCAACCACGACCCTCCACGATCCGTGCAAGGGTTCGGTCACAGTATCTACCCACAGACTTGGACAAGTTACCAAAACGACAGCAGCGACTTATCAATGAGTGGTGTGACCAGGTGCCTGTGCTCGGGTTCAACTCTGGGCGGTACGACCTGAACCTCATCAAGAAGTACTTCGTGGACGAACTTACTACTTCATCCAAAGAAACGGTGAAGGTCGCCAAGAAGGCTAGCCAGACAATGCTCCTCATTGCGCCTAAACTGAGGTTTCTCGATGTAATCAACTACCTCGTCCCAGGGGTTTCTTATGAGAAATGGATCAAAGCCTACGGTTGCATGCAACAGAAGAGCTGGTTACCTTATGAATGGTTCGACTCACCTGAGAAGCTTGACTATCCTGGACTACCTGATTATCCTGCGTGGTGGTTCAAGCTCAAAGGTGCTTACCTTCTTAAGTTGTCAGAGTGGTAAGCAGACCTTCAGAGATCTGGGGGATGAAGAAGTTTGCTGACTGGTTCCGATGTTACAGCAACTTGGATGTTAGCCCGTTCATTGAAGCCTTAGAGAAGATTCGAGAATTCTACACAGAACGAGTTGACATTCTGAAGGATGCCGCATCACTTCCTGGTGTGTCGCTTCAGTACTCAGTAACTATGTCTAGTTGTAATACACCAGAGGCGTGGTGGCTGAGTGGTTAGGAACTTGAGCTCGTAACTCCAGGTTCGCAAGTTCGCTTCCTGGCCGGTCTGCTACGTTGTGTCCTCGAGCAAGTCACTTAACTCTGCGTTGCTCCAGTCAACCTAGCTGTAAATAGGTACCTGTGATGGCATAGCTCTCTGTGCGCCGTATGTGGCTGCCGGGCCACTGTCAAATGAACAAGGGATCAGATGTACAGCGCTTAGAGCATGCAATCGCATGGAGTTCAGCGCAATATAAATGCACTATCTATCTATCTATCTATTTATCTACTTACTTCGTGGTACTGCTGAACATGAGCCAGGCATTAGCCTTTACTCTCCAGGCAAGGAAGCTTACGAGATGTTTGAGGGTGCTGTTGTTGGGGGCCGAGCATTGTGTTCACGAGATATCACGAGTCTGGGGTTACCCGAATTCGCCAAGGTAAGCGAGTACGTCTCCTTGCTTATGATGCAAATGCTCTGTATTTGTCAACCATGGCCCAAGCAAAGCCGTGTGGTAAAGAAACTGTGCAATGGTGGGGTGGGCGTGTAAGCAGTGATAGTGAACGCTTTAAGCAGGATCTGCTAGCGGATAGTTGGTTCGGGGTTGCTGAGAACGACATTGAGGTACCTAAAGTGTCATGGCCAAAGTTCTAGGAGATGGCTCGCATCTTCTATGATCGTGAGATCCCAGAAGAGGCTATACCTTCGGAGATGCTTGCATACCGTGATAAAACAGGTCGACAAAAGTCTACAACTAGTAAGCTCGTTGGTGCACTCTCTGGTAAGAAGAGTTTGTAGACTCTGTTACTGAGGCACGTCGTACAGGGGATGTTGACAAAAGTAAAAAAAGCCATGTTGCCTGATCTCTTCAAACTCCTCGGCAACAGTGCATATGTGAAGCTGATCGAGGCATTAGAACGTCATACCAACACGAACTTCACTAAGGATGAACGAGCCGTAGACAAAACCTTGCGCAGCGCATGGTTCGAGGATCTAGAGGAGATCGGTGATTCCTACGAATTGCAGAGCCGTAAGGCTCAAATCACCATTCGTCGCCCCTACCAGGTGGGTATAGCAGTATACGAGCTGACGAAGCTGCGAATGCTGGAGTTCTACTATGACTTCCTCGACTGCTACGTAGATCATGACAGCTTCGAGTACCTGCAGATGGACACCGATTCTGCCTATATCGCCATAGCAGGCTCCAACCTCGATGATGTGATACGCCCAGAGATGTGAACGGAGTATGAGGCCTGCAAACGGGACTGGTTGGCATGGGACAAATGGTCTAACTGCACTCCAGGATTGTTCAAGCTCGAGTTCGAAGGCACTCGTGGTATTGCTCTCTGCTCCAAGTGCTACTACGTGGAGAATACAGACCACTGGAACAGCAGAAACTTGCAAGTGAAATGCTCGACCAAAGGAATGTCTAATTGGCAGAATGACATCTCCTGGCAGAGGTTCTACTGCGCTTTACATGGCGGGTTGGACAGAGCTAAAAACCGAGGCCTACGCATGTGCAACCAGGGTATGGTGACGTATGCGCAGGAAAAACTCACACTCTCCGCTTACTAAGATAAGCGCCATGTGCTGCCAGATGGGGTCCATGCCGAGCACATCGAGTATCATGTTAGCACCCAGGGGGTGGGGGGGGGGTGGTAGCTGTGTGTCTTCAGGGACTAGATGAAGCTCTTCTATGATCGTGAGATCCCAGAAGAGGCTATACCTTCGGAGATGCTTGCATACCGTGATAAAACAGGTCGACAAAAGTCTACAACTAGTAAGCTCGTTGGTGCACTCTCTGGTAAGAAGAGTTTGTAGACTCTGTTACTGAGGCACGTCGTACAGGGGATGTTGACAAAAGTAAAAAAAGCCATGTTGCCTGATCTCTTCAAACTCCTCGGCAACAGTGCATATGTGAAGCTGATCGAGGCATTAGAACGTCATACCAACACGAACTTCACTAAGGATGAACGAGCCGTAGACAAAACCTTGCGCAGCGCATGGTTCGAGGATCTAGAGGAGATCGGTGATTCCTACGAATTGCAGAGCCGTAAGGCTCAAATCACCATTCGTCGCCCCTACCAGGTGGGTATAGCAGTATACGAGCTGACGAAGCTGCGAATGCTGGAGTTCTACTATGACTTCCTCGACTGCTACGTAGATCATGACAGCTTCGAGTACCTGCAGATGGACACCGATTCTGCCTATATCGCCATAGCAGGCTCCAACCTCGATGATGTGATACGCCCAGAGATGTGAACGGAGTATGAGGCCTGCAAACGGGACTGGTTGGCATGGGACAAATGGTCTAACTGCACTCCAGGATTGTTCAAGCTCGAGTTCGAAGGCACTCGTGGTATTGCTCTCTGCTCCAAGTGCTACTACGTGGAGAATACAGACCACTGGAACAGCAGAAACTTGCAAGTGAAATGCTCGACCAAAGGAATGTCTAATTGGCAGAATGACATCTCCTGGCAGAGGTTCTACTGCGCCTTACATGGCGGGTTGGACAGAGCTAAAAACCGAGGCCTACGCATGTGCAACCAGGGTATGGTGACGTATGCGCAGGAAAAACTCACACTCTCCGCTTACTAAGATAAGCGCCATGTGCTGCCAGATGGGGTCCATGCCGAGCACATCGAGTATCATGTTAGCACCCAGGGGGTGGGGGGGGGTGGTAGCTGTGTGTCTTCAGGGACTAGATGAAGCTCTTCTATGACAAATGGGCGCCTAGGCACTCCGTGCTGGCGTGCCAGGTAGTATAGTGTAGGCTGCTCCTCCGCCATCACATACCTGTCAGGCCTGTGAACATCTATCGACCAGTTAGGATCTGTTGCACGCCGTCGACCACCTTCCAGCTCACCAAGCTATTACAGGTACCGAACCAGAGCATCAGGTGGTAGGCACTCCTCTCCCTTGTTCGCGCCTATAGAGCTGTGACCAGCAGAGTGTCTGATAGCCTCTACCGGCTTCTTCTCGATTAGCCTAGTAACCTTGGCATTGGATCTCTCCACCACAGCAGGCAGCCCTCTCACCCATACTCTAGAACGTTCACGCAGTGAAGCCATTTCCTGGGCGTATTGGTGTGGGAACAGTATCTCTGCCAGTGTCCGATTCCACCACTCAATGATAGCCTGGGCACGGTGATGCACTACCTCGCCTCGCCTAAATGCTACACCGTGTTTCCGCATGAGGGCTGCAGTCTCCCCTCTGAACTCCTTACCCTCATCCACCTGCAACAATTCCGGCCACTGGAGGGGATTTTCCGAAACCTCGTAGACACCCTGGAATGCTGGGCCACCTGGCCAGCTGACTTGTCTGCCGCCTTGTACCTGCTGCCGACATCGACGATGGTGAGGGCATACTTGTAGGTTTTACAACCAACCGACTCATGTAGAAGGAATAGAACATCCGCCTGGTGACAGTTTCCTCGAAATGGGCATGCCTGATGTGACGGGGACAAGGTCTGTATATCTGCCACATTGCCTGGTGGCTGAGCCACTGGCTAAATGTCTCCAATGTGAAGTTGCGACGTGCAGCCTCGAGTAGTTGAGGGGGCTCACGGTAATATCCACGAGGCTGCTAGTAGATTTCCTCATGAAAGACAGTTGATAAACTCCCGGATTTCATCACTGACATCCACTCCCGTCCTGTCACGCACGGCCTGGGTGAACTCTAAACAGACGAACAGGTGGCCGTCATTCATTCGACCATCACTGAATACCTCCTCAAATACTCCATACACTGGCGTCTAATCTCTGCTGAATTCTCACTGAACAGTAGTTTATCGACCAACCCTCGGAAGTTAAGGGCCTTGACCAGGTCGTACAGAGACGCCATCCTTATATAGTACGGCTTAAATGTTCGGCGGCCCAGATGGCCATGAGTGCTATGGCAACGTACAGTAGACAAGGGCCTGCGACTCCGAAGAACGTACCTACTCCTGAGGCAATGGCTGGTATTGCTTCAGAAATCTTCTCCACCCCATGGAGAGTATTGTTGGCGATGTTGCGGACCATCTCACTAGCCTTCATTGTGAACAGAGTGATCAGAGCCGCAACTGCTGCCAGTGGACCGATATAACCTTTTACGTAAGTGCAATAGATTCCTTTCGCTCTGTGTACTAGTTTGCAGGATTCAGGGTCTACATCATCATACTCACCCGCGGTCTTCGCTACATCGTAGTCGTCTGCATCCTCCTCCTCATCATAGTCCTCCTCATAGTCCTCATCATATATATCCTCAGCTGGATCTTCATAAGCCTCTGGTTCATACATCGCTCTTGGAATCCGTCGCTGGGGGACAGCTATAGTGTAGCTTTAAACTGTAGTCTATAGCATGGCATCCACAATCTTGAATGCGGGTGTGTTTGCCTTAGCGAACTGGGGACTCAGCTTCGCCGACAAGAAGGCGACAGAGGTCGAGCGTGAGCATCATAACCAGGCGATGGAGATGCTGTCTAAGGAGAAGTTTGAGTACAGGATAGCACTCGAGCATATGCGCCAGAGGGAGGCACGCCGACGACAACTCCGAGCTCAGGCCAACCAGAGCCTCAAAGGGGCAGATGAGAGTACTACGAGGCTGTAAAAATATCTGAGTCAACACTCGACTATGAAGCATCGACAAATCAGAAGACACCAGAGCTTATAGTAGTTTTGGCAGCTGCAGCGGTGATGACAGGAGTCATGCTCTACGCATGCTCAAGCTGAATACCTGATGTGTTCCACACGCATACCTTAGCATAGCCCAAGTAAAGTACCGTCACACCTAATGAGCGAGTCCCAGCTATGAGGGTTCCGATGTTGAAGCTGAGCCGGTTGCCCTGATTAGGTGGGATGTCCCTGCCCCCGAGGTGGTGACGCCCCTGGAGTCCGACTCGAAGTCTTCGCTTCGTCGTATGACTTAGTTTTCTGTCTGTAGAGTTGGCAATCAGCCAGCTTGCGTACCTCACCAAGAACATTGGTCTCAGCAACCACAAGCTTGAAGTCGTCTAGCTTATCCACCTGCTGGATGGCTCCTCCCTTCTGAACCAGGACCGCAACAGTGACACAGTCTGATGCACCACGATGCAATGTCGGCTCTACCCATTGGTTAGCTGTGGCTTGGACCAACTGGTGTTCCCGCTCCACATGCATGAGCCGCTGTTTGGAACCTGTTTGTCATGAAGTCTTGGAGTATTCATCGTCGCATCTGCGAGCTGCTCAGTGTACACCCAGAGGAACAGCCTATCCTGCATTGCAGCCGGATTCACGTGTGTGTTCTCCAGGAGGGTTAAGAGTGGAACTGCCACAGGATTCTCGACACCTGCCCATAGTTCGAATTCCACGAACCCCTCATTGCACCCCACAGTGTAGTACCCCTTTCCCTTCATATAGAAGGTTGGGCCACGAGCCAGCGGACCTAGGACTCGGTACTCATCGTTCACATAGGTGGTGTCCATGGTGATGTTGCTCTGCACGATCTCCAACCCGTCCAGAACCTGCGGGAGCTCTACTGTCTGTTCCATTGTTCTCTGAAGCTTGAACTCGAGTGTCATGCTCTTGATTTTGTGGATCTGTGCCAAGATTGCAAAGTCAATGTACTTCCCAGCAGCGGACAACGGGTTCTCATCGTGTATACTGGGGCGAATGACCGTCAGGCAGTCCTTCCGTGGATCAGTGCACTGCGATGTCGCGGGTTCAATGGCCCCGATCTGGATGTTGCACATACTGCAGCATGTTTAAGGTCTGGGTATATAGAGGGGTTAAACGGCTGCCATGTTTGGTAAAGTTCTCCAGCAGATTGTCTATAGGCGGCTGGACAAGTCGACACGACAGCCATGGCATGCACTGTTCCACTGTGACAATGGTCCGAGGACTGCTTCGTGACATCAACATTATCCACGAGCGAGCCAAGGTCACACCTCCGTCTGATGCAGAGATACTGGCCGCCATAGAGGAAGGAGCGCCAGCTCGTACTACAAAGGAACTCCTGACTCGGATACGCTACCGGAGGTTTGACAGCACCCAGGGCAGGACACTCGACCTACCTCCTGTGGCCCAAACCAACAGTCCTGTTATTCTAGCCCTCCAAAAAGCGAGGGTCGACCCCAAATATCTACTAATGGTTGGGAAGTGGGCTGCCGTATCTGGCCTCCATAGCCAGGAAGAGCGAGATATGCTGGGTAGCTTTCAGTCTGGAGCAAATAATTACTTCTGGGAGGAGGTCAGTGCCGCTGTAGCAGAGCCATTACACCGGTCATGCAGAAGGTATTCAGCAGGGGTTCACTGTTGGCCGCAAGGAGGCTGTTGAGCACATATCCAATGAAGAAGGGTGCAGGGGATTGGCCAGTGATCTGGCAGCATCTCTGAAATTCCCAGATAACTACCAGGACTACCTCATCAAATCCGCTCGCAAGTCAGATGCTCGTCGTGCATGGACAAAGTGGATCTTCCGTGAGAAGTTCCAGAAGAAGAGAGCCCTAGACTCTGTCCCTCAGTGGATAGAGTTTAAGTGACAGGCTTCTGACGAAACTGACGAAGTTCCTCAAGCCTCAGAGACCATGGACGAAGTAGCGGAGACTGTGCAGCCTTCTGATGAATGAAAAAAGCTGCAGGAGCAGCGACAGTCTGTCAGCGATGACGCGTAGAGCAGGCTAGTTTCCTGGCTGGATTCAGCTTGTAGGTGAAGGTCTGTGCTTTTTCCAGAGATGGCTTGAAGTGTGATAGCTCACCTGTCTCCTTGTTGCTGAAGATGAAGAGGTACAGCTCAGCTGCCCTCTGTACACCTGCAATAAAGTCCCCTTTGGTCTCCTTGAGGGTTAGGCTGTCGTATATGGTCTCGAGCAGGGCACGTCCACACTTGGAGCTGAAGTATAGTAACCGGGCATTGTGGCGGATGTCTGGAGAGATCTCGCGGGTGTACTTCTGAAAGATGATGAAGACAGTTATCTTTGTGTGCCGGATGTGCCTGGTGATGTTGTTGAGGTAGGCGACTGTCTTCTGGTCTATTGCAGGGTCATCGGTAACTAGAACAAGTGGTTCTGTCAGTCAGGCTGCCAGCAGCTTCTCCATCAGTGCTTGCAGGTTCTGCATCTTGGTGATTGGGCCATTGTACCATTGATCATTACTGTCAACTGCCTCAGCAGCGGAGTCAGACACCAGAAGGATGTATTGAGAGTGTAGATGCTCGGCCAGGAGAGCCCGCAGCAAGATGTTTTTCCCGTGTCCTGATGGGACAATTATCAGCACCACCTGGCCAGCATCGGCCAGCCTACTGTCGAATGGTACAGACATGCGTGCAGAGGATGGTTAGCAATTGGTTGGTGGTAGCCTCGTCTATATCTGGGAGAGTAAACGGCAGTACTTCCTGCACCAGCTCTTTCACCTGCAGAGCGGGGAATCCTGCACCTCCGGCGGATACGAAGGATCCGATGGAGGCATCAAGCATGAAATCCCAGCAGCAGCTGAGAAGATAGCATAGAGGGCCTGTGTCAACACCCACAGTGTCTAGTACATTCAGGATCTGTATGGTACCTGCAAAGCCATGACTATTCCGTGGGCTTACTCAGGCAACAAATTCCAGAGCCCTGACCCCATCACCACTGGTAGCCGGAGGCTGTCGACAGTCCCTGCACCTGTTTGGCTGTCGACAGTGATACTGTTCAGGCTGAGGGTGCCTATCTTGAGATTCCCTCCATCCTGGATGAATCCACTCCGTGGTCTCAGGAGATCCGTAACCAGGTCCTTTGCATAGGACTCAGCCATAACCTTGATGGCTCCAGCCTCATCGACTCCGAGCATACCGAGCATCGTCACCCTCTCTTTGATGCCCATCACCTTGTATACAGTCCTGGCCTTGTTAATGGCCAATTGTCCTACCGTATCAGTGATGCCGATGGGATCTCAGGCTGGGATGGTACCTCGGATCTCCCGCGGGTCTCCCTTCTCATCGAAGGCTAGGAATGAGGTAGGGGCAACAGTGAGCAAGATCGCCTAGCTCCTTGCTTTCTAGGTCTGTGAGTGACAGAGTCATAGTCATATACAGATGGCTTAAACCTACTAGTCATATCACAGTGAAATAGTTGGGCATAGTAGGACCGCGCAGTCGGCCAAGGGAATAGGTAGCAGTGCTCAGGGTACTGGCCCTCTCTGCAGGGGCATGCCTTGTGGGCGGTCCACCATTCCTGGGCATTGGAAATCCTCAGTCCGCATGCTCGACTAGGGGCTACACACCGCCCTCCAGCACGCCATGCCTCATATGCTGCAGGGGTCTCGTGATCCATCTCTCACTATTCACAGGGGTTAAACATAGGCGACGATGATCTCAGCCATTGCACTCGTTGCTAGCCCTAGAACCGCGTACTCCATTAGTGTAACACGTTCACCCATGATCTTGGCGGCAACAGTGCAGGAGGCACCACTGAGGGCGATATTTGGGATGGAGTGAGTTATTCCGAGACACTGCCCGGCCACCCTACTCACCACTGTAGCGAGGACAGCCGCAGTGGCAGCAGCAAGAACCTCACTTCCCCCTGTCATCTTCACCACGGCCACATTCGCCGCCACGCTGCTGGCGACATGGACTGCCAGAGGTTTTGCTTTGGTCAGTAACTTCTGTGTCTTGGTTCGCAGGAGGTTCTCCACCTTCTGAAGACTCGCCTGGCTCTCGGGCAGTTGCTTCACGATCTGTACCGTTGACGTCATTGTTTAAGCACTGAGTATACAACGCGGTTAAATGTCTGCGTCCCCTGTCGAGGGAGCTAATAAGATCTTTCCAGTCTGCGTCTGCCAGGTGGCCGGGTTGGTACTCAGGAATATTCATCTCTCTATTGAGACATCTTAAACATGTCCGGCCTCATGCTATGCGAGAAGTACTATGATGTCTTCCGGAGGGAGTTGAAGGACTACAAGAAGAAGACACCAGACGAGCTCGCTCAGCTCTCCGGTGCTGAGCTGACGGAGGAGCTGACAGCTGTGAAGCTCTATCTACGATTTAGCAATGGACAGATCTGCTTCCTCGAATACCTTATCATGGGCGGGAGTATCGTCGAGCAACTCCTGCGAGCTAAATGTTTCTACAAGGATCGGGAGTATCTGTCAGATGTGTTCCAGCAGTTGCAGACCGCCATGGCCTCACCGGACTCAGAGCTGAACAAAGCTCTGCGATACTACAAGCTGGAAAAATGATGCGCCGCCGAACCCTCCAGCCCTTGGATGTGCATGTTGGCAGCAGGTATAGGGGCTGTAGGGCATACCAAGCTGGTTCAGTGTCTCACCGTGGGCTGCACTGCTATTGTAGTGAGGCAGGATAGTTTTATAGCTGATGTGCTAGCGGCGGAGTAGGCTGATCCCGAGCGCCACGATAGCTAGGCCTGACACCACACGTAGTGCTACCACGGGAAGCGGTGTCATATCGACTGGCTGCAGTGTCAGGGCGCCTGGAGCTGCCGTGTCGACTGGCTGCAGTGTCAGGGTCGGAACGCCTGTATGGCTCGTACTACACGTAGGTGCGTTGATGGCAGTGTTGAAGCTGAAGTGGACACTGGGGGAACTCCCCTCGACTATCATGTTGTTATAGCCCCTGACTTGGAGGTCCTCGATGTTCACGATCATGTTGCTCAGAATCAACAGTAGGTGTGGCGAAATAACAAAGTCAAGTTGATTAATGAGGGTGGGTCACCGCCTTCTGCAACCCTATTAGAACTTAGCAATAAGACTACTGGGGTCTGCCACGATGATCATATCCTCAACGAGACTGATGAACATGGCCTGGACCTCTGCTCCGCTGACACCATCTATGGAATGCCGCAGCTGGGTCTGTGCCGTAAGGAGGCAGTAGCACAGTGCATCCAGGGACTGGTTGATCCGAACGATCCCTGCTGGTGTGAGGCCTGAGGTGAGTGTGGGACAAAGTACTTCCACACATTTGGATAGTCCTGCCGCAAGCCAGTGATGTGCATATTTTGCACCAGCGCTCCACGGTCGGAATCTGGATCGAATGAGAATGTCGCTGTCTTCCGATGGCCTACTCGTCGGGGGGGGGGGGTCGATAGGGGAATCCTGAATAGTCACGTCTCGGGTCACCGTACATAACCCCTAGACCACTGTTGGCACCACCATGCCACCGATAGTCTTGGTGAGCGCTGAACTCTCTCTGTAGTGTGCTGCTCAGGATGACTGTCGTGACGTTCAGTGGGAATCTCTCAGGCCAGTCAAGGGTGTACCCAGGAGGGGGCGGTTGGCTCCGGATGACTGCCGTGATGTTCAGCGGGAAGGCCATCTATACTGGTGTTCTTAAAGCTACCGCAGCTGTTCAGTTGATACCAGTTCTCCCACTGTAGTCGCTCTCCTTCTTGTTGCAGTGCGAGCCTCTGTTCGTTTAAGGCCTTTATCTGTGCAGCGGTCATGAAGAGGCGAACTTCTTTCTTCATCATCTCGGCCAAGGGCAGATAATGCTGGTATGATATCATGTTGTTGTCAGGTGAATGAGTAAGTAATAAGAGTGCAAACTCTAAATGGGCGTCCGATATCCCATCCATCCTTGCATATATGTTAATGGAGGGGCTGTCAAACAGGTGATTTACAGGTGTGAACAGGCTAGGGCTGATAGCTTTCCATAGGTTGCTGTTGGCACGTGGGAGACAAACATGGTTGCCCCTATATAAGGCTCCCACAGTCATTGACATAGAGGTTACTCCCCTCTCCACTGTTGTGAAAAAGCATGTGACTGTTCAAAGCTCTACATTCGGGGATCATCCTTCCTCACCTACATAGGTGAAGGTGTCTCCCTGATGAGGGTGGGTCACCGGATCGGGGTCACAGGTGGAAATCTCCTGCTGCATCTCCCATTCGATGGACCCGAAGAAGCTGTTAACCTCCAGGAGGGCACCCTACGGGTAGATGGTGTGTCACATGTCTCCAAAGTCAAGGGTGCTGTTAGATTGCTTCAGCGAGTCGGCCTCACTAGCCTGCAAACGACTCATATAGTCCTAGAGCTATGTTTCTTATCCGGTGGCAGAGTGAAGCAGATAGCCCCTACCCCTGAGGGGATGAAGATCACTATCATTCCGGATGGAACAGGACTCGATCTGGCACAGATATTTCTCGAGGGATTCACTCTGTTCAGTTTACCTTTTCATATATAGCCATGATTCTCATCATACTGCTCGTGCTGGCGTCTACAACAGTGGCACAGGGCGCTGAGACTGCCATGATATTAGATGCCAAGTGGGCCCACCTCCGGGATGACCCCTAGTACAATCCTTGGGTCGCCCCCTTGCGGAGGAACATTGACGACCGCTTTCACCCACATAAAGAGATCTAGTCTGTCTGCCACTTCTATGGGGTGGAGAGGGTAGGCCGTGGTTGTCTGCTGGAGACCCCTGCTCAGCACCAGATTCTCTGCGTAACATGTGAACATGCCAGAGTCTGCCATGGTTCACATGCTAATCACTTTAGCCTCCTCCCAGGTGAGCGTTGTCAAGGTAGATGGAAGCCCCTGTGGGTGGTCCCATAATGTCGATGCGACTCTGGCAGAGACTACGTGTATGTCTGAGCCTACACAGAATAGAGAGAGGCCGGCCCTGTGGTTGATGGCGATCAGTGGTGTATATCACGTGGAGGCTTGTCTCTAAATGGGCGTTCAGCCCCTGGTAGTAGTAGTGTCGGGATGATCCTACCTCCCTGGCCGCCGTTCCGTGGGGGCCCCCACAACCTATGCCTCAGGAATTGAGAGGGCGGTGGGAGCTGCGGTTCACGGAATGGTTGCCTGTGGAGGGAGGTGGTATTTTTCTACTACCGGCTATACTACTGGAACTAATCTAAGGGTGTGTGGGGGGGGGGCTATTGCTGCCTATGGCAATATCTCCTAATAAAGGTAGTTTCAAGATATTCAACAGTATGTTTATTAAATTTTGAATTCGTCAAATACATGCAATTCGTACACTTGGCGGACTTTTCCACACTCATAAATACGTCATTCATACTGAGTATGATTGTGACGTCAGCCTACATGTGATGTAATTGTATCATATACTTGAGTGATAGAGTAAGCTATGCTTAGTCGTTTACCCATGTCTTGTGCCGTTTCCTAATCATTTGCACTGAACTCATATTGTATATATCAGGTCACCCCCACCCCCTACACTAACATTCACCTATTTCTATTCTTTATCTATGTAGATGCCTGTGACGAAGATCGCGTATTTCCACACGGGTATTGAGTGAATCCCTTTATGCACTCAAACATGAAGATAATCACAGCAGTGTTCTGTTATATGAGATTAGTTTGACACCTATGAGCCATCTTCTGACCTTTGTGCACCAATTTGTAACTGTTCTCTATCTATAACGCGACACCTCAGCACTAATGATGCACTAACGCAGTTACTATGACCTTCTTGTACTCATTGTACTGTTCCATTTGAAAAGACGAATTAATTCGTCCCATGTTTATTAAATGTTTGACTACTGCACGTCAGCAGACAATAATCTCGATGGGCAATAGCTGTTTATCTGCTGAATATTGTGAACACAATTCGAGTGAAAGTTATTGTGGCACAAACTTTCACTCAAATTCTTTTCAAAACATTCAGCATATCCAGAGTTAAGCACCATGGAAAATGTATTCTACACAACTTCAGCGGGCAGACAGGTAGGCGTACGCGTGGTCTATATTGTCACACGACTTGAATTTACTCAAGTTTTGGGACCTGTGATCTAGACTATGTGCCAATGAACCAGATCAAGGAGAGAATAGTCGGTCATTAACGTAGAAAAAAGGCCAGTTCAGACCATATGTGTGCAGTGTGGACAGACGTGCCCAACTCGACAAAATAGCATTCAGGACAAACGCGTATACGATCGAACATATTGTAATTTTGACTACCGTATTGGAATATTTAAGGCTAAATGTAGCCCAGTTATTTCTGATACGTAGACCTATATGCTTGGTTCTTTCTAATAATTTTCGAATAATTGAATTTTAAATAACCGATATGCCTGCTCGAAACCTGAATTTGGATCGCGATTCAATAGCTCACATTTGCTGTTGATATGGTTACCGATTTAATGAAAATAGGAATGATTGCAAGGAATACAGTTATCTGCTATTGACACGTGATTCCACGAAATATCGTAATATCGAACACAAATCAAATTAGAAAATAAAGTAGCTTTTCATATCGTTATCATGGCGGTTTAAAGGAACATATTTCCGGGTCATATAAGATGTGATTAGAACACTGGATCGAAGAACTATGGTAAACACCTTCCCGTGATCCGGACAGCTTCTGGTTCACAGATCCCTCTATAACAAGAGGCCCATGGGGTCTGTATCGCTCACCTGCATCATAGGCATTTCAACCAGAAAGGCCATCAACAATAAGTAGAACCCTACAGAGTTGAGCAGAAATATAACAAGAAAACAGAAGCCATGTTCCTTTATGTATCAACTACTTTTGAACAAAACTGAACGGCCTGTATGTAGTCCCTTATCATATCTCCCAATTTCCGGACCAATCTGTTCAACGATTCTGGATACGAAGTCGTTTTCGCGAAAACTAGGTCATCCAAGATGGCGCCAAGGCAATGGACCAATCCGGTTCTCTTAAACAAATTCGTTCTCCTCCTGCATTTCGAATCAACCCCAAGCTGTTTCAGAGATTTTTAAAGACATTTCTAAAAATTGGCTGGTTTAGCCGGTGGCCATCTTGGATTTTAGCCGATCAGCTTCCTTTGAACAAACTTAGACCTCTATGCCCTAAGGCTGCATTCTGCCAAATATAATTGAAATCGGCCCAGTGGTTCTTAAGAAGAAGTCCTTTAAAGAATTCCCCATTGCTTTACTATGGGAGCCTATGGCAGGAAAGCAAACCAAGATGGCAGTCAAGCCGTTTATCCAACAGTCTCAAAAGTCGCATATTTGAACTCGCCACCCTGATAAGCATATATACAGCAATTTTCGCTATCAAAATACATCAAATACAAAAAAAGCCAATATGACAAAAAGCTAAATTTTGATTGGTTGCTAAGCATATTTACCAAATTTCAGCGCTATCCCTTCAGCAGTTCACAAAAACTACGTCATACAAGATGGCCGCCAAGCAAGTAGGCCAATCAGGTTGCCTTGAATAAACTTGGGTCTAACCTCGCCATAGATGATGTGTTATGGATGTTTCCTGCCAAATATAATTGAAATCGACCCAGTGGTTCTTGAGAAGAAGTCATTTAAAGAATTCCCCATTGCTTTACTATGGGCCCATTGCTTTACTATGGGAGCCTATGACGGGAAAACAAACCAAGATGGTAGCCAAACCATTTATCTGACAGTCTCGAAACTGGCATATTTGAACTCGGCACCCTGATAAGCATGTATAGAGAGATTTTCGCCATTAAAATACATCAAATACAAGAAAAACCAATATGACCAACAAATGCTAAATTTTGATTGTTTGATGCCGGCCATGTTTTTTAACATACGAAATTCCTTTGAACAAATTTGAATGGCCCTTGGTCCCTAAGCATATTTAATAAATTTCAGCTCTATCCCTTCAGCGGTTCGGGAGAAGAAGTCGTTTTCGGGAAAACCACGTCATCCAAGATGGCCACCAAGCAAATAGGCCAATAAGGTTAGCTTGAATAAACTTGGTTCTAACATTGCCAGAGATGATGTGTTATGAGTATTGAATCAATTCCTCTTGCGGTTTCGGAGAAGAGGATTTTTTAAAGTGTCTACAAATCGGCCATTTTGGCTAGCGGCCATCTTGGATTTTGGCCCATCTGATTTGTTTGAACAAACTTAGATCTCTATGCCCTATGAATGCTTCCATCCCAAATATAATTGAAATCGGCCCAGTGGTTCTTGAGAAGAAGTCGTTTGAAGAGTTCCCCATTGCTTTACTATGGGGCCCATTGCTTTACTATGGGAGACTATGGCGGGAAAACACACCAAGATGGCAGGAAAACCGTTTATTCGACAGTCTCGAAAGTAGGATATTTGAACTGGCCACACTGATAAGCATATATAACGCAATTTTCGCCATCAAAATACATCAAATACAAAAAGCCAATATGACCAAGAAATGCTAAATTTTGATTGGTTGATGGCGGCCATATTTTTTAACCAACAAACTTCCCTTGAGCAAACTTGAAAGGGGCTTGGTCCCTAAGCATATTTACCAAATTTCAGGTCTATCCCTTCAGCGGTTCTGGAGAACTAGGTCATCCAAGATGGCCGCCAGGCAAATCGTCCAATCAGATTGCCTTGAACAAACTTGTGTCTACCGTTGGACTAGATGATGTGTTATGAGTTTTGAATCAATTCCTCAAGCGGTTTCGGAGAAGATTTTTTAAAGTGTTTCTAAAAATTGGCTATTTTGGCCGGCGGCCATATTGGATTTTGGCCGATCGGCTTCGTTTGAGCAAACTTGAATCTCTATGCCCTTGGGATGCTTCCTGCCAAATATAATTGAAATCGGCCCAGTGGTTCTTGAGAAGAAGTCGTTTAAAGAAAAAGTTGAAGGACGATGGATGGACGGACGACGGACGGTCGCCACGGCATAAGCTCACTTGGCCTTTCAGGCCAGCTGAGCTAATAATGACTGATGGTCAGTGAGGGACTGATGCTGACTTGATAGACAAATGTGTTTGACAGGACTTCCACGAATTGAAGAATCCATCTGTCCATCAAGTATATGACGTCAAAATTAAATACATCACATGCAGGCTGACGCCACAATCATAATTGACAGAAATACTCCGTCATGAAACTGGAATAGTCCATCAATTGTTCGTATTGTATATCCTTACCATTTAATAAACATTTTGTTGAATATTTTGAAACCCATTTCACTAATAACAGCCTCTGCTCAAAATAGGTTCAAAATATCCAATAGCTTACCTGCAAGATCACTGTAAAATTGATGTATTGACAGATAGTCAGGGGAGGGTGGGGTGGGGGAGGGTGGGGGCTAAAAAATAAAGATTTGAAAAGGCAAGTAAATATTATTTTTTGCCACTAATAGAACAAGACATAACTTCTTCCTTCCTTAAAATTCAGCAAAATGTATTCTAGTGGAGAGACGTCATGCGATTTAAAGCTGGGTGTCACAGATGAACTTAGTCTGATAGAAAGGAGTCAGCACTAGGTTTAATCCTTAGAATGGCAGAGCTTCAGTTTCAAGAAAATTATACAAAAAGTTGTAGGCAGCAACCGTTAACAGTGAATCAAGTTTCAAAATATTTAACAGAACGTTA